>VYXF01002462.1:126858-172667 GCA_013397295.1 Polioptila caerulea | reverse complement strand
GGGCCGGAGCCGGGCGATGCTGCTGCTGCTGGTTCTGCCGCCGCCTCGCATCGGGGACGGGGCTTGCAATTCCCGTTCCGGTCCGTCCTCCTCGGCGCTACGTGAAATGCGGGGGAACCGCACGAAGAGCCCGCGGGCGGCTCCCTGCCCGCGGGCCCGGCCCGCTGCGCCACGCGGTGCTGGGGCGCTCACCTGCCGGGGTCTCTCCGGACTCCCCCCGCAGCGCCGCCTTTCCGGAGCCCGCCCGGCCTCAACCTGAGCAGCTCCAGCCTTCCTCGAACCGCAGGGGGCTGAGGTCACCCTCCACTTCGGTAGCACCACCGAGGGAAGGAGATGTTCAAAGCGATGCCGATTTGTACCCAGCGTGTTGCAGTCGGACCCGTTTGGGCTTCTGGTCTGAGTTCAGCTGCTCGTTCTGACTATGCAGTGTAATTACCTTGTCTTCCCAAACTAACTCCTCTCAGTAAAACAGGAGGACGCTCAGGTTAAGCTTACTAGGACCTACTGCCCTTTCAGCTTTGTCGCATCAAACAGTGGGAAAATGTGTATCAGACTCATAATGTTGACGTGTCCAGAAGGAATATTGAAGGATGAAGCTACCTCTAACTTCCTTTCTTTCTGCCCTGCATAAAGAAAGCTGCCACTTCAGCTGCAGTCCCTATTCCTATTGGTAGCTAAAATATTTCTGAATGTCTAGGTCTTAGTCCTGCAGTAAGAATTTTCTTTCTGTAACCACACTACATAGCTATGACTGGTGAGAAGTAATCCTGTCCTTTTCCATGGCTCAGATCAGTCTTGTCCATCCACAGAACCATCTTGTTCAGGAAGCATTTCTTATATATGCAAAAAAATAGTAAAAGTGGCAGTAGAAAGGTTATTTTTAGGAGAGTAGCTGGAGTTAAGGGAAGGCTTGAAGGTAGAACAGGAAAACTCTGAACGATGACGGTGGGATGGGAGGAAACAGCTTAATGCTCTTTACATGAAGGTAGGGCCGGAAGACACCTTGCAAGGTCAGCTCCTCCGTGGCTCTGCCCCAAGGCACAATCAACTACACGTGTGTGTCATTCTTGACAAGTGTTTGTCTAACCCATTCTGAAGTCCTCCAGCGATAGCACCACTCCAGCCTCCTCCAGCAATCTGTTTTGATTTGCCACTGCAAACTGTTCCTTAATGTACAACCTGAACCTCTCTTGCAGTGATTTCAGAGTATTACATTAGCCACCAAAGGGACAGCAAGCAGAGTATTCCCCCTGGTCTTTACACAGGTAAAGCCCACTTCCAGAAACTGTTCTTTAGGGACTCCAGGACATCTCAAGAGCTGGTGTATCCTCCTGCCTTCATCAGAACTGTCTTTAACTGATTTGCATCTTATTGGAAGTCCAAAGATGGAGCTAATAAGCTACTTGGAGTCTTGTAATTATTTATAAGAAAAGAAGGATAATCATGCACATGTACTCCTTTTCTGTGCTTCCGTATGGAATACAAGCTTTGGTTGTAATAGCAGTATTACTTAGTGACAAAATTAAAGCCCTGGTTGGTTTTGTTCAAGATCACCTAATCCATTGTTCTTATTTCTACGGGTGAATATTTTTCCATTTTGTACTGTCTCTATTGAATATAACTTTTGTTCCAAAATATTTATCCAGTTTGTTAAAAACATTTTGAATTTAAGCCTATCTTCTACTGTCATATACAAATGTAATAAATTTGTTCAATTCTGCAATCCAGACTGTTAGCAAGAACTTTGGTTCCTCACAGAGCTCTTTAAAATGTATGTTCCTACATTTAAGAGAATGTAATGAATACTTTACTCTCTCTGTAGTTTCCAGACAATTTGAAATAAGTAAACAAATCTTGCTTAGAAGATTGTCATGTGCAAGACTTGTTCTATTGTCTTGATGATGAAGGATGTACTTCATTGGTACCTTTTCCCCCCTGCCAGGCTATAAGGACGTCACAGAAGATCACCAAAAAGGCTATGAAATCATTTACACTTGTTTAATGTGGCAGCTAACCAAAAAGTTATTCAGTTCAACTGAATTTTAAAAATTTGGGTTTATATTCAAGAGATGAATCCATCGAAAGATTAAAGTACTCAGAAAACCAAAGGATGTTGATCTTGTCAGAAATTCCACTTACTTTTTTAGTTCATCATCCAGAGTTAGGAAATTTACCAAGCATATTGGAAATTTTGATTTAGCTGCCTTTTTGTCTGAAGACATTCAGCCCTGATGTTCTTCCACTCAGTGCAAAAAGTATATTAGCTAAAACCATCCTAGGTATAGAAATGATTGCTATGAGATCATGTAATGATTGAGTAGAAGTAGGACTACTAGCAGGAAAGATTTAGGAGATGTTGCATCTGGAATTTCACAGCTTGCCAGTTATGTCTGCCTCTGGAGGTTGAAGAGAATGCAGACATTGACTCTCAAGATACGAAATTCAATTTAATTTCCTGAATCCTGAGACCAATTTTGTAGTAAGGGTCATAGGCCACAATTGGCAAATTCATGTCTGCTTTGTAAAGAATTACAGGCGTATTTTTCAGCAAATATTTTTTTCACATGGTCTTAAGCCACCTAGTCCTATTAGGCAGTGCTGAAGTTTTAAAGCATTAAGCTAGTTTAAAAGAAGGAAGGAAAAAGAAAACATGGCTGTTGTGGGAGCTAAAAGCTGCAAATATACAAGACATCCAGCAATAATTTATTCTTGCCCTAGAACTTGCAGTGGAGCTGCAGAATATACAGTTTCTTCAGTGGGAATATGTTCAAACCTTCAGGTATTTTATGTTTCAAATCTCAAGCCATAAATGATAAATGATGAAAGAGCAGCATCCTGACACCATTCACATGTTGGCTCCACAATTTAGTGTATTGAGAACATATTTTCATTTCCACTCTTCCATGTTCTCCTAAGACAAAACTTCCACTAAGATTTCTGATACAACCTCGGACAAAGGAGTGTAAACCATCCTAGCAGGGATAAGAACTACAAAGCAAGATGTCCATGAGAAGCTGTTCAGCCATGCATTTGCAACTGAGAAGCTGAAGTCCTCCAAGGTAAATTTTCTGAGATTGTGGCTTTGCATATACAATTACTGAGAAGTGACTCCAGGTCATGGCTAATCAATTCTCCTCATGCAGGGCAGCCCTATTCAGTGCATTTATTGCAGAAGCAAATCTCTGCCCTCACATCAAAGGTAAAGTACGCACCTTCACATTCACTGCTACAAACATCAGAGGTTGATATGCTCTAAGCAGAAGATGAATCTAGTAAAATGATGATTAACCATCTGTAACATTACTGTATAAAAGAGTGTATAAAGGTAATGGAATGGGAGTTTGCTTTGATTATAGTATTTACCTCTGGGTAATGCAGGATGTAAAATCACCAGGTCTGTTCCCATGATTTTTGTCAATTTGCTTAGTGGGAGAGAGCATTGCAAACCACTCTCAAAGGCAGAAAGAAATGCATGGGATCTATCCTTTTGCTAGCACAACTCTGATCTGAAACAGTTGCAAACAATTGGTGATTCTGATTAGGGGACCGACATGCTTTATCACACCTGGTTTCCATCTGCAGACACCCAAGGGTCTCTCAGAGCTCCTCATATCCTCTGTCACTTGTCTTGAGATCACTTAAACCTCAAGAGAAAGGCATGATGCTGATAGCATAGTAGAAATGGAAATTTGATGTGAAGCTCTTTTACAAAAGTTCAAAATTCAAGATCCTCCAAACTCCCACAGAGAACTTTTATTTCCAAAACCTTCTGCAGAGAAAAGTTTCAATATATTCACCTCAAAAAATGAAATGCTTTTTTATATGTAGACTCTGGCTATAAATAACAATACATATAACTTTTTTTTTAATTGACTTCCTAAGTCATTTGGTCTTCCTCCATGTCCAGTTTTGTCATCAAGTTTCAAAATCATCTTCACATATTTGTACCGCTGCTGTGGGAATATGTCTTGTAAATCTCATTTGTTGGGGTTTTCTTGGAATCAAACTCTTGTTCTCGAAGTTAACTGAGAAATTCAGCTGAAAGGGAAACCTAGGAGTCCACCTACGCATATAGGAAATCAAGAATTTCAGTTCCCGGAGCAAACTCAAGAGAAGCTCCTTTTATCAAGGTTTTTGGAATTTGGCTTCTGGTTTTTTTAAGTTATTAGGTTTGTCAATATTGCATAGAGCCAGAAAATTTACTTGAGAACTGTACTAAAAACATTTATTAAAATTGAAGCATTTGTCAATCTAAAGACCTTTTGAGCTAGTGGAAATTTTCTAGCCATAGTACTCTTCAAGGTCCAATACATTAAAAAAAAGTTTTATAAAAATGAAGAAACCTAAATCATAAGAAAATATTATCGAGGAAGTTGTGTGTCACATCTCACATCACATCTCATCCCCAAACCTTTGGCATTTAGAAGACAGCATCATTCCTATTCCAGAATTATAAGCTTTGATTAAAATTCAGAAGAAAAACTCCAGAAAAGTCACATAAAACTTGAATGTGTAATGATAACACCATGAATTATTTCCACTTTCAGAACTTTGTTCTGTTTGACTAGCTGGATGATGTATGATTGCCTCTTCATTGTTGTTGTGCCACTACAAACTCAAGAAAGCAAACAAAAATGCTGATGGATCAGACTTTTTGGCAGTTACCTCACAAGCTGCAGATTCACTACTGCACAAAAGAAATCACAGAAATGTAAGGGTAATCAGAAAAGTTTATTTTGAGACAGAAAATCAGTACAATGTCAAATATTTCTAAATAGCTCAGTAATCATAAAACACTGATGTCAGGAAAAATAGTTGCTCATTCTTCATTTCACACAAATCCACAGTAATTTGGGCCTAAATATGGTACAGGAACATGGCATTAGCAGAAATTTGGATGAAAAAAGTTATCTTCTTTTAGATCATCTTTTTCAATAAACAGAAGTTATAGCTTTGCAAGAACAGAAAAAAATCAGCTCTTTGATAGTTGGGGAAATCATTTTGCTTTTTTGAAGATCAGCCCTCATTCTCAGTCTTCTTGCTGTCCCATTTCAGAAACCTTGCTATACATTTTCCAAATATCTACTAAGGCTTCACACCAACATTACTGTTTTCACCTACAAGAGTCTCCTTTATCTGATTATGCACAGAGCCTTCACACTTTTAGCACACGATCTGATCCAGGTAGGATCCAAAATAACATTATATTACTGGAAATAAAACAGTACATTCGGCAAAGCTTCCTCAACAAGACTGGAAGTCTCATCTCACTAAACTTATAAAATGTGCAGAATATATCAAAAGGTAGCAGATGTCACCTTCGATTCTGATTTTTCACTAGAGGCATTGCCAACAAACTTCAGAGATGTCTACACTGATAAACAGGAGAGCAGACTAGGCTAGAGGGAGCTCCACAATTCTTAGTTGCTCATTTGCCTTCTCTTATCTTTTGGGCTGATGCTGGGCTGGACTAAACCTGGGTCCTGCACTGGGAATCATTTATTTCAGTTAAAAATCTAAAAGGATGAATGGGTGAGATGGCACCGGGCTGTTCATCCCTCTGTCGTCCTCATTCATCCCCCAGTCTGCTGAGCATCACATACCCCAAATCCCTGTTGTGTTCCTGCCATTCCCTAGAGTACATTACACGTCTTTGAGGTCTGAAAAAAAATTCCTTCAGTGGCTTGCACAGAGACCTTGTGTCAGCTTAAACACTGTAATGGCCTGCATCTTTTTCTTTCCCTGTTTTGTCAGAGCTCACGACAGAACTCAACAGCTTGAGAAGTGGGCATACTAAAATGTTGCTTTGCTGCTTAGAGTTCAAAATGACATGTAGTATTTCCCTGGCTTACCAATGGTTGTCAATTTCTGTGGCAACTTAGGACAATGAATGCTGTATAAATACCTTCTGCATTTGTAGATGAAGAAATTGTCAAAGAGAATTTAAATGAAGATCATAATGCTGACAGCTCCAGTTCCATCACTGCAAATTTTTAGTATACATGTATATGAAAACATGAAGCAAGTAAGAAGCAGCACATTTCTATAACATTAGTTCATTGAATTCCATCGTGTACTGTAGAAAGGCATAATAGATGCCACAGAAAGCAAGATGATGGTCTTTTATTTTGGGTGCAACCCAGCAATTACATAACCTGCATTCTAATGACTGCATAGTGCTCCATCATTAAGGAGAAAATTTCATTTTATTTAAAATTATAATCACCAAATCCAGTGATTTCTGATGAGCTGTGTGAATGTGACTTGCAATATTGATTCTACCACATTCAAGTAAGAAAATAAATGCTGAAAGAAACAATGCTCAAGATAAGTATATTAGGAAGTATTTTTGTAAGGGATATTAGTAAGCTTTTTCTGCTTTTTCATGATTAACACCTTTGACATTTTACACGCAAATACTGAAGAGCAGAGATAATCCAAGGTAGAACATAAAGGACTAGAATGCCATTCAGAAAAAATGCTTACTAGTATCTTTATGACCAATAGCTGCTGTCAGATTGATCTACAGTCTTACTAACCATATATTTTGTATTTCCCATGTAAGTTGTTATTCACATTTCAAAATAGCCTTCATAAGAACTGGAAGACTTTTTCAGATATTGCAATTCAGACATCACAAGCTGTCTTTTCAGTCTCAGACTCCATTCAGCCTCATAGGATATTCCACTGTAGTAGGACTCAGAATACATTAAAGGCTCAAACAGAAGACATACAGACATCACCGAATATTATGAAGGAGATAAAGGTAAAACTAACCGAAGAATTTTATCAAAAGCTGATAGAAAATTTTTAACTGAAATGTTTAATTTCAGTGAGTTTCATATTAGCACAAAGGTGAGAAAATAAAGTATTACTGACTATCATTTGTGAAAAAATGTTACATGTGTCTAAGTGGTCCTNGGGGAGTGTTTTCCTCATACTCTGAATAAAAGACTAGATAATAACTATCAAGAAATTGAGGGCAAAGAAAATGTTTGCCTCCAGAAGATCAGAAGCAGCACCAGCTGCTGGAACTGCAGTAACTTTACTTGAGAGCTGATAGTGCTTAAACAACGCTGAAATGTACGTGGGGAGAGCCAACGACATCCTCTGCTGCTGCAATGTAAATCAGTAAGTGTTTTGTCCTGTCCTGTCACTTCAGAGTTAGAGCTCTTGAACACATTCATATGGCTTGAGGTTTTTACTAAAAGTGACAACAAGAACCTCTTCATTTTAGCTACAGCAATCAGGAGTAAATGAGAGGTAACCAGGCTAAAGGTAATAAAACAGTAGTTGTTTCTGTGGCTTGGTAAACTTACTTTTTTTTAAAAGCTAATGTTCTAAAAGAGAAACATTTTCCCATGGTATTGTCCAATCCTAATAAACATAATTCAGAAATATCCCCACCTCATTATTTAGAGGAAACAATTTTTTATAACTAGGATGCTGAGGACCCTCCATACCTTGGGGAGCTAATTTTAGTCCTTTAGTACAATATCAAGACGATCATTAGATGTTCAAGGATAAAAAATAGCTAAGAATAGAGCCAAATGGATTTTCAAAAAACATTCATCCTGAAGTTAATGATAAATTTAAGAATAGCTAATGTTAAGAGCTCTTTATAAAGTGATTAATAAAGTCTGTCAAGTAGTAAATCCCAAAATCTCTAGAACTTTTTCCAAGTACATGCATCTGCAATTTCATATGTAGTAGAGGAGAAAGAAAAAAATAGGAAGAAGCTTTTTGCTGTAATTATAGCTTCTACTAAATGGGGAAAAAAATCTGAATTTGAGTTGATGTGGAAGCAGACGGATTGGTTAAAAACCAAAACAACAGAAACTCCACCCTCACCAAACTGGAAAAAAAATAGTTAAAAGATGAACATTGTAAAGGAACTTTTAAATTTGAAATAGCAAAAAAACTTAAGACTTTTTAAAACAAAGTTCATAGAAAGTACTCTGTTTCAACGGTAAGTTCTCCATTTTGGTGTATACGAGAGCTTTTGCTTAGCTCAAAATTAATTTTCTTTTTCAGTTTTCTCCTTCCAGCCATCATCCTCCTTCTCCTGCCTACCTGTGTTCCCACATACACATGCTTAGTTGAGGAGTTTTCCCTTATGTCCTTCCCATGCTCTAAATGGCCTTGCATTGAACACCTTGGCACATCATGAATGTTCCTGTATAATACTGGAGTGTACTGCCCTGATTCATGTTTTTGACCTGAAGAGTGTATAATAAGCATGGGAAAACATATCATACTAAGCAAGATAAAGAGTCACTGCAGTTTGAACACCTCAGCAACAGGTAGGACTTTTGAAGTTTCTTATAAAATCTTCAAGCTCATCTTCTCAAGGTTTCACACTGGAGTTAAATACTTTCCAGTTTTTGGGAAGCCACTAAAGCAGCTTCCATTAGTGGTATTACACCTAATAGAAATGTTTCAAGTTTTTTAAGACCATTTGGTGTCTAATGCTAAGACTGAAGGCAGTATCAGCCTATATACATAGGATATGTATATATATGACAAAACAGGCTATTTCACAATGAAAGGCCTCTCTTCAGGTGACGTTACATGTAAGAAAAAGTTAAATTGCCATCTCTTCTCTCTTTTATACTATGGCATTCTGCTAGCAGAGAACTTCCTTGCCAAGAAAGCAGTCCCCATCTGTCATTCACTCTTCTTGTTTCTCAGCAGAGTTAAAAAGCCTGACAGCTTCCATGAATAACAATGACACATACTCTTCTATCTTGCAGAGAGGCACAAATTTTATTGATGAATATGGAGGGGGGGGTGGGGAAATCCCTCAGTGTTTAAAGACTTTTCTGAGCACTGCTTATGTCTGGTTTTGAGTGAAGATGGAGCTGCCATTGTGTGTGTCAATGAACCTGCTTATTGCTCTTACTGGGTGATTGCTGACCCAGGCCACCACAACTAAGGACGTGTTTTCACACAAGTCTGGTTTGTAACCAACACCCCTTGCTTTCACAAGGAAGATTCTTCTGGGCTTCAACAGCATAGTTCTTGGCCATGCAGGTGCATCTGCACTTAAAGAGCTACTTAAGCACAAGTTTTTTAACACCTTGAAAAATATCCAAAAGTCATAGCAGAGAGGTATGTTTTGGGGAAAATGCTCACAGATAGCATGCAGAGAAAGTGCTTTTGCTGCTATCAGTGATTTTCTTGGTAGGTTTAATGAATATAATTGCATAAATATAGTTACAGAGGCAGATCTATACTAATTTTCAGGAAAACTACACCTACCTGTTTGATAACAGGGCTTTTTTTCTGTGCAGAAAGAAAGTGCAGAAGACAATGGGAAAAAAATTCCAAGAAAGGAAAATTTACCTCAAGCTTACTTATCTTTTGTTATTAATAATGCAACACTATGTCAGTCATTAGTCAGTCTGATGTCCCATATGAAATGTTTTTATGAAAGAAAAGGGGAGCCAATCTGCATATAGGCCTCTATTTAGATGCACTTTTTATTATTGGCATGAGTTATTTGATTTTTTTTTCCTTCATCCCTATTCTTGAACTTCTGACTGTATTCTATAAAGTTAACTGAGAAATATACTTACATCTTTAGGGGGTATGCACTATTTCAGATTATAATTTAGATATAATTTTTTTTTTCCATAGATCTATCTTCACTGTGTAAAATTCATCTCTTGTAGAGGCTGATCAAGGATTAGTCTTTAGTAAAAATGAATATTATGTTAAATCTTGGCACAAAAAGAAGTATATGCAAATGACATTTTGAAAGCCATCACCAATAAAGGAGAAGTTGAGGAATATAGGAGAAGATAGAATACCTTGAGGACTAGAATAATAAAAGTGAAACTGAGTTGAGTATTATTTGGGACAATATCACATATAAAATTTTCAGAAAAAAAAATCATGAAAATAGGAAACAAATTTTGGCTAGTAGACTGAAATTTCATCAGGAATTAAAGGAAAGCGATTTAATTTTTTAAAACTTGCTGCATCTGTTTGACTAATGCTAATCCTACCTCTGTCTCTCCAAACTCTCCAAATTCTGTACCGCCCTCCTTGTCAAGGGCCAGGAGCACTTTCCTACCTAGCTTTCCAATTGTTCTTTTAAGAATTAGTGTTTCTAAACTGGATCCTTTTGAAAATGTTTACAATTGAGGTTCTGATGGCTTCGTCCCTTTGACAAATTGGCTGCTAAATGAAAAGAAAGGGAAACAGACGTACCATAGAAATAAATATTTTTTCTGCCCAACTGAAATGTTATTGAAACCAAGGGTCAAAGTGCCTTTTCAGGGAAGCCATAATTCTGCTTCTTCCTATTGGGTCACTCACTACGTACTGAGTTCCACAAGTTTACTATTTCATCTCCAGCTGATTCAGATCAAAGGTCCAGAATCAGAAGACAAAATAGCTCTTTAGATATTTGTTTGTTTATTTCTGAAGCAAGAAATCTCTGTCCACAGCCCAATTATTTTGTCAGTGTCACTGTAGAGAGATGCTATTGATAAGTTGAAAAGTGCAAAGGTTCTTCAGTATATATCATGATAAATACAAACATGAAAATTCTACTTAATGTAGGAATTCAGCCTATAAAGTTCCTGGTCTAACAAGGTCTCAGGTACTGTGTTTTTTCATGGCTGGGATGTCAGGTATTTTGCATGGCCAAAGTTCCACTGAGTTCAGCAAAACATTACTTGCCAGTAAGTTTCAGAAAAATATCTCTCAGAATGCCTACTTTAAAAAGAGGGTGCCTGAAGTAAGGTGGAACTAGATTTTACACACTTTTATTTTATTCATATGGCATAGTCACAAAATGCTTAAAATTCTGAAAAAATGAACTTTATAAAGTGACTCATGCATGAGTTGTCAATATTTTGGAGCAGAATGTGTTTTGAAATATGGTCTATCATGGGCAGGCTTGGTTAGTAACACTCCTTGGTTAGTACACCCCCACATCTCTATCAGGTAGAACGCTGATGAATCCTTCCCATACACACAAAGCATGTCCTAAAGCAATAACTCCTGTTTCAGCTGCCCATGTCTAAAATACAGTGAGCCTAACAATGTGAGCTGTGTTCTGTCCTCGTTTGAGGGAATACTAGGAGATGAGTAATATGCGACATGGCAGTATGTGCAATCACTTTGTTGTATTTCAAACTGCATTAAAGGTTATTTTTAAAGGTATTTTTCTTAAAGGCATGGGAGGAAGGAGTTTGCTCCTTTGTGAAACACAGCAATAGAATTTAATAGCTGAGGCTAGTGTAGAAATGACACAGTATGAAACAGGAAATTAATGGTATATTACAGCTTTCAAGATGGAATCAACAGCAAAAAGCTTCACCAAAGCAGACTACAGTTTTGCAGTTTTGATATACATCCTGAGATAGTTCAGTAAGAAAACATTTTTATGACTAGCAAAAGTTCATAAACATTAGAAAGTGATGAACAGATTAAAGAACTTTAGAAAGCTAGAGTTGTTTGAAGAATAGGAATGTACTAAAACAGCTTCTTCACTTATCATATAAAAGATAGGGATGTTTTCTTGATCATATTTGTATTTCTAAATAATGTCTCAAAAATGCATTAATTTGCAAACTTGACTTTTGATATCTTAGCAGTCTTTTTACTCTTAGTAAGTATTTCTGGATAAAACATCATGTTATTTTAAAATCCTGTGACTCTGAAGTTATACTACACATAGGTAGGGTAGAGATAGTAATATAAAGACATTTAAGTTTAGGATTCAAGTAGTATGATGTATGTCAACAGTGCAGTTGCAGTTACAATTGGTAGCTCCATGGTGGAGCCAAAAGCATGAGCTTTACACTTACTGCTGAGAGAATCAGAAACTTAATGTGTGAGAGCATCCAGCTTCCTACAGGGTAACTGAGTTCCAGCGTACCCTACAGAACAGTGATTTCTCAAACTAAGCTGCAGCTGAAGTGTGTCAGGAAGTCTGTTTCATTACCTGAAATAGCTAGTTGTTTTTGTAGTGTGCCAGTCATCAAGTTTCATTGCTGCTGAGTGCAGATCATATCATGTCACAGCAAGGGGAAAAATTCCATTTCAGAAAGGAAATCATACAAACAAAGCCATTTCACGCAGAGTTCAGACTATAATCAAGTGTCCTGGGGACAATCAGCATCTTTGATTTTAGATAAATACTTTTATATGCCAAAGAAAAGCATCGTTTAGTATAAAGCATCTTAATTGAGATGAAGTGCATAAGTCGTTCATTTACTAAAGTATCGTTCCAAAATTAGCTTCATAAAGCAAAGGGTATTTTTTCCTATTCACAAGCATATTTTAAAATACAAAGAACCATATGCATCAGTTTTTAGTGAAGCATTGATCTCATTTCCAAAACTGAAAACTGTTTTGTTCTTTGAAATTATTACTTTTTAAGCATTATAAACTTTAATGATCAGAGACACATTAAAATGATATGAACAAAAATAATTACATAAAATTCAAAGAATTCTCGGTTATTTTTGTACTAGCAATGTACAGTTCTTTAATGAAAAATAAAAAAAGCATCGAAACTAAAGTAATGAGTGAAACTTGAATACACTCCCCATGCCAGGGAGCTTGTATATGCCCCACAGTTCAGGAGAGATTATCCTTTGAAGGACAATAGGCAATTCCTGATGCATTTCTTCTTGTCACTTTGAGGATACCCAAAAGAAAATGCACTACTGGTTTACGACATTGCTGGTGAATTTGTGAAAGGGTTCAGAAGGCAATTTATTAATCTGGATCAGCCACTGAGTGTCACAGACAATTCAGTCTATTTGCTGCAGGCATAGGAGAATAGACTCTTAAAATCAATTAAAAACATTAGAGAGAGGGTTGCATGTTGTTGCACAGGACAGTATAGTCTTATGGCTTTGTGAACCTTCACTTTGAAAACTTAGCACAAGAACTCACTTTTGTCTGATTACAGTAGGTTATTTCTTGTTCTAAAGCAAGCAAAGAGCACACTCAGTTGAGGAGCCCAGGTTTCAATTCCCAGTCGCATCTGGAGAAGATACCTTTGGCATTGCCCAAGTTTTGCCTGGCTGATTTAAAGAGCTAACAGTGTTCTCCCATGTTTCCCTGACAGTGTCTTCACAGGTAGTTAACACTCTAGCAATGACATTTATTTCTCATTTAAGTGCAGTAACAGTGTGTCACTTCTGCAACTTTCTGGAGATAGAATTTTCAGGGCTGTGACCTTTAAAAATACTTATAAAGGCAAATGAGCTACAAAAATGGATTGTGTTTGTTTGTATGTGTGATAGTCATTCAGTATATTAGCAATTAGGGAGAATATCCAGTTTGAGGTTGCATGTGCAACAGGCATGCACATCATCTATTCATTTTGGAAGGGGTACTTCCGATTTAGAGGTGGATACAGAGTGCTAACAGAGTACATTTTCATATAGAGCTGTTGGTCTATCATACCCAGTCCATCTCCATTCACTGAAAACATTCATTTGAACACTAGATATTGAAACATACATTGCGAGCTGGTAGTGAATTTCCATTTGTCTTAGTGTTAGAGGTTAAGTAAGCTCTGAAGTAAGATCAATCCTGCGAAGTACTGTTTGAACTAACATATACCCTTCAAATTTGTAAGCTCTTCAGTTAAGAGATGTATCCACTTATGCAGTATTTCAGAGATGGGAGATAAGAAGCTGGAAGCATTACTACAGCTCAGGTGAGAGTGAAGGCGCGTGGCAAGATACTGCACTAAGTGCCTGGAGCAAAAGTGAAAATGCAACAGTAAATTGCATGAAATTCTAAAGTTGCATGCTGCCTCCAATGGCATACTTTTGCCAGAGTCCACTTCAATAGCAGAAGACTTCAGGATATTAGCAAGGTTTTTATTGCGGCACGATTTGTTGTGAGTGCTGCAGACATGCTGCTGTTTGCATACTGGTGCAAAGCCTAAGATCTGTTTTTGCAAAACAGCATACCACATCCCCATAAGGGAGGAGGCTAGCCAGTGAGATCAGACTGCATTTCCACTGATTATGGTCATGAACTAGTGGTCTCAGAGACTAGCTGGATGTCAAGGAGTCTGTTAGATTAGCAACAGGGAGAAAAGGGTGCTGAAATGACAACTGTCATGCAAACATCTACTCAGTATATTGCAAACAAGTTCAGCTGAGCTGAAAAGGAATATGAAATTGCCTGTGTAACCAAAGCCAGTTTTTCTGCAAAGGAAAAGAATTGCTATGACTCATGAGAAGAGCAAAGGAGTTTCCTGAGATCTATAAGAAAAAGTCAGACTAGTGTGACGCTAAAAAGTCACCAACATACTGCTAACCAAGATAAAGAAGGTAGCATTAAAAGAAAAAAAAAAAANAAAAAAAAAAAAAGAGGGAATCACTCTCTACATGAAAAATCAGTACCTAAATCGAGCAGTCGTAATGTAAAACCTTAATGCATGTGAATCACTGAAGATGTAGAATTTTTAAAAAAACACATATAGGAAACTGTGGTAATTAAGAAAGATGATAGAAATAACTGAATATGTTTATTTAAAAGAAAACGTTACCAGGATAAAGTAATTTTCAACTGGTTTTCCGACATGCATAAAGGAAAATTGGATTTTGGGAAATACAGTTTGATTAAAGCATATAGGATAGCAAACAACAAACTGGGAAATTATAGCAATGCTAAATAAAGAGGTAACATTCAAGCTCAAAAGACATTGTTTTTACTGGAATTCTATTTTAATTTGGACATCATTATGTTCAGTAAAGGTTAATAATAACAGAAGTGGATATTGTTTCAAACCCTACAGACCAATAGCAACTATGCAGCTGCCCACCCCTTTCTCCACAAAGAAAAAGACACTTGTCTTTGTCCCAGACACTAATAATTGTATTAATACACAGATTTCCAAGGGAGTGGTTTCCTCCAAAACAAGGTCATCATAAGTCAAATGGGATAGAGAAAAATATATTTTGAGAGAAAGATGTCAAAAGACATTTGGAATCTTTTGAAAGAAGATGGCTGCCAGACAGCAAGAATCATGTGGTAACAATATCAAGGTAAGAATGACATCCAAGGCATGTCCTGCTTTAGTACAATGTGGGGACAGTATAAGAAAACAGTGACAGGGAAATGGAAAATAAATCAATAGAAGCTTAACATATACAGGATATAGATATCTGATAAAGGAATGTGAAGGCATTGTGAAAAATGCATGGTACTGCATGCGTTTTAACTAATCTTAGTAAGAAGATTTAAATGTTACCACATCAAATTGGTGAGTAATTAGGTGCATTTTCTAGTGGACATGACAAACTAATACCTTGCAGTGAGAGACCTTGCAACTGCTGTTTTTTTCCCATCTGCCCCTCTCCCTTTCCTTTTTTCTTTCCTTTTTTTTTTTTTTGGAATCTAAAATCACAGACACTCATATTAGAAAATGTAAGCATTTTTAACAAGGAGTGGGATTAAGCATTGCCATGCTTTAATTAATACGATGGGTGGACCCACCTGCTGTTTTTATGGAAGAATTGCTTTATTCAGGAATATTTTTTTATTCAATAGAAGGTATCTTGGTGAAAAAGAAGGACCAGTTGCTATAAGGGTCAGACCAAATGTTCCAATAATACCTGCATTCAGTGAAACTCTGAATAATATCATTGCAATAGCCCCTTCTCATGTCTTACTTATTAGAGGAGATAAATCCCTGGCTGTATGCCCTTGGTCTGCTTCATGTTGTTAATCACTTTGTAATTTCCCTTAGAGAATACACTGACAAAATTGCCTCAGTCTCAGAATATTCTTTTCCCCCTTTATATCTCTATGAAACATGTATAATTTTTCTCTGTGCTAAGAAAATAACTTTTCTTCTTTTAATATTTCAAGGTTTCAGACATATCTCGGTTTTCTTAAATCTGAAAGAGCAGACATATCCTTTGGAGAGAAAGGGAAAATTCATGTGAGGCTTCTAAAACCTTTCCTCTACAGTAACTTGGAAAGTGCTCCCTGGAATTTCAGTTTCTTCCAGTTCTTCTTCTTTCTTCACCTCTAATAACACTTTAGATAAAGTTACCTCTATGAAAAATAATAGAAAAAGGAAATTTCCTCATCCTGATATATCTTTCAGGAAGATATAGTGCCTCAGTAACCTTTCTAGTTTGACCAGTTGCAATGGTCAAATCTTATTTTAATGCAGTTTTATCTGTGCTGTTGAATATAACAAAAAAGTAAGACACAAATAATATTTTAAAAATTAAAGCTTGTGACTGAAACATGACATTTCTCTCTGGAATACCATGTCATGAGCTGATAATGCTAAAATTAAATTAAAGGACAATTCTTGGTAAGAAAGCCTAAGGCATAAATGATATACTTTGTGGATAATCTGGTGTGAAGCTGGGAAAACCAGTCCTAATTGCAGGCCATGATGATGGGGGTCACCTGCATCAATGTATTTTGAACTTCAAAGCACATGCTTTGATGATCTTTCACAATGTAGAAGCCTTACCAAGGATTTATAAGATGAATCAAGGCAGAAAAGAAGGTGGAAATTACAACTACAGTAAATGTAATCATAACTCTTCCTTATTATAAATTTATGTTTAAAGACCAAAATCCACAGTTCCTTAGATAGGGACTCTTAGGAATGGTGACCACTGAGGATGCTCCCAGGAAGGAACCCTTCACGTCACAGTGCATCCAAAGTACCACCATCCACTGCTAGGGTGGTGAGAAAAAGCTGTGGTGTCAGACTTGGCATTCCCTTGGTCTTGGCTAAGCAGAAGACTAACCTATAAAATTGTGTAAAGCATGAAAAAATCTATGTTAGTTACTACTCTATGCAATATATAAAATTTCTCTGTTTCTATCTAGTGCTTCAAGGCACAAAACATTTCTTTGATTTTTCTTTGGACTTAAATTTGAACTCTCCTTCAGGGCTATCAGATGAGATGCCCAGAAGAAGCTCAGTGGAGCTTGAACTGTAGCAGGTGCTGAATGGATGTGCTCCCTTGCCAGTTGCTGTAGCATGTAACAAACTTGCCTTTATTGGCTTCTGAGGCAGTGAATCTGCCCTAGTTTTTCACCACAGCCCCAGGCACGCTGCTGATCATTTAGATTTAAGCTTATTGGAAGTTCTAAATGCCTCTCACTTCAGCTACCTGTAGATTTTAAAAAAGATTGCAGCTGGCAAGTTGACTCAGAAATCTGCCTCAAACTTAATTTCAATAAATTGCATTTAATCTGCCTACTGTTTGATGCAAAAGATCTTAGTTAAAAATACACTCACTGGCTTTGAAGCAGAATATGGATGAACAACTGATGCAGTTTAGCAGCTGCTTGATAAACATATTGATTTTCTGTAGGTAATAAAGTATCTAAATATTGAGAATATATTATTATTTTAAACAACCTTATGAAATAAGATACTACAGCTTTATCATTCAAGTCAAGAATTTTAGTCCCAGGATGTGATTTCTCTCAAAATATTTTGGATTTTGTCCTTTCTCATAATACCCTAGAGATAGGTAATTATATTTCTTTATGAGTGAGATAGATAAAATAGATACTGCAAAATGCACCCAGTTACTCTGCTTCTGTTTTACATACATGGAACTTCAAAATTGACATTGACAGTAATATTTTGTAAAGGTTGTTCCAGTTTGTCCTATATTTATGCAGTCCACCTCAAGTGTGAAACAAAAACTCTAAAATTGCCTTAAACATGACTGTATTTGCTTTCAACAGAAAACCAAGCAGCTTAAAACACTCCTAGCAATTAATTTTTTTAAAATAACTAGTATTTTACACATATCTGAAATAATAATCCAAAGGGTGACCAAGATAAATAGTTGCAATTTAAAAACTCTGGACCCAACCTAAGCTGCTTTGTAATTTCCTTTTTTAAGTGAGGATTTCAGAAATAGTTGGTGTGAAGGCAAGCAGTTTAACATATGATGGCTCATGTCTTTAAATTTCAGGATTAATAGGGTTATTCCTAAGAGTAAACCTTAACTGCAAATAAATTTGATAAAATTTATTCATAAACTGGATATATTTATCCAGAGCATTGGGAAGTAAAATAAAAGGAAGCTACCCCACCAGCAAAATAGGAGATCAAATTAGTCAATACTGAAGAATCTTGCAGAGTCCAATCTCACATTTAGAAAAGAAAGTCTTTAGTATTCAAAAGTCATTGGCTCAACAAATTTTGATCAAGTTTGAAATTTTAAAATTATTTTACTTATAGGAATATTTTTGCTGGGGAAATTTACATTCCTTTAATTCTGTGACTTTATGTGCCAGTGCACAGATGGGCCTAGGGGAACAACCGAAATATAAAACTGGTAGACCAGATAGGCTTCAGAAACAAGCCTAGTCTGTCTTACTGACAGGGGTCATTTCCATTAATATCATATCTTAATAACTATGCCCCTAGACTGGCACAGAGCCCTGCACATTAGCTTTTCTCATGAACCCTAGGATTGAAAGTTGTTTATAAAAAGGATAAAAGCGTGACACGTGGTTATAAAAAGGCATGCTTCATCTATTAAGATTGATCTTTCACTTCAGTACACATACTTCTAAAACATCCCTATTCCTTCAGGCTGAAGGTGAGGAAGATCTTGATCTTATATCTTGAAGCCAAAATTACCAATTAGACTATTTTTCAATAATTTCTAGAGCCGCTTTCTCTGGTGGGTAATGATCATCAAGAAGAGTATATTAAAAAAGCGGATACCATCAATTCTCATTGCTCTATTCTTGTGTTGCAATGACCATAGTAAATAGAAAAATGCATGTCTGAACAATACTGCTGTTCCGCAGTTACTTGGCCCTAAAGTAATTCTAACCACCTTATTAGTAACTGGGACCCAAAACAGCCTCAGAGGAGGGAACTTGCATTTTGCTTCGACGATTGTTAGAAATTATATAATAATCACAGTTCACTTAAGTTGTTTCTACTGACTGTGAGAAAGTGTTAAGTTCAATTGGCTATTTGTCCAGAAAATACCTACATGTTGTTTACTTGTGTAAATAATCCAAATTAATTCATCTGGTTCCTGTTGCAGGACAGAATACCAAATGGGCTCATCAGACGTGATTAAAGGTGTGTGTTTGGTTTCAGGCCCACAACAGGAACCAAATTAAGAAACTGGAATTATTAATGTAAATTAAGTGTTACATTGCTGAGGTGAAAGATTGTTTTTAAAACTAGAAGGGGAATAAGTTTTACGACTTAAGCTTTAGCTTCATTTTAATAGGAAATAGGTTTTTGAAAAGAAAGGGAAATAAAACAGTGAATGATGCTGACCAACAAATGCAGAGATTTCTAAGTGAAAATTGACACATCTGTTTTATTTTGCTTACAGAAGAGTGATGGAAATGGCAGAGAAAAACATTAAGATGGTGGGGAATGAATGATGAGTTGGAACACAGCATGCCAGTTCTAAGAGAAATGTTCCATTCTATCTAGCATTATAACTGGAAGCCCTCCTTTTTCTATATTTTTATATTTGAAGACCATGTTGCTATTTCAAGCATTATTGAGAATCTTTGCCTTAGCTCTGACCCTGCAAAATAGGTCAAGGCACCTTGGATTCTCAAATCCTTCTATATGTCAAGAACCTAGAATATACCCATCTGTTCCAGTTTTCATCTGTTTAATTTCTTCTATTGCAGTTAACCCTTGTTACATTGCCTTGTAAAACTCTTATGGGGAGAACAATGGCAAAATATACTTTTGAGTATGCCCAGGTTGTTCGATCTTGAATCTGGGTGTTAGAGCAATTATTTCACTAGACTGTGAGATATATATGAGAGAAATATTTCTCATACCTTGTAATTGTGGGGTAAGGATGTTAAGCATGAAAATCTCTCTGCTGTTTTCCAAATACTCCCCTGAACTCTGAAGCAATTCTGAGTAAGACAATGATGACTTGTTTGTACCCTGACACTGATACTACTGCTTAAATGGCAACTTTTAAATGGCATCAAGGACTTCTATAATCAAGTTTTTTCAATAAACCACCTTTATTACCAATACTTCCAATAATGGATGCTTTCAAACTATACAATTTCACCCATAAATAAGGAAAAAACCCAACTACTTTTGCTGTTATGCGAAATTAATGGAATATGATTCCTTTAAAGCAGTTACTCATTTATTCTACTTTGCAGCAAATCACTTGGGAATGTTTGCTGCTTTTAATTTGCCAGGGTTTTCTCTTCTACAAATCAAATTAGTAACCGAGTCTCTTGTTAGGCAGAATTGTAATGAAACTGGAGTTCATGGGCAGTTAGGCAGAGCTGCCCTAAGCCTTTGTTTCTGCTGGGGTCTGCTGCTTGCTAACAAGATGCCATCATAAGACAGGAGTGCCTAAGGCTTCTGATATGGCACAAGAGAGAATTACTGGGTCTACAAAGCTCACTGAGCATCCAAACTCTGTGCTTTATGAGCATATTTGAATCTCAGCCGTGTAGTTTTATTCTTTTGACTGTTTTTTGCTATGCAGCTGTACTAAAATATCAGCAATGCAGAAATGTTCCTCTGATATGAATCTCAAAGCACCCACACTTGTCTCTCTGTATTTTGATTGTCAGGATTTCTGAAGAAAAAACTTGTTTTTTTTCTCTCTCACACCGATCCTGTACATTTTTTTGTAATTCACTGTAAACACTTGAGTAGCCCTCAAAGTCTAAGGCTATCTAGTGTATAGAGCAGATGTAAGCTCTGACATGAGCTTCACAAGAGACCCCTTCTCTGATGGGGCATCCTGGTTGCCTTCTTTGGAGGGGTGGGATTATGGCACATGTGTGTTTCACACAACACTGCCCTGAGCAGGGCATCAAGAGAGTTCTGAACTACAGGAACATCATTAAAACAAAGGCCCCAAAGTAACCACTTCACTTTGCAGAGTTTTTTCATATAAAACGTGCAGGTATGCTATATAGTAAATCAGAATTACATGATACAATTTCCATTTCTTCCCTCTTCACTAGTGCCATGCTATCCTCTAGAATTAGCTATTCATTCATTAACATTCTTCATTTTGTCAAAGAAGGAGGCTGTTTTATCTGAACATCTACAGGAACATCTTTTTCTTGCAGTCTTGGAGATCTGGACCCCAAGGATAAGATACTGAAGACCTTTCTTCACCTGAAGCATTAGGAAATTTTCCCAGAGTAAATAAATGCAACTTCAGAGCTGCACTTCTTGAGATACAGCAAAAACCTTTAACATGGCACAGTCTGTTTTATGGATTACTGAAAGTAATTCACAGATTACATGGATAGGCAATTCAGAGTGAGTGCTTCAGTTTAGCATTTCATTTACAATGGCATTTTGTGTGGAGTACCATGGGTATGTTTGCCATTTCAGAGAAGAAATACTAGAGTCTAACTTGCAGCAAATGCACAGACTCAACACAACAGTGACATACATGGGTAATGTGGGAAAACAGTTATTCTTCTATCTATCTTGAACCCTTGTCACATGAAATTACAGAATGCACCACAAGGTAAAATTCTAAATCAAAGCACAATTTCTAGCTTATGTTTCTCCCCATAAAAGGAATTTTCTATCCTGTTGTTTGGGGAGAAAAGGGAGTTTTGAGTCTTGTGTAACCTAGTAAGTTTTACAATATTCACCGTTACTTTCTGTAGGAAATTTTATTTCACTCTTACAGTTCCTCTGGAGGCTATCCCTATGTCTGCTCTTTGGGGAAATTTGCTTTAAATGTCTCTTAGAATTACAGAATCACAGAATGTGCTGACTTGGTGGGAATGTCGAGTCCAACTCTTGGCTCAGCACAGGACACCCCAAGAATCATACCATGGGCCTGAAAGCATTGTCTTGATATCAGATTCTTCAGCTTATGGAAGAAATTTCTCCCCTCCTCATTTCAAAACCAGTTTCTTTCCATTCCTTATCTGAGGACTAGATTTCCCATGCTCCTTTTGAAGTTAAGGTTCCCAAAGTAATTCTGGGATGTGTTTCAGTAGTAACTACAGTTCACTGCATATAAGTAAGCAGAATCAGAGTTTGATGAATCTATTTTTAGTTCAGAAGAAAGCTTCAGTCAGACTCCTTAATGTATATCTTGTTCCAAATGGTCAATAAAACCATAAATGAAAATAATCCAAAGTGGATAAATGTCAGATGGTATATAATTTAAAGTCCATGTTTTTGATGTCATATATGACTGCTACTTACAGCAACTACTTTCAGAACTTGCAAAAAGAGAGAAAAAAAACACCCTGATTTAGTTGTGGGTCAAGGGCAGGATTTGTTTCAAAATACTATTATCAAATAGTGACTTTGTGACAGTCACCCATATCCTTATAGAAATATGAGAAACAGTATCAACTACTCACAGTTGCTTTCCTTCAATTTGCACAGGTATGTAAAAATGTGAAGCTTGAAAAAAAGAAGGAAATGAAAAAGATAAACTGACAGGGTAAAATAGATCATGGAAAATAGATAAAGGCACCACACTAGCCAATCAGAATAAAAATAACATTACAGCAAAAGCCCATCTAAAAGGCCTCTCTCTGAAAAAAGGGGCCATTTATAATGAAAGAGGAGGATCTTACAGCAAGAATAAATCAGAGATAGGAAAGTTACAAATAAATCAGACCAGGAGAATCATTACCTTTCCTAACATTAATATGAAACCATTAACAATGTAAGACAAAAAAAAAGATTTGAGGAATGGTTTAGTAAATAGTCCAAGGCTATGAATAATTTTACAGACTTATCATAAGCATAGAATCTTCCCAATAGCTGTATGGCCTTGCAATCCTGTGCCAAATATCTGTGACTGTAGGGTGAATGGATCTGTAGGTACAGAAAGGAAAGCTATGGCAAGAAAATTTGAGCATTTCTATACAGAGAAGCTAAGGGAAACTCATACACCATTCTTTACACGAGATAAGTCTGAGGAATTGTTTCAGTCAGACATGCTAATAAATCATTTTCAATAAGAGATCAATAAATTGAATAGTAATAAATCACACAGATCATGTGATATTTGCTCAATATTTCAATGTGAAATTGCCAGCATGTTAAGTAGATTACTTATACTTTCATTTAACCAGAGGAAAGGAAGACCACTGCTGTAATTTCAGCTTCCTAAAGGAATTTAGGTTATTCTGCAACAACGCACAAAGGAAATTGATAAATTCTGTTACACACATTTCAATTAGTAATTAAAAAAAATTACCCCCCCCCCAGACATCAAATAAAGTAGCTTAGAGTAGCTTCTATATAAAAATATATAGTCAGCTATATATGATCCACTTTGAAAAAAGGATGACTTGGAGAGAATCTGATAGAGAGTACTATGAGCTTATGAGGGCTCTGAATTAAGTGGGAGAAAAAAATCTATTCACTTTTTTATGCTGAAACACCTGAACTATCTGATGCCCTAAACTATCAAGAAACAGATTAAAACAAGTGAAAGAAAATAACAATTGTAAATCATATAACTTTGTCATGGCATTTAGCAGTAACCAAAATGGGATAAGAAATGATTAAAGAAGTAATTGAAGAACATCCATCAAAAGCTAGTGTATATGATACGGGAGAAAAAAATTACAATAAAATATAAATTATTGACTTTTGGGGGAAATGCTGCAGGATCATGCCTCTACTCTAGATATATGTTCAGTATGTTTTCCCCAAGCACCTGTGACTGGGCCCTGTCAGAGATGGGATTCAGCAGTGAAGGACTGTTGCTGTGACAAGTAGGACCACCAGCAACTGTATTGTTACATTTCTAACGCTACAGCACTTCAGCAAAAGAGGATGCTAAGGCAATTAAATCACACTCAGATAAACCAAGGACAGTTAAGAGCTCATATCATATATTTGCATTTGGATTTTGAAGTTGGAATGTGTTCGTCAATAACTGGAATAATTCAGTTAATATTTTTAATAAATGTAGTCATGGCTGTATTTTTTACTATGTGGGAAGTGGGCTTTTATTTTGTAGGGGAGTAAAGATTCGTTGTTTGGTTTTTTTTAACAGGGCACCTAGCATGCACATAATTTAAATTTAGTTGTTTATGTTCATTTTATCATGTTACAATTAAAGCCCAGACTACTGAAAACAATTTTGGCTAAATCTGAGAGAAAGATTATATAGCATTCAGACAAGGTACAGAGTTCATGGCACAGTTACTCAATAGCATAATTCAGATATGGATTTGAACATGATAATCATATGTTTTGACATTTGCCAGTGCCATGCTTGACTGTTACTTACTTAGAAGGCTAGTTTTATGTAATTTTTATTTCATAATGTATCTCTTCTGACAGTCCTTTGCCTTCTGTCTTGATGTTATAAATTCAAGTATGATAATCATAGAACATTCAAAAATTTTTTTAAAGTACACTAAAATATTATATGACAGTATGTAACTATCAAAATTTAAAGTTTTATTAATTTTTTCTTTTAAAATATTGTTCCTGACATTTATATGTAAGAGCCTAGATGGCCCCTTCAGAAATATATTCTGAAGAAAATAAATGGGACTGGAAAGAAATATTTTTTCCCATGTGCTGTCACCACATCTACTCTATGCAATATCTATAGTTAAAAGTTCCAGCCAATACTTCTAATACTTATCTGTGTCCCTTCCATTAAAGAGGAAAGAAATATTTTTTTGTTTGGGTGAGAAAGCTGCAGAATTTCTCTTTAAACTGCTGAAGATTTTCATAGTGGCAGACACACTTTCAAGCAGGTTTTAAGATGTACAATAAGTTATAAAACCCTCTTTTTTTGTGTGGCATTTTGTCTGAATGCCATGATACCACACTGGAAATCACATACCTTCTAAAATGTTGCAATGCAAATGTATTACCTCTTCAATAGAGACTGCTGCCCTTTAAGAAAACACTTCTCCTTTGATAATATTTTGAGATATGTCCTCCTTCTGTTCCTTTCAGAGTGCTGCTTTATCTTACTTTCTCGATGCCCTCCTGTAGAGGTAGGCTTCCTTCCCACCAAATCATGCAGCATGGAGCACATCAGGCTCTGCAGATTTCCTTACATATTTGGTTGAAGGTCAGTCCTGCCATCCAGAAGAGAACAAAAACATAGTTTTATGCTTTGCTACACTTGAAGAAACTTGGAATAATAATAAAAAAAGGACACAGGAATTACTTTCCCAGTATGATGGTGTTAATTTGTAACCCTGCACCTCTATAACTTGTGCGAGGGGAGGCTTGCCAACAGTAACAGCTGGATGCTCAGGTGTGCATATTTCACTGATTTTACAAAGCAGTAGAAAGTAAAGGTACAGGCAAGTTGTATGTGAAGGAAAGGCTGCGTTTTTCTGCTGATAACACTGTGCCATTGAATTATGAGCAGTGGTTTGGTGGGAAGCCTTGATCCCACTGAACAACAGCAAAACTCCTGTTTTCACTTCATCTGGGTAAATTAATGGGGACATGGTATTTGGGGACAAATTAGGGAAACCCAGAGTCTCAGAGAAGCAAAGCCTTTCCTGCACTTTGGTTCTCTTATTCTTTGTGCCAAAAGCCTGAGCATGGATAGAAAACAATGCTTTAGGAAGATTATTGGGAATCTCAGAAGGAAACAGAGCAGGACTTCTGTGCCACTATTTACCTAGAAATAACATTCATACATATACACACAACAGATACATCATATACTTAAAAACACACTTGCAGAAGTTTTCTAGGAAAATTTTACAAAGCTATGGTACAAAAATGTAATAGGTTCAAATAACTACAGTGTTTAAAAGAAAGTGCTTTGCTTTCACACAGGGAATTTTCTCTCCGAGAAACAATCCCGAACTAACAACACTGGAGAATTATTTGGCACATGATAGTTCACTGAACCTACAATAATTGGAATCCAAGAAGTCTAAGTTTCCGAAACCACAAGAAGCCTCTCTTTTATAACCTCTTTTACAAAGAGGTAGGAAATATTGGATTATTGCTGTAAGATTGAAGCTTTTCATAGAACCATCGTAGACTCATTGAATGCCCTGGTTTAGGAGAGATCTTAAATATCATCTAGTTCCAATGCCCCTGCCATGGGCAGGGACATCTTTCACCTCAATTACAGAGATTTCTAAAGTATATTTAGTATATATTTTGCCTCACATACTGAGCATTCAGTCTTTATGATTGAAAATAGGTATTAATAATCAAAAAGGTGGTGGAAGAAATTTAAAGAGTATTTTCTAAACATCTTTTTCTATAAAATGTATAACAACCAGAAAACATGCATTGCCAAAATGTGGCAAATTGTTTCTTGACCACAATGGGAAGGCTTTATATAATTCCTGCTTTTAAGTCAATTCTGGAAGTCACTCTCTTTAAATTATCTATAAAACTCTTCATTAAATGTCACCATAACAGTTTCACTTACATTCTGTGCTTGTCTTTGCTTTGTGCCCCTTTTGTGCATCCTTTCAGGTTTTTCTGCCTTTTAAAAATTTTCTTTGTCTTTACAAGCAAATACATTTTTCTTTTCATTCAAACGATAAAGTGATTTTTAGTGATTTGTCAGGGTCATAATTCACTGTTACCATAGCATTTGAGACTTTCTTTATGATCTTTAGGGTCTCGCACAGATGAAGACCAACATAACAATAAGGGGGTGAAAAGTTCTTATTTTCTACATGGAAAACAGAGAAACCACTCTGCTAAAACATGAAAGAAAGAAGGAAAGAAGAATTGGGCTGGCTTTTCCAATTATAAAATTTCCTTTCTGCCATGAGTTTTTCAGTGATGTAGAATCAATGAGGTTGGAAAAACCCTCTAACATCATTGAGTACAACCATTAACTTAGCATTGCTTAACCTAAATATATATTTTCACTTCTGCATCAGGGTGCATAGATTAAGCTTGTGCTGTCTAAGCAAGCAGAAATATTATTAGAAGCTTATTATATGTAAAATACATTTTAATTCAGTTTATATTAGTTTCTACCTCAATCCCAATTATATATGCATCACTTTTATTAATTTAATAAGTATTCTTTGCTTATAATTTCAATGTTAACAAAAGACAACTAATTGCATTTAGAAATTTACTGTCACTGTATTTTCTGTGAATTATCAAGTGAATATTATATACATCAGTAATTGTTTTAGTGTTGAAAAAAATTTCAATTACAAGAATAACTCACATTTTAATAATGCTAAATGGTGTTTCATTATGTCTATTGTCAAGATATATCATATTATCATATTCAGATTTCCTTTCATTTAATAACAGAATCAATGAAGAGGGGAAAAAAAGAGATATAACTTTAGTACCTTCATATTTTCATTCCTGTTAAATATCACACTGGGTATGGTTCACATTTATCAATTTGAGTATGCAGCAGTTATCGGCTGGATTTTTATGTAATTTCTTTTAATAATTTTTCCCACAAATCAAATAATATGAGAAGAAAGAGGGGAAATAAAGATAATAATTTCATAAATATCCTAAGGACAAATCAAAAACTGCATCACAAATCATTAGAATACTATTCTTTTTCATCTGGAGAGTGAGAAATCCAAAATTTTCACATAACTTTACTTTTTTTCTCAAAATAAATCAAACAATGATTTGAATGCTTTCCAGCTTTGTTTTCATATGCTTCCTTGCTGAATTGTATAAGAAATAAAAATTAAGGTGTTGGGTTTGGGGGTTTGTTACTTTTTTTTTTTTTTTTGTGAGGGGGGGCCTGTATTTCAAAAGAACATGTAGTCACAAAAAAATTCACTAAGCTANTTTTTTTTTTTTTGTGAAGAGGTGCATGTATTTCAAAAGAACATGTAGTCACAAAAACATTCACTAAACTAATATCTTGTCTTTAAGAAACAGTCATCCTTCCTTTGACAACTAAAATATTAATTTGCATTTGTGAATGCTTCCTTTTTTCCCTCCTGTGCTTTCCAATCTGCCTCTGACCTGGTTCCCTTTTCCTTTCAAAATACCATGTCTTTTTAAGGACACAAATCCTTAAAAATCTTACAAAAATATATAATTAAATCTTACAAAATTATGCAGGCTTTGTCCCCTGAATGAGGAGGGGATGTTCTGGGGCCTAGCACCACAGAGGCTGGGAGGGGAGTGAGGTGAAAAACTGTTCCATGAAATTCTGGTGTATGAACCTGAACCTTACTGCTGGTGGCAAGTGGCCAGGAACAGCAGCTTTGTAGCGTCAGAAGCCGTGTTCCAAGTCCTAGTTTGACCAAGAGGAATATCCCATTCCTTGGAATCCCCAAGAGAGGCAGCTGTGTCATTCTCCCAGGAAAAGAGTACACATAAACAGAGGTTTCCACAGCACATTCCCTCTCCCTCACTGCTCTGTGAGGCCAGCTTGCACAGTTCCTCCTGATTTACTTCCTCCTGTATTTGGGGATCTGGATTACCCTGTACAACCCAACCCCATCCAGCAGTGGTGACCTAACCCCAATGAGACCCAAACTGTCAATTGCTCAGGTGCTGAATTTCAGCATCTTCTCCACCTGTGTGCTTACATACCACATAGGTATATAAAGATCTAATAACCATATCAGCATCTATGCTTTGTGCAGCTCAGAAACATCTGGTGAGACCTTAAACCTGATTACAGAAAGTGGTTGAGAAAAATGAGCTTACCAGACGTCATGTCTCATACTGTTTTAAATGTAGGTAGCTGAAGCCTGATTTCAGAAAGGAGGACAATTGTACACCTCTGAGCAGCATTACCCAAAGTCTTTTTGCTCCAAACTGTGCCACAGAATTACTGGTACAAGATAAATTAACTTCATCTTTGGCTGCTTTGCCAATCAGCGTAAGAAGATATTAAATCACAATAGAAAAGACACTGTTGTGCAGTGATTATTCTCCTGGGATACCCTAAAACAGGAAGAGCAATCAAGAGTTTCATACAGCACAGGACAGTAATTATCTCATGACAAGTATGGTCCCTGGAGATCACTTTAGAGCTATTTCAAAGGCATTGTAGAGAATAGTGTGTATATAGTCTGTAGTAGAAGATGACAGAGATGGCACTTTACAGTCACAAAAATGAATTCTAGCTGGCTGTGAGGTACACACTGATTAATTTAAAGTGTTAACAGCCAATTGAACACTTCTTCAGTTGAAGCATATTTATTACACAGTGTAACAACCAGTTAATCACACTTTGAAGCTGTGGCTTAAGAAAGAAGTTGGGGAGGAACTACCTTCTCTTTTTTAAGTTATTTATTTAGCTCGATATAAAGCACTTTCTTTTTTTTTTGGCCTCTTAAAACTATAAAAATGCAAGGGTAGTTTTCCTTTTTTTAAAAAAAATCCTAGCCCATGCATCATTTTAGAGACAAATGCAGAATATTGCTAAAGACAGATTGTTGAAGCTATGGTTTGAGTTCTGGAGAACGTCAATAACTGACCTAGAGTGACATCAGTTTACAACTCCTGCAATAAGATACCCAACACTTTGCCATGTGCCTTATTCCTATCTTGCAATTCACACTTGCTTACACAGTTCTAACACTAGGCTCTTTTAATAACCACAAAAAACTGCATATGGTTACTGTTTCTCCTCCTAATGCAAGGACAACAACTGAAGTATTTTTTCTTTAGCCTAAAAATTTCCCTTTCACTCAATATACTTGATTTCTGTTTCTTTCAGAATAAACTGTGTCAAAAATATAACATTTGTGCTTGAGTTTTTATGTATATGTGCAGGGATTTTTTCCTGAACTATTTGCTCTCCTAGAAAATGTGACCTTCATGAAGCATTCTGAGAATTGAATATGCATAAATATTTGCATATACACATTGTGCAGAAAAAAAATCTTTTA
This sequence comes from Polioptila caerulea, assembly GCA_013397295.1. NCBI lineage: Eukaryota > Metazoa > Chordata > Aves > Passeriformes > Certhiidae > Polioptila > Polioptila caerulea. The sequence continues at coordinate 142,874 of VYXF01002462.1, read as the reverse complement.
AAACTACTACCATAGTTGAAAAAGGCAGCAAATTATTAAATTATAATACAAAAGTATTGATAGGTCAGTGCTAAGCAGACTGTAAAAGTGAATTCTGTAACTTGATGTTTAGAAAATTATTACTATAAAATACAACTCCATTTGCTGATTTAAGGCAGGATATTATTCTTAATTTTATCAAGAATCATATGAAAACAAGCTTAATAAACACCTGTGGATGCAATATGCATTCTCCATGCATAAAAAAGTCAGATGATCAAAGAACTACGTGCTGCAATATTGATTACTTTTTTGGATAACATGGAAATAAAAAACATAGTCATAACATATTTCCAATTTTTGTGAGGTCCCCTGGGGCATACGCTTATCTTAAAATGGGATGGAAAAATAAAGTAAGAATATGATTTTGAGGATATTATTTACAAATAATATTTATGAAGGGCCAGTGGAATTGTATTTCCTTCTTTTTGCTTTTCTACAAGTAGTCTCACTAAGATAAAAGAATCGAAAAGACATTACCTTCTTTCCAGCACTCTTGTCATTTTTTTAAGAAAGGACTAAAATACATATTAATTTCGAAGGAGCATAAGAACATCCTAAAAGAAACAGAGGAGCTTTCACAAAAGGAAGAAATCAGAAATTTATGCCAAAAAAAAGGTAAAATTCACCCTTGGAAAAGGGCCAGCACACAGTCCACATCCTATTAAATTTTATTATAACAACTTCATTGAGTCTCATGTAACATTGTGCCCAATGTCTGCTCCCAAGATGGATTTCAGGATAATGGAATACAGAACAAAGGCCAAAGAAAGCATTAAGCTGTAATGTTTACAGGACATCTATAAAACATATATTCTGCCTAGACATAAATAAAGTTTGAAGCAGCATCAGTAGATGCAGCTGCAGGTTAAGGTTTCGAATGAACCAACAGTTGTTTTTTTCATGTCCTAAACTTATCTGAAGAGGAGGCACTTGCTGTGCCCATGCTATTCTCTTAACACTTATTGTTCCCTCTTTAGTATTCTCTTCTTTGGGTCTTCAGTACAACACATCAGGCATTATAATTTACCCCCACACACAATATATCCCCGTGTCTTTGCGAAATGAAGCCCCTCTACAGAAGACTAAAGATCACCTCCAACAGACAACTCAGGATCACCTGAGTTTCAACTGCTACACAGTTTAAGCTTTAGTTAAAAATCAGTCTGTGAGAAGACGGATTACTTTTTTCCCCCCCAAATCCCATGGGTATTTTCTGAAGGCAAATTCCAGTGTTCATGCATAAATAGAAAACAAGAAGTAGAAAATGTCAGTTTTAGGAAACAGAATGTTTTCTATATTTTTTAACAGAATTGAAACTATTTAAAAAGCAGCACCAAAAAAAAAGAAGATGTTTTTGTGTTAATAAAACGTATATTCTCAATCCATATATTTTAATTTAAATTAATTTTTCTGTAGCTGAGTGGGATGAAACTTTTAAAAGCCTCTCAGCTTTACCAGTGGTGGTGTTTCATTTTACCACTGTTTGTAATTATCTACTTACACTAACATAACAAATGTGGTGCCTCCAGCAAAAAGCTAAAGGTTGATGAGAAAGAGAATGAAAAAGCACCTAAATGTTAGACTAGTCAGCAAGATTTTCAAGTTTGTTAAAATTAATACAAGCTATCATTAGAGTACTGTACAGTTCAGTGCTTCATAAATAGGAAAAACAAAGCAGTAATGTTTTTTGTAGCTTTCAGCTTGACTTTTATGGGGTTTCATCTTCCTCTAACAAATCAGGATGCAGAACAGCTCATAAAGCTTCCAGTATAGGCCAACAGTGTAATAATTCACTGTGAGCGTCCTGAGCCACTTACAACTTCAATGCATCCGGAATGATTGAAAAAATATATCCTAATTACATAAAATACAACAGCCAAGAACAAAGAATTATTTCTCTGCTCTAAGGTGAAAGTGGATAGCTCTTCAGTACTTTGCCTGCTTCATTGACTGACCCAGTCTTGGCAGAGCAAAATAAAAAAGTTTCTTCACTTCTCTCTGCTGAGTCCCACGTACTGAAGAACAGTAGGGTTCCTTCCAACTGATGATTGACATTTTCTAAAATGAAATAAAACATCAAAGTATAACTTAATAATTTATGCAGCAAAAAGCATGGCAAAGTGGTTCCGACTGAGTACTGAGGCTGCTTCAGAAGATGACATTGTGGGGGAATCAGTGCCAACTAACTTCAAATTTTGAAAGTTTATTCAAAATGAATGAGTGCATTACTTACCATATGATTTTATCAGGATAGAAGGTGATTCCCACAATGTTTTAAGTTATTCACAACCTTGATCACTTGCGGTGAAGCTTTCTGGGTGTGCCAAGAAATCAAAAGACTTGGGAATATCAAAGAGGGTGAAAGAATTTTTTGGTAATACACTGAGTTATTCAAATATTATTTTAAAAATGTTTGAAATTCTGAATTATTAATTTATTCAGAGGATCACAGGGTATTTCTTAATAAAGGTTCCATGCAGGAAAGCATATAACTCAGATGCCTATAGCACAATCATTATTACACTAATAAATATTTGACTGACTCGATTCACAATAATATGCAAAAAATAATGAAAAATTAAGTGAAAATAAATATCTAGCTACTGTCCCAGTGGCAAACATAAACTATGTCTTTGTATATAAATCAATTATCAAGAGCTATTAGAAGTCCCAGGTCCAACTAGGGACTGTTGAACAGAGAAGGAAAATCTTTGGCCTACATAGATCTGAATGTATTCCAGGCTCTTCAGTGATGCAAGGGTCTGACAAAGAAATATAGACGGAGAAAACCAAAAGCAGAGAGTTCTAAAAATGGACACAATCGTTTTAACATCCACATAATGTTTGTAATAGGTAGTGTCCAGATACTAGGACTTCATTCTTTTGAGTGCAAGGTGCCAGATTCAAAAACAATGCAACAGAGATGTTTCTGGGTTTTTCTGAAGTGCAAGAAGTAGGTAGAAAAAAGTGTCATCACCTTTTAATACATAAAATGAAACATCTAGAAGGAGAAAAAGCATCAGATCAATCCAAAATTAAATTTTTCAGTGGCAATCTGAGAACTCACATGTAAGTCAGCAGCACTTCTCTGCTCTTGAACTGTGACACCAGATAATTTCTTTTATCATGTTCAAAATCACTGTTTCTAAAAAGTAGAAATGAAAATAAATATTCTTTCTTTTCTTTCAGGTATGAAATGTATGTTAGAGAAACTGCAAACATGAACTGAAAAGTCAGATTACTTTTACTGGCATTTTACAAGATTGCAACAGATAAAATAGGATTAAATAACTTTCTCTTTTTAGAGAGAAAAAGCAATAGTATCATTACCCAGAGCTTTTCCAAGTCGGATCTTTTTCTCCTTTCCATTACTTGAAGAGGAATTTTTCCACATGCTTTATGCATGTATTTTTATCCCTGCAAACAGTCAGAGGCCGTCTGGAAACAGAATCAATCTCAGAAGAACAGAGGCATCAGAGTAACCAAAGTCCAGATAACTGTTCCTTACTGGTAAATGCTTCACTCTGAATCAGTCAGTGACTCAAAATTTGAGCCACCTTCTGCTCAGCTGTGTGTTATGATGCAACCATTCATCAAGGAGCAAATCCATAAATTCATGAAATATCCCCAAACAGAATTTTAATAACAAATTTTAAGAATTGTAAGATATTCTGCCAGCATATTCGTGTAAATATTTATAGTTCTCTGATGACAAGTATGACTGAGATTCAAGGGTGCAAGCTGTAAGAAAAAGTCCTGTCTCCCTGGCTGAGGATGATGGCAGGGCCAGCAGGCTTAACTTGATACTCAGTTTGGACTTATTAGTATGGAATTCTTTCTTCTCTAGCCTGTAGAACAAAGATAAGTGTCGGACAGAAATCTATGAGGGACAAAGTTTAACAGTAAAACAAAAAAAAAATGCAAAACAAAATCAAAATAAAACAAAATAATAAAGTATGCCATTTCCACTATAATGCAGTCCATTTGGCTTCAGCTTTAGAAGCAAGCTATTTTAGGCTCTCTCTTGATGCAAGGATTTAACAGACAATGAAATATATATTAAAAAACTGAAAGCAAATATGTGTAAAAATGTCCATAATTTTTCATTCATCAATATGCTTTAATCCTGGCGAGGATTATGGAAAGGATTTACAATTTAAAATTTAATATCATATTGCCTTATAAAACCCCTGATTTTGCTTCAGTTTATGTACGTAATTCTAAAAAAACCTCACAACAGCAATCACTCTCAAGTTTTCTTATTTTATATCAAAACAAAACCGGAAGCTTCTGCTTGACCTGAGACTGTCTCATCAATGGTTTCTCAGGTCTGCTCTCTGCACTGCTGCTCCCTGCGGACAGCCTGCCAGGAGGCACGGCCTCCTGCCACCAAGTCCCACCTGATCTACAAGTGTCCATCTCCTCCACAAGCAGAGCAGGAGGAAGACCTTGCCTGGACACCAGTCCTGGGCCTGCCCCTTTGACCACTGCTCAGTCACAGTCCCTGGAAAGCTGCCCTTGTTTTGATAGGGTGCTGAAATGGGTACGAAAACATGGCCTGGTTATGGTTTGAAGGTTAAAGAGGCTGAAGCATTTCTTCCAGCACAGAAATACCAAGTGCCTTGTGAAGGGAAGGCAATAGCTGACAGGAGTTTTTGTGGAGTGTCATCTTCTTGAACTGTCAGCCACCGGCTTTAGTCACAAATCTATGAATCTCTGAGAATGCTACAGGCAAAAATCTTTCCCCTGTGGTGCATCTCCAGCATCTTCTTCTCAGGAGCCTTAAAACCCAGGCCTTACCGTCTTTTCTCATTAATTCTCAACATCAGAGCATGCAGGGAGAATTCAGTTTGTCTACCTTGCCCAATAAATGAAATTCACAGAAAAAACATCACAGAGCCCAAAGTGCCAAACAACAAAGTGTTGCAATCTGACTTTTCTTTCTTTTGGGAAGATGTGGTGATCTGTGAATAAAGATCACATATCCCCAGCAGTGATCAGTACCAGAAAATTTTTGTGTCAGTTTTGCTAAATTTGAATATGCTGTAAACTTAAGACAAAATGCTTCCTCAACTTCATCTGACATAATACAGCTTTAATGAATCTGACCCTCTAATTCTCAGCTCTCAAAGCCACCAGCTCTGGTGCAATGAACTGACACATTGTTTAGCATACATTTTTAAATCTCATTTAATTTTATAGTAGATTTTTTGTCTTAAAACCTTACACTTTTATTGCACAATTAAGCTGTGTTCTCGGGGGGAAGAAATGCTCATAAAATAGAAATAAGCTAAGCAGTAATTTCTAGGCAGAAGTTGCATTTTTATTTCCCCCATCATAATAGGAATAAGTATTTGCTTTGTAAAATAAGATGCAGAGTCTTCTAAAAAGTGGAAAATGACAATTGATTTGTTTAATTTTGTTTTTCCTTGAGTGAGATGAAGGTTAGAGTTCTTGGAATAGCAAACTGCTTCTGGCATACCAGCCTTATCAGATCAGTCGAATAAAGTGAACAATAGTTGTTTAAATCTTTTCCTGTGACCATTTTGCTGACTGATGGCTGTTTCCAATGCACATGCTGAATTTATTTCCAGAAAGCACATTTGTTTTAACACAAACATTTTAAAGGTAACCTTGTTGCTGTCACCAAACTAGTAAAATCCTGTATCTGTTGTAAACAGTTCTGATTTTAAAGCAAGATGACTGGAGACCTCTTTGAGATGGTTCAATGACTACCAGTGAATTTTTTCCATGAGGTTTAAAAGCATAAAATATTATGTACAGTTCCTGAGTATATCTTCAACTATAGTAATTACAAAATTAGGTTTTAACAACTGTGAATTTTAAGGGGATTGCTATTTGACAGCATCAATGTTTTTTATTTTGTTTCCATTCTTATTAAGTTGCTCTGATAATGTATAAAGTATGTCTTTATCCACCATGAAGAAGAAAGGAAAACTTTACTTTTAAAATAATCAAATAAAACTGCCTAAAATATTAAAACCCCCACCAATATGTATTTCATTTGAAGAAAATATTAAACCACAAAACCACTGCTAATCTGTGGAGACATTCTTTCTTTTTTCACTGTTAACTAAATTTCATTGAATAAGTCCAACAATTCAACGATATGTCTTCTACAAGACATTACCAACCTTGCTAAAATATGTCTATATCTATATTACAGATACCCACCCACTTAAGTTACATGTTCAATGAATGCAAATACCTTAAAATATTTTGGATATTGAAGATATCCATGCAGCAGTAGAGTAGGCAGAAATATATGACAAGCTGTTGTTAAGATGCAGCAGCTAAGAGTTTTATGAATATACATACAGTTCTGGTGTCCCTGACATAAGGAGGACATGGAACAGTTGGAGCAAATCCAGGAGAGGCAATGAAGTTGATAAGAGGATTAGAGCAGCTTTGCTATGAAGAGGGGCTGAGAGAGTTGGGGTTCTTCAGTCTGGAGACAGAAAGGTTTGGTGGAGACCTCATATTCACTTTCCAGCATCTGAAGGAAGCCAGAGAGAGACTCTTCACAAGGAACTGTACTGATGGGAGAAGAAGGAATGAGTTCAAACTGAAAGACAGGAAAATTAGCTCAGATATACAGAAGAAATTCTTTACTGTGAGGGTGGTAAGACACTGGAACAGGTTGCCCAGGGAGGTTGTGGTGATACCGAAATCAGCTGGATAGAAACTTTCTAACACAATTTTGAGTATTAGAACAAAGGTGTTCATTATTACAGCATGGTGGCCACTTGGGGGATCCTTCCTCCATTTGAGTGCAACGAGTGTTGAACAGAGTTTTTATCATACACACTGAATACATATTCATTACCTACTCCACTTCCTTCACTTTATTTGACATAGTCACATCTTTCTGACAGAAGTCTGACCCATAAGTCAGAAGTTCTTATATGGTTCTTTGGGTCTTCAATGTCCAGTGTCCTTTTTAGGTGGCTGTTCCTTGACCCACGCTTTTGAGTGATCGCAATATCGTCGTTCCGCATAACTTCTGCTTTGTCAGCCCTGAAGAGCTGAGCTGGTATTCTGTTTGCATTTTGCATAATTTCTGTTTGCCTAAGTTGCACACTGTATTTATGTCTCCAAAGCTGTGCTGTTGTGTTCTACTGTCCTTGATAAGAGTAAATGTTGCTCTGTTCTACTATCCTTATCAAGTGAGTAAAACGCTGTTGTGTTCTGCTGTCCTTATCAGTGGATGCTCCATCCCTGGAAGTGTTCAAGGCCAGGTTGGATGGGGCTCTGAGCAACCTGGTATAGTGGCAAGTGTCCCTACCCATGGCAACGAGGTTGGAACTTGATGGTCTTCAAGATCCTTTCCAACATAAATTGTTCTATGATTCTATACTTAAAAATTGTTTGAGGCCTGAATGCAGCAGAGATGTGCTTTGGCATCCAGAAGAATCCTGGCACCAATAACATAAAAACAATACTTTGTCATGCTCCTTATCTTAATGTACATGTTACATTAATGAATTACTATTTCAATAATGCAACTTTCTATGGGATTATAATCATAGCCCTTTTTTTAAAGAAAGAATCCTACTGATTTCAGTCCCTATCTGAAAAGCAAGGACACTTGAGGCTGCTGCACCACTTGAAAGATACTCCATTACATTAATTCTTCTGAAGCATGAATTGAAGTTGCAATAAAGTGCTTGTATTCATTGTTGTACTCTAGTTTACAGCAGATTGAAAATTTTCTGACTACCTAAACAGTTTTTAGCAACAGACACTGTTTTTATGAATTCAAAATATATCAGCAAAATCTATCTACATCACTGACATATGTGAAAAAAGTTGTCAAGACATTTCTTTGAAATATAATACATAAAATGAATAATTATAATTATTATATTATAATTAAAATGAATATTACATTAAATCATGAAATCAAATTATTTTTCTACGCCATATTAAATAGGAGTGCAATGTAGTTGAAACAGTGTTATTGTTTGAAGTGTCACAGTAACTTCAAAACTAAGCACTTAGATCTCAAGAACAGGTTTTTTTTCCAGTATAATCTAAATATCTGTCCTGGGGTGACCTCAAACCAGGACAATACCCTGCACTAATCATTTTGGAAGGATCAATTTTAATACCTTTCCAAAGATATTTTGGCTACATGTTCCAACTTAGGAAAGAAAACAATCAAAATCACTCTACTTCTTTCTGATGAAATAAAAATTCCAAATTTTGACCAGTTTCAGCTGGAGTCATGCTCCAGTTCATGCTTCATCTCTTTTGCAGTGCACTGTATTGCACTGTGTGGAAAACTGAGGAGTTATAACACTGAACCTTAATGACTCTTAGATCAATAAAGCACTGTGACATGCTGTAATCCCAGGTGAAAGGAAAATTGAGCTGGCAATTGACATCTCAGATCTGCCAGTTCCTTACATTCACAGAGACATTATTATTTAGTCTGGTTGAAAGTAATATTCTAATATAACCAAAGGTCAGGGTTGAGTAATAAATCTGAAGCTAGAGTCAGTTTATCATAACACTGTCATGTAAAAGTCACAATGTGTAAGTAAAGGTCAATTTTAGCAAGTCACATTCAAGTGTTTTTCCTGTGGGATATAGTAAAAAAGTCCTCTCCTGTGTTATGTGATAAGTAAATACTGAAAGGTATAACAGTCACTAAAAAACATATTAAAATTATCTAATTTTAATCCTGTTGTCTATCAGATTTTCAGATTGCACCATCATTCCAGTCTATTCTTTTAATTTTCCCACACATCTCCAAATTCACCTTACCATACATTCTCCTCAACTGATAGCACAAAGAATATTAGCTCATTCTACAGGTGTTTCTGTGGACTTCCAAGGTTTCCCTGCTTTTTGTTTCACTGAAGGCACTGAGGGATTGTCATACTATTTAGGAAGAGCTTGACTTAGGAAGCAAGCTAAAGAAATACTACATGCCTTGCTATGATTCTCTTTTGTAAACTTTTAAATTGATGTAAAAGTTCTGTTGTGCTTTTCTGTCAGCAAAGTCTAATGGCACTCTAGTCAAGCGGCTGGAAATATGAAAGCATTCATGTACCATTTCTCCTTAGGACTGCACAGTTCAGCTGGAAACCTCTTCTGTGAATTAGGAATTGTTATCCAAATCTGTGGTCTTGAGAAAATATCATCAGTGTGGGAGCTTTACACTGAAAAATAGTGTGAGTGTTACTGTTTGAATATTACATCTTGATGAGAACTAAAAATAAGATCATATAACAAGCAGTAATACAATGTAGCCTCACACTCTCTAATAGAATGAAATTGAATCATTATAGTGGCTGGGTCAAGAACTGGGCAAGATCTGTGTAATTAGTAATTAGTATGAAAGTACTAATGCAAGCATGGTTGGTTTAAAAAAAAGAAAAAAAAAAGAAATAAAACAATTGTAGGATATAAATTATTGGCAATGTCCATTCTGGACTTCTTACTAATTATATTTACTATTGGAGGTCCACTGAATTTTCCCCTGCTGTAGATATTTGTATCATAATTGCCATTGTCAAACCTTTTATGAAGGTTTGCCAAACATCATCACTATTCACCAGGTTTTTTCCTTCCCTCTTCCTGTGTCTTACCAGAGTGTTTACTATAGAGATGGTGGACATCAACATGAATTCAACTTATAAAGATTATGCCCACTCCAATCTTTCATTTCAGGAGCAGAAGAGATTGTGCAAAATTTATATTTTTTATCATGGAACATGTTGTTACACAGAAGAAATTTCCAGAACTCTGTCTTTTCACTTTCATTAATCTAATCATAGCAACATTTTCTTCCAAGTCTAATCATATATAAATTTTACACTATTTTTAGTTATTTAAATTGAGCTGCATACATCTATCAAGACTCCTGATTTTTTTGTGCAACATCCTTTAAAGGTACTCATAAAAACAAGCAATAGTAAATACCATCTGTTGTGTTTGCTTCCCTCCCCATCTCACCATCAGGTATTTGTACACATGGATAAGCCTGAGCCTTTTTTCTCCAGGCTGAACAGTCCCAGCTCTCTCAGCATTTCCCCATATGAAAGGTGCTGCAAGCCCTTAATCATTTTCATGTGCTTTGCTAGACTGGCTTCAGTTTGTCCTAGTGAGGAGCCCAGACCTAGACAGAACACTCCAGACATGTCTCACCAGTGGAGAGGAGAGGACTCATCTATGTTTCCAAGATTATTATTTTACCCATAAAATTTAGGGAAACCTTTTTCAAAAGGAATTTTCTTTTTTATATATTTCCAAGTTCCTTATGCTAGTGCATAACATACTGTTTTGTACCCCTTGGCAGTTTACTTAAGACCCATTACTAAAGAACTATTACTTAGAAAGATGCTAGTTCCCCTCGGAATTTCTACAACTAGCTAAGAATTTTGTCTGCATGTTTATCCACCCAAACTTTCTTGTCTCTACAATTTGCAAGATGCTTTACCTCCCATGATATCTGTGTTTTACTTACTGCACCCTGGTTTTGCAGAGGATGCTTTCACTGTTCTTTTTCCTCACATACATGTGCTACTCTGAACTAAATAAAATTATATGAACTAAATATTTTTCACACTGTTAGAACTACTTTTCAATCATTAAAATAGTCTCAGCAATGAATAGTAGTAAAAGAAAAAAGATTAACATAAGTTCCATAACAAGTTGTTATAATCCATATTTCAACCATAACTCTTGGATGAAATACGCTAAATGTTGACATACCATAACACACCATAATTGTATTCCTTTACAATTCCTGGCTTCAGACATAATCAGGATCAATTTAGATATAGATGAAGTGGGGGAAAAAAACCACATTAATGATGAAATAAAAGCCATCTCCCGTACTAATCAAAGAAAATACAAATATAAGGAAATATTATAGTTACACTTGATGCTCTCGGTGCCTTTGTGTTTTGTATTTCTTATGGTTAAACAAGAAACACCTATCCAGACAGTAATCTCAGAATTTATGGGTACCTGCTGGTTACAGTTACATAGTATTTTGAATATAATGGCTTAGCTTTAGCTTATTGCCATGCTAACCACTGCAGGCTCCATTACCTTTCAAGTACCTATCATAAATGCTGCCATTAGCCATAGCCTTCCTTATGTGATGCTCTTCCTAATTTTTCCAGATTTAACAATTTTATTGCTGTTCTTCATAATTTCACCTGTCTTACCTGATGAAAAGGTGCCTTTGATTCTAACTAGATCAAGTTAATTTTAGTCTGACTTTCATTCTACTTCCTTTTATAACTACATTGCTTTTGGTTCATGTTTTGACAGAACTCAACTAGAATGCCAAATTTTACATTGCTTTGAAGTGAAGGGCATTGAATCAGGTTAAATGTGGAAATACAAGCTTCCTAATTATGTATGTTACCACTCTGCAGAACCATTAATCATTTAAAAATAACACACTTGTGCTTCAGAAGGCTCTGAATGGGTTGTTGGCTCTCAACAAAAAACATGAACAGTAATGCAAATGCACAATCACTGTTGCAGGGGGAACTTTGGAATGATTTGGGCTTCAGGCTTTCTCATTTGTGAGCAAGACTCAGCTACTACTGCTGAAGAGCATGAAATTGAGCTGTCATTACTTACTCATTATATTTTATAGAGCTAGGAATCATTAGGAATCAAGGATGTGAGTAATAAAAAATGGAGAGTTTATTTGTGTCAAATTCTTACTGCTATACCTCTTTCCAATTTAGTATTATTCAAATTTGTCCAAAATTATTCAAGTATATTTTATTTTTATGAATTCTTCCCTGCATGTCTGTGTCACGAAGGCAAATTTCATCCTATTTCCTTCTCACAATCATCCACCTCCAAGGTATTCCTTAAAATCTAATTTATCTCTGATTCTTACAAGCATTTTAAGACTGTTCATCTTTTCCAAATATTCCCTGCCTTCAGAAATCTTAAGCCATTTGAGATAAGCCCTTTAAAGTGTTGCTTTGGATGGCTGAAGGTCTTCTCTATAACCATAAAGGATTTGGGATTTAGCAGTTCTCCTCCATCATTTTAGCTTCAGATAATCTTTAGTAAGCCATCAATGGGCAGAATTACATGGGAAATTGAATTTCCTAAATTCAGCAAGGTAGTTCTAGAAGTGTTATTTTAAGTTGCCCAAACCTGGATAGATATATTGTAAAAAAAAAAAAGAAAAAGTTAGTAAGTTAATAAATTACCACATAATGCAAACTTTGAGATACACTTCGTAATTGTAAAATGGGATAAACTTGACTCTGTTGTGCACTAGTTAATACTGGTATAAGAAAGTGACTTAACTAATATATATAAATTTATACATATACACATATATGAAGTGTCTTAACTATTTTTTTTTTAATTTTATTGGGAAATACATAAATGTAGAATTGGAGTGTAATTTAGTCTAGAATACAAGGATGTTATTTTGAAAAAGAGGAGAAAAGGAGGGATGAAATACCTCCTATATGAAGGCAGTCTGAGAGAATTGGGGTTGTTCTGCCTGGGGAAGAAAGCTGGAGTGGGACTTTTGATATGGACAAAAAGTAATAGGACAAGGAGGAATGGCCTGAAACTGACAGAGGGCAGGTTTAGATTAGATATTAGGAAGAAATTTTTTAGAGTGAGGTAGTGAGGTTCTAGAACCACTTGCCCAGAGAAGTGGGTGCTCCATCCCTGGAAATGTTGAAGGCCAGGTTGGATGGGACTTTGAGCAGCCTGGCCTAGTGGAAGGTGTCCCTGTTCATGTTGGGGGCATTGGAACAAGATGGCCTTTAAGGTCCCTTCCAATCCAAACCGTTCTATGAAAAGATGACTCTCACAGTAGCTCCAATAATAAATTATAGAATGTATTCATTGTAATTTTAATGCAACAAGGTAAAAATAAATCCAAAATAGAGTACCATATCAACTACTAAAAAGAAAATTAACAGTCCCTTGGATCAAGCCTGGACACATGTGGTTTTGACACCAGTGCTCCAATACCCTGCAATGTGATGGGACAATTTCTTCTCATCCATAGACCACGTGGACAAGTGGTAGGTCTTTCTGAGGAGTGTGGAATCACCTACTGCCTTCACACTACTGATCCTGATATCAAGGTTTCAATAGTAACGCACTGTATTTTTAAATTCAAAAGTCTAAGTGGAATTTTATGGTACTAAATTTAGTGCATTGGGTCTCTAGTTCTACTAGCACTGCAAGATAAAACATCATTTTTAGAACTTGAAATTTGGGACGCATTTTAGGTGTAACCATTTACTTCTATTTGTAGAAAAACCCTATCATTACCTACCTATAAAGCCCAACATATTTGCATATTTTTCCCTTCACGCTGGAAAGAATTCAGTGACTAAAGCCTTATTTATAAGTAGGTTTTTCATTGAAACCTGTGAATGGGCATGGTAAGAGAGCACAACAAGACCCAAAAAAATTAATTGAATGTATTTAGGAAGTTCACAACATAAAGAAAAATAATTTCCAAACTGACCCTGAAAATACAAGCTAATTCTTAGTGTACCTATTTGACAAGTACTGCATGACTGCTCTGGCAGGCCTACAGATCGCTTACAAATGAAGAGCCTGGTGGGACTCAAAAGAAAGCCAATTAATTAGCATTTTTAGAATCTCAGATGCAAAGGACAGCACAGACTTGTAAATAGCATTACTACAGTATCCCTAGTGCAAAACAAGGTGTGGAAGAATATGGGGGAACCTAGAAGGTTCCTTCCATACAAACTTTGTTAAGGGAATAAGTAGATGACAGGACTTAAACATCAAATCAATCTACTTTCTCTTATGAATATTCACTCCATTTATTAAACATGGAAATTTAGGAGTCATGTATGTTAAAAATCAGGTTGCAGCATAGCATTTGCCCTAAGCCCTGCTCCAGGCACTGATATTAGCAGCAGAATGACATCTTGCTTCATCCAGAGCAGCCAGGCTGTTCCACCTGAGCACAGGCTGACTTATGAATTTTACCACCCTTTGCAAACCCAGAACTGGAACCCCTCCAAGGTTTCAGATTTTCTGCATGACCTTTATCATTTGATGTTGCTGCAGGGAGAGAATATATATACAGTGGCAAGCTAGGGCTAATTACACCTCTGCCTGGCTTCTACATTCTGGAGTACTTTTTGGCTCCTGCACACAAATATTCCCTTGTAACACTGTAAGCACAATTTTGTATTCCAACAACTTTGGCACAGGAAATAATTGGGAGTAAAACACAGTTCTGTACAGACTTCAGAGCATCAGAGTTTGATCAGAGTTTGACCTTACAGAGGTGATTTAATTTTTCCCACAATTCATTAGGTAAACTAATTTTTGTTGTTGTAAGAACTCTCTCATTGTTTCCAGTAACAAAAATTAAATATTTCTGGGTACATATAACTGACTCTGAATATGATCCAGGCCCTTTCAAGGCATGAAAATATTTTACAAATATACACTACTTAAACCCTTGTTGAGTGTAGCATACCCCCTGATGTAAACATGAAAACTAAAGACTTAATACCTCTCTTACAACTTATCAGAAAAAGTAGTTGAGTAGCTACTGTCGACCTTCTGCTCTCAACATGTAAAAGATGAATTTTCACATTATGAAAACTAAGACCTATCAGTCTAACTGCTTCAGAGTGTCTATGTCGTGACCATAAATTGGCTATAGTAGTACTGCTCCAGGAGTTTATCTATGGTGTTATATAGAAATAGAGCACTATATAGACACTGGGTGTTGTGTCTACTACAAATTTCTATATATATAACTAATAATCTGTTAGGCACACGTATTTCCAGTGTCTATACAGTATATATATACTTATAGAGATAAATACTGTGAATAAAAATGGTTTCATACCTACTTGTAAGCTCCCACTCTGTCCTAAAGACCTATTACACAGCGTCAGACCAGACAGCTATGAGAAATGAGATAATAATGGTGAGATGAAAATGAAAAATAGCAAAAGAAAGTACTGGAAGTCCTTTTGGTATTTTATCAATGCCATTACTGAAAGTATGAATATTTTTTAGAAGACTGCACAGTATGAAAAAGAAATGCTAAATGCGTGAATAGGAAATAACTGAACGTAATTTGGAAATCCTTTATAAGACATGATAGGCCTTCTTTCTAGAAAATGAACACTCTTGTAGATTTTGCAATTATGGTATTAAAATGCATTCAAAAGTGACCTCCAGCATTCTTCACATTGTTACATATGCATAGGTCAATACATTCATAATAAGAGAAGTGGAAATTTGCTCAGATAAAGAGCATCTGATGGATGACTGTAGTCCCCCACAAAAAATCCAAGAAAAGAGCTGCATATGACCAAGTAATAAATGAACAAGCTTAGTGGCTTCATTATGGAGAATACAACTCTGGCTATGCTGGAGCAGCAAATGTTGTCTAAAACAGATATTCAATACCAAAAAACTTCAATATTGAGATACTGCACTTGTTAAACACTCTTTAAATCAGAACATAGATATCCTGCAGTCTCTACATGATGTCACAGAGAGAATTTAGCAACACTTCTAATCTTTCTACAGCTGTAATCCCTAACACTAGGAAGGAAGGCTTCTGAATCAGGACTTGGCTGAGTTTTCCAGCAGTTCAACTACAAAATTCCAAGCCTCAAGCACTAAATTGTCTCAAATTCCATCTTATAATGCAGTTTAACTATGCTGCCTTCTAAGGAAGCTTTTGATCTTGACATTTCTCACCAGAGGTCTGTGCATGATCACAGTGTTACAGCAGATCCACAGTGTTGCAACAGACAGCACAGAACTCCCCCTTTGAGGAGGCACTTCGGCATTGCCACCTAAATTTGAACTTACATTACCCCATTGAACTCCATGTTTTGTGGGCTTTCCCCACCTGTGGACAAAACTGTTCTAAAATAAAACCATAAAACCATAAATATATGTATATATTAACATAAAGCCATATATAT
>VYXF01002462.1:52046-126817 GCA_013397295.1 Polioptila caerulea | reverse complement strand
GTGTTGTTTCACTCTAATCTGCCCCAGGGGATCCCTTAATAAGACTTGAGTCACCCTTCAGGGCTGGGTAGTACCACAGGGAAACACGTGCAGCCCTCCCCTCACCTCTGAGGACAGCATCTTCAAAAGAAGTGGCCCTCAGGCAGGACAGACCTGTTGGGAAAACGTGAGTCTTACAATAGATAACAGAAATACAATCAGACCTGATGAAATTAAAGTATCTAATTTGTATTATCGACCTCCTGATAAAATTTTCTTTTTAATAAGAACTAGAATTCTGAGGGAGTTTATATATAAATTATTCAAAATACATTGCTTAAAAATAGCATCTCTGAAAACTTCAATTCTATTGTTTCAGGTGAGATTTTTGTTTTTTGTTGTTTTTTTTTAAAAAAAGATTGCTCTATAGAACCTAACTTATAACTGCTTTGATTTCTCTGCCTAGGCTCTCTTTAGAATACAGATTTCTACCCTTGGAGACCCAGAGTGAGAACTGGGAACCAGCCTCTCATTACACAGAAAAAGAAAGACAAAATTTCACAAAGGGAAAAAAAATTAGGAAATTGCAATGGGAGAAGTAAGCAGAACCTGGTAGAAAAATATACTTACAATTCATTGTTTGGATTCAGAAAATTTAGACTTTTATCTCAGAAGTTATAGAAGCTGCATAAGAAAGGAAAAATTGTTAATATTTATAAATTACATATGATATGAAATAATATATATTCTATTATTTACCTTGATTAATATAATACTATTTTACTACAGTGGTGGTTTGTTTTTTAAATTGAAGCTATTTTTAAACACTCTTTTTTTCGATTCTTTGGTCCTTACATGTATAAAAAGAAACGATCAGCTTCTAAGTAACACTTATCACTCTTATAAAGGTGAGAAGAGAAAGATGTGAGAAGCAAAAATAAGCTTTCAAAAATATCTTCACATTTTCTTTTTTTTCATAACCAAACAAATTAATGGAGTAGAAAAATAAATTTGTAGGGAGATAGTAAAGACCTCACAATATAAATATGTAAATTTTCATTTATTTCTTAGGAGAAGCTTTTTGGTTTCTTCAAAATAGAAATCAAACTATTTTTTTTTTTTTCAAAATTGTCCCTTGTATATACTGTTCTATGAAACTGTGAAATAAATTCCAGAAAATGTTTTAAATAATATTAATTTTGGAAATGTAGGTATTTATGAAAATACATTGCATACAAAAAATACTGTGTTTCATAATAAAAGAATATTACTACTGCGACAGTTCAAGTTGTTATGGTAACAGGGGCTGTGAAAAGGGTAAATGAGCTTACAAAATGTTTAGGTATTTTTCTTGGCAGAATTTTTTATATTCAGTTTTCCCATTAAAATTCTTTTGAACTGATTCTGAGGAGAAAGCATGGAGCAAAAGAATTATAAAGAGACAGAGTGATCATTAAAGTTCTGAACTATAAACACCTATTTTGTTTACACTCTTTACGTGTTAACACATTTGTAATATTCACATCCTCTGAAAGAAAAGGGAGAACAAGCTCAATGAGATATCCTATTAGTCAGATGGCTATTTCATTCTAATTTTAAAATTTGTCTTTAAAAAAAATTGAAGAAAAAAGCGCCAGTCACAGTCAGGCAGTAGAAACAGTGCTTTGACCATCAGCAGTTTTTAGGACTCATCAGAATTAGCAACTCGGTTGCATCATATTGTTCTGGAGGTTGAATGTAGTGTTGTGCACAGGCAGGAGACAATGTCTGGGACCAGCGCAGTTCCTGTCTGCCCAGTGCAGTCCTTCTTGCACAGACTGGCTGCCTGTGTTTGCCCACAGCCAGCCTGGGTGGAACCACCCCGCAGGGGCTGCCAGGATGGGGTGGAAGCAGGTGCCAGAAGGAAGGGAGAGGGAAGTCGTGGACTTCTGGACCACACAGGCGGATGGTTCAGAGCAGTCTGAGTCACTTTTGTCACTGCTTCAACAAAGAAAGAGCAGCTGCAAGACAAGACATTGATGCTTTTGATTCACTGACTGCTTGGCAGTCCTAACCTGATCTTTTGTGTTGCTGACCAATGTGAAACAGGCCTTATTAATGTTGAATATATAGTGCTCTGCCAAAAAGAGCAACTCTATTCCTTACTTTGTTGGTTCTCAGCAATGGTGCAATTGGCTTTCTGAGCTTCCCAGGAAATAATTTTCATGCTGAGAGTCAATCTGCCAGATATCAATTGGAAATAAATCATACTTATGATAATGAAGCAACAAAACTTCTGCGACTATCAAAAAATGCATGAGAAAAGAGAAGGGATAGAAATACTCTGGTTTACACACTGCAGATTTTCAATAGATGGTCACATATTTTGACCTGAGATCATAACTTACTCTGACTAATATTATGATGTAACCTAACTGGGGCACTTTCAGAGTAGGGAATTTGATCAAAATATGGGAGAGCAAAAAATTATTTTGCTGAAGATATCTATTTTTCTTCTATTATTTTATTATTATATACATTAAAAAAATAATTTTCTAATTTAGTTTCTAATTTAAATCTTCTGAAGGAACAAGGAATCATTTCTAATTATGGGGCTACAGGTCTAGGATGTTTTCATCTAAGTAATTTATATTGGAAAAAACAACCACTCCAGAAACCAGAGTTTTTGATCAGAGTCCAAAAACTGGGTCTGAACTGTATTTGCACATCTGGAGAAAGTGATAAATATATATTCTAGCACCTCATCTGTAGTTAAAGAAATGACAGATTAAATGCACTCTTTATGAAAACCCAGAACCTTAGCTCCATGAAGTAACTTCATTTGGGACTAGAGAGTACTGTGAGATGACAGTGCTGATTAAACACTGCTCTGTAATTAGTGCAGTGTTTGAACTATCACCGAGTACAGTCTCAAACTGTACCAGACACCTCCACTGGCAGGTCATTAGTAAACTGGAAAACCTCCCTTAATTTGGAGACTCTACCAGAATAACATATAGCAAACATAATTTCAGGATGAACATAGAGGGAATTCAGTAGGCTCATGCATCCAGTGTTGATGCACCTACGATGGGTGCAGCCAGTAGAAAGTAACCTGTATTCCATCATTTGAAATACTAGTCATTTGAAACAAAAAAAAAAACAAACCACAAAAACCCAAAAAACTCACTACCTTATTTTTTTTAAAAAAGGGTAGCCAATTTGTATGAACAAAGCATAAAAAAAAATATTAACACATTATGTCTTCCCCATTTCTATTATTCACCATTCTGTCCAGCTGCTATGTGAAGTGTTTAAACAGTAAAGCCTATTTGAACAGTCAAAAGTAAAATATTTATTCTCTGTGTAAAACTCCTTTTATAGAATAGCAGAAAGTTTGATTATATAATCTCAGTTATTGTGTTTTTCATGGTATGTCACAAGAAATGCTGCCATTTATAAAACCTGTAAAAATAATTCATAATTAATACTAAAATTAATTAATTTTACTTTTCTGCTAGCAAAGTGTGTGCAGTTAGGGGTGTCTTCAGAGACAGAGGCTTTAAAGACCATTTACAGCTTTCTGTAAACAGAACAGTCTCAGAAAATAAGTGCCTGTTATTGCTGAATTAATTTTTGAAAAGTGGAATATTTGGAGAGCAGTAGGTACTTCCATATACATGGAAAAATAAGTACACTCAGTTATAGATCAGAATAGGCAGCAGTTATAGATCTAACTTTTCTATGGTTAATACCAGAATATTCTTGAAGATGAATTTGCTGTATACACAGAATTTAACAAAAAAGTTTCAGAGATTAAACAGTTTTCAACTGGTGCAGGAGTACATGGCTAAAGCCCTTACATAAATAATTCTCTTCTTCAAGATGGCTGTATTGATTATTCCTTCACTGGAGTGAAGCTGCTCCAGTGCACTGCTTTTCAGACCATTTGTCGTAAACCAAAGCCCATTCACCCCTGTGGAAAGTATTTCAGCATCTTTTGGGGAGAATTAAAATCAGAAAGGTAAATTTTGGGAGGATGATGCTGTGGAGCAGCATAAATTCCCTTGCATGATACAAAAACATCAAGAATTTTGTCTAGGAAGAATTGTGGCAATATTAATTGGAGTACCACTTTCTACCTAAGCAAAAACATGAAATTAAATGCAGGGATTTTCTTGGATACATTCCTTTTTTTGCTTGTTTTTATTATTTATTGACCAAACTCAATAAAAATGCTACCAAAGAATAATCATATGGAATCAGATCATAAAATAGAAATTCAGGTACTAATATTTTCTATTAACAAAATGGTAAATTATACCTCCTTTTTAATCCTGGTATTCATTATTTTCTGGATATGTTCTTCATATTGTATATTTTATTCTCCCATATGATAGGACAATGTAATCTGTTCTGCAAATTGCATACTCCACTGATTAATGTTCAGTACAATTTAACCAAATCACAGTTATGATATAGTTTTCCTGATAAAATTAAATATATGTGTAAATAAGGCAAAGATCCCATCTACATGAGAATCAAGGGCTTTCTATGTAAATAAGTTAGATATAAGTAATATTGTATTTAATTTTCTTCAGCTCCTGAAATAATCTATGAACTAGTCTGCTGTGTGCTGTGCAGCTAAATATTCAGATTATTTAGGATCTCTATTATTCCTTTCCTGGTCTATTTTTATGTATACACAGAGTACTATGTCTCAAAAGCGCAAATATATGCAGTGCTATTTTACTGTTCTGAAACCTCTGTTTATATATTCCAAGCTAGTTGGAACTTTTTCAAGGACCTTCATTATCTCAGACATTTTGAGAATATTTTGAAAGCTTGAATAAATTGCCTAACTACCAAATGCCTAGGGCAGCTAGGCAAGGTCTGAAGACTTAGTGAATTGAGTGACTTCTAAATTAGACATTTTCATGGTTATTTTTAATTAATCACCATATAAAATATAATTAGCATGCACCACTTATCATTTGAATAGCAGTTGGCAATTTTTTTATTTTGTAAATTCTTCATAGAGCACAGAGTTCAGGAGAAAAGAGGGAATCCCAGAGGCTGATGTCAGGAATAATCAGGGGTGATTTAGTTGGCTGTTATCCAGGATATAACATGCAGTTTATTTCACTCTTTATTGGTCAGAGGTCTTTAACTTAGACATACACAACTAACCATGCTTGTCATATTTTCCCTTTGTTTTGGAACAGTAAAGTTCTTGCTAAAAAAACCCCAAACTGTAAGACTAGCAGAGAATCTCTTTCTTGAGTGCTGTGGGGTTGGATGCTGACTGTAAAGGCATCAGGTAGTACAAGTGAAGGGCCCCTACTGTCTTCAATGAACATGTATTTGTGCCAGTAGAATGAAAATTCCTAATTCTGCTTTAAAGTGGATTGAACACACAAGAAGAGCTGTAAGGCAGGGAGCATCCCTAGATGAACACTAGAAGCCAGTTTCTTCCTCTCTGTAGGCAGCCAGCCTTTAGCTAGGATTCAGAGGTATAGATCCTTCCTAATGAAGAAAGGAGTCGATATCAAAAGCTGGTGCACACCCCCAGCATCTCCTAGAGACAACAGCTCTCACTGCCACAGTGTTCAGAGCTGGAAAGCATTTTCAGAATCACACAGATGCACTTTCAAAGGCCACACAGAGAACATTACCTGTACATGCTTGAACAAGCCCATTCCATACAGTTACAAGAGATTGGCTGTCTGGTCCTGCAGCACGCTGATTGTCTGGGCTCATTAACATCTGTTCCTGATGACATGTCTCAAAAAGACATTTTGTATTTGTTCTGGAACTGGTAAAGTTTGGAATAATGCAAACTGATTTCTGAGAGACTGCGTTTTCATTCTAATTACCTCTGTAGACATACAGATAAGACCACACCTCACATCTACACTTCAGTCTTATACTCTGGTCGAGAAAGATTACTGCCACTGAAGAAAGTGAAAAATACGGTTTTGCTATCTTTCAGCGGAGTACACGAATCTGTTAAAGGTGACTTGGGCACCAATTTTAAGTTGATCATGTTTGCAGAAGAGTAGCTTAACTCAAATTAAAAAAAGCAGGATAAGCTGACAGCATTTCCCTGCACTGAGGACCTTTGTCCCTGTGAGTCACACGGCAGCATATGGACTGCATCCTTCATGCCACGCGTCACCAGTGTGCCCTGCACTCAAAAGGGTGCTCCTGAAATTTCATTTCCAATAGAAAGAATTTTATCTATAGAAAAGATTTGAAGAATCACCTAATTTGAAGATGAATTAATTGCCACATTGCATTTGAACACTGGCCAAATTCTAGAAATAAGCTGAAAAAGCTTTCTGAAAGCCTTTTTACACCCAACTCTCAGTCTGTTCTTCACTGCACAAAAGCAATACAGAATTATTACTCTTTTGGATTTATACCAATCTTACCAAAGCTTGAGTAGCCTGATTTAAAATAAGACTTTGTCATCTGAAGCACAATTTCAACAGAAGATGGAGGCTTAAGTCAGAATTTATAGTTCTAGAAGTCCCTGTTTATCTACATCAGCACACTTAGAACACTTCAAATCGTCATTGCTGCCTCCACTTCTTTATCTCAATAGGTTCTCAGGAGCTGAAAGCTTTTCTTCTGTGTATTTCTACAAAAACCTCAGTCCTGCCACTGCTGAGCAGACAAACAACACAACGTCCTTCCTAAACCTAATCCCATATAAAAAAATTGCTTCTTTTTTCCCTGCCCCTGTGATTCTTACCACTTGAAAACGTTCATAGAATGCCTTCAGAATAAAGCTGCCCATAAAGTCATATTAGAGGTCTCTAAATTCTTCTAAATATTGCATAGAAAAATATTATCAAGAACCTTCATGTAGCAACTCAATTCTCAGAGCATCTAAAAATACAACAAAGAAAGAATATGTACCACTATGGTAGAAAAGGAAAATATGAACTTACCTGTAAAGGGAAGCTCTAGGTGCCAAGACTATTTATATATTTTCATGAAACATTAACTGGGTAAGATATGAAAAATACTACACACTAGACTTCTCAGAGTAATCAGTTACAATTGATATCACAGAATTGCAATTACTGGGTTGTTTGGTTCCCTCCCCCTTTCCTTGTCCATAATGTTTCTTTTTAAAGGAGAACTGTCAACAAAATGTTCCACATCAGCGTTCTAAAGTAGAGAAAATTAAAATTTTGGGCCTACTCTAGTAGGTAACACTGATAGGTATGCTCTCAGGAGGGTATGGATATAATACATATCTCTATACTGGAAAGTTCCTCACAGGTTTTAGCTTCCACGCAGATCATCAATGACTTAAAATCAAGGCACTAGCAGTATCTTGTAACAATACATAACTCTCTTTTTTTATTTAGCCACAGTTATTTAAAAGTTTGTTATAATCATGACCATACAAATTAAAAATAAAATGTCTCCATAATAATATCTAGCTAATTCAAGTAGAATAAACCAAGTAGTCTAATCTTGAAAACTGCTTGCTCCCAATCACCCTTTTCCCCAGGATACTCAGGAGACTTTTTTCCCTATTGAAACCCTTTAATATACCACTTGTTTTAAGCTGCCTATATGCTTGTAAACAGCTAAGATTGCTGTAAATTGATCCACCTGACAACATTCTTTATGGTGTGGATAGTCAGGGTAAAGAGAAGGCCAGGTTAATTACAAAGAAGATGTGTTAATTAGGTAATTAACACATCACACTTCTCTATATCAAGTAGAAAGGAGGAGAAGGATGACGGGGGAATTGAGTGAATTTATAGCAGAGATTGGTTTATGCAGCAGAGAGCAGGGTCTGGCTTTGATGAGACACCACAGCTGTGTGTAATGCACTCTGTCAAAACCTAAATCTAGTAGACTGCATGAATTAGCTCATTCTTCTGTCTTCTTGAGAATGCACGGAGTAGGAGTTATACTTAGTCCGGTGTTTGCTTCAGTTTCTACCAGCCTGAGAGAGTCTGGCCCTTTCCTGAACGGCAGAGCAGACCTCGCTGGTGTCTACACAGAACAAAGTTCTACTTTAAATCTTCACTCTCTACATCTTACAGTGGGCAGGAAAGTAGGAAGGAATAACCTTTAAAAAGTTTGATTACTCACCCCCGGAGAGATGAATGTTATGCTGCTGTCAAAGACATCTATCTTATAAGGTTTTTGCTTTTATTAGGGCTTAATAAGGTCTTGTATCTCATATATTATGATATTTGTCTCTGAGTAGAAAATCAGTTTGGATCCAACTTACTTGTAAGAAGTGAACCTGTTAACTGCAGATCAGTTGGACCCATACCCTCCAAACTATCCAGAAGTTTCTGTGGTTTCAAGTTCACATTCTCTATACAAACCAAGGTACCAGAAAAAATCTAACCAGCATAAAATATGAGGTTTAAATGGAATTAAGGCATTTAGGGTTTTTTGTTGAGTATGAGTTTTAATTTCACATCACTCTTTTCCAGGCAAAGAAGACAACAGTTTACAGAAATCCATTGTGTAGTTCAAAATATTTGTAATCTACCCACTGAATGAATTTATTAATGCCATTTAACCTCTGAAATGCATCGTGCTGTCTGTCACTCATACTTACTGCTGTCAAAAGATGCAAAATCACTTTCAGGCAGTGAGGGTGAGGGGCTCAGCTGTCTTTCAAGGCATGTTCAGAAAAACTGACCTTTTCTGAAATAGGGAAGGGAAATAAAAGCTGCATATTAAAATCCTCTAATAAAAACAATAGTTTACCTTTTTGGTAATTCATCTACTCTCTTCTTCCCAGTCTTCTAACTAAATGACTTCCAATTCAACATGTTTTTTTTCCCTGTTATAGGAATTACTTTACTTCTCAATTTCAAAGTGAAAACTTTGTGTCATACTCCTACAAAAAAAAAAAAAAAACAAAAAACAAACCGTTATTAATAGGCTTGTCACTAAGCAAAAGTGAATTCAGGCAATTTTTTCTTCTCCAGCCTTAATATGTCTATAATTTCTCAGTTTCTCTAAACCAGCATCTATTCCAGGTATTGAAATTCCCTAATTTTTATAAGCCTTGAAACATACATTTGACTGCTGTTACCCTATAAATTAGCAATGTCAAATTAAACTCACTCTGAAGATACAACTTTGTCCAATCATTCTTCCATTACTTTGAGTATTCTTTCACTGTTAGGCTGTGATGGAAGAACAACCAAGCTTGTCTGCAAACCACATAACATAATGCCTGTCAAACAATGTTCTACATTCTGAGCTTTACTTATACAACCAGAACTAAAATTTTTGAAATTAAAAAATTGTATTTATATATGCAGTGCCATTCTTCTCAAACTTTTGCAGCATATATATTCTTGGTCTCTTTTATGAGACTTAAAAATATGGAGTACATAGAGCGTATCAAAACCCACTTGGTTTCTTTTAAGTATAGCGTTCTTGACCTATGCATACTAAAGATATGCTGTAGTTTATGGGGTTTTTCCTTCCTTATTTCTTTAATTTTATTTCTAATTAATTTCCTTATTATCTTCTTTCACTCAAGTTACTTTCTTAGTATTTTCACACTGCTGTCTCCATGTCATGCTCAGGACTCATGGTTTTTATCATCTTCTTCATTTTAGTGAAGTAGTTCCAGTGCCTCTGTAAAACTTAGCATGGATTTATATGGAGCTCTTTTTCATATTTTAAATCTTTGAAGCTAAAGCTATTAGATACTCAGTTTTGTATTCCACAATTCTAAGCAAGGTCATAGATCTAGACCTGTATAAAACAAAAACAATCTGTAGTCATGATTTAAAAGATGTAAATCTATTTGCACATGAACTTAAAAAAACAAACATATTAAATGATTAAATGAGCAACATGAATAATTATCCTTCCATGCTGGCCTTTAAGAGTATTACTTTTACTTAGCTGTTTAAAATTTATGTCAGCTTTTCTAGGTTTATGTCTAGTTTATTCTAGTCTTCATACCTTTTCCAGGACAAAATCTATGGCTCATCTTCAAGACTGTTTAGCAGCTCCAGGAATGATTAAATCCATGGATTTTCACAACTCTGTTACTGTCTGGATGCTCACTTAATTAAAGAAACAACAAGGTACTGTTTTACTTTACAGTTTTTAGGTTTGACTATCTAACCACATGATCTCATTCATTTGTTAGTTTGTCTTCATTACTGAAGGTATGGATAACATACAGATTTAGAAGTAAAGCCTCTGAGACCAGTCAATTAAATAACAGTTTGTTAAGTACATGAGATAATGAATTGTCTTACATAAATTATGCCAAAAAGTCTCAGCATTGTAATTGCATCATGATCTATTAATACTGCAAATATGTGCTAATCTATCTCCATAGCAAGTATTCATACAGCAAGATACAGTGTAGCAGTTGTTAATCCAAAAGATTATGAACACCAAATATTTCAACAAAAATCCAGCAAAAACGCAACAGTAGAAAGCTGAAAGGAGGTGAGAAGAAGCAGCAAAAAAGAAGCATAGAAAAGGACAGAAAAAAAGTCACATGAGAGCAGAAATAAGTGGAAGCAATCAAAGAATAGCATTTTATAAAAGATTTTATAAAAGGTGAAATGAAATTGGTCTAAGTTGTCATATCTAACTAACATTCTTTTCTCTGTGTAATGGTAATGTGACAATTTTTTTTTGCTACACTTACTGATTAGTAGAGGCTCAAAATCTTTCAAAGAATAGATGAATTTTAAAAATGAGATATAGTGTTAATCATAGGTTTTATGAAGTAGATGGGAAATAGTTGAATATATATCCAACCTCAGAAGACACATTAACTGCAGAAAATATGGGAAATGTAATCTGAAATGGAGAAGTTTGCAAGAACAGAAAGCAGGTCAATGAAACTACAGAAAACTGGCCTGTGTTATTCAGTGCTTTTAAAAATTAGCTTTCAAAATCAGATTTTCATTTTCTTATTGAGACAACATAAATAGTATTGAATCACTTTCTTAATTTTTAGTACAGCAGCATTGTCATCATCAATCAGAATCACAGAATATGCTGAGTTGGAAGGAACTCTTGAGTCCAACTCCTGGTCCTGCACAGGAGCACTCTAAGAATCACACCATGTTCCTGAAAGCATTTGCCAAACACTTGAACTCTGTCAGTCTTGGTGCTGTGACCACTTTCCTAGCAAGCCTGTTCCAGTGTCCAAACACCCTCTGGATGAAGAACCTTTTCCTGATGTTCAAACTGAACCTCCCCTGACTCAGCATCACTCTGTCTCCTTGGGTCCTGTCACTGTCACCACACAGAGGAGATCAGTGCCTGCCCCTCCTCTTCCTCTCACAAGGACGTTCTAACTGCAGTGAANCCCCTCCGCTTCCCCTCACAAGGACGTTGTAACTGCACTGAGATCTGCCCTCAGTCTCCTCTTCTCCAGGATGAACAGACCAAGTGACCTCAGCTGCTGCTTATACAGCTTCACCTCTAGACTCTTTACCATCCTCACTGTCCCCCATGAACTCTCTCTAAGAGCTTCACATCTTATATATTGTGGCACACAGGACTTGAGGTGATGCTGTGTCAGCACAGAGCATGGCAAGAAAATCACCCCCCTCGACCAGGTGGCAATTCTGTGTCTGATGCATTCTAAATTTCACAGTGGTTTGCTGATATTATCATTACTTACACAGAGACTCAGATTCATTTGCAATGGTTTTTGAAGATATTGACTTCCCTTTGCAAGAAAAGTATTTCTCATTTCTTGAAGTAAGGTCATTTGTGTGACAGGTGTTTAATCAGAAAAGATAGAACCATATAATCTTGCTGTATATATGTTTTACTTGTATTTTACATAACGTAAACAAAGAATGAAAGCAGGAAAGTAATATTCTCATTTCGTAGGGAAAACCTCTGAAGAATAATCTAGGTTCAAACTCTCTAAATAATTACCTTCTATTAGCCAAAGGTTCTTCCAATAAATGAATACCAAAGTATGTTCATGGTAATGGAGAGAGTTATGGCACCTTGCTGTGGGAACTGCCCCAGTGCATTAATTAATAACCTTGCTCCTACAAACAATCCTGTGTTTTGATTTGATTTTCTAAATACACTTTAATTATATGCTATTAACTTCACTGACAACAATCAGAAGCCAAATAAAAAGATCTTGAAGTGCAGGTAGGCAGTGACATTTTGTTACTGACACTTTGGTAACACTGTGTGTTATTTTTTTGCAGGATGTTTTAAAACAGAGAATTATAAACTGTAGTTTCTCTTAACTGATATTGTCTGTATTTTAAAAAACTGCATTGGAAGTGAAGTGATGGGCATAATCCTGCTTTCACTGAATTCAGGGGTGGCTCCTCTCCACCATATACTGCTCTAAAACATGATGAAAACCTAGGAAATGCTGAGCCATGAGTGTGCTGCAGAAGATGTCCTTTAAGCTGTGGTGCCAGAAACACTTTTGGCCCACATCTCAAGTGTGTCTCTACTAGGCAAAACTGGTGATCCTGCCCAGAAATTTTCCCTTCTGTGCTTCAGCCTCAACACTTGCAAGAAGGTCTGTTTTTTGTCAAGTCAGTGATGCTAATGTTTCTGCTTTCTCTAGCCTCACTGAACAGTGATGGCATAATGGATTTCATTCGGGCTTATACGAAGGACAGTGCACATGTGGAAAGTTAATTCCATGTCCTAGATTTTGAGAAGTTTGCTCAGCTTGTCTCATCTTTTTTGTGCACATTTTCTGCTATATAATGGCATTGGTTAGATATAATAAAATAGTAAAAATAAGCACTTGTTGATGCTTCTGTGGAAAAGCATATAGTCTGATAGGTATTTGAAATTTGGATTAGTAAATGTCTTTAATGTGACATGTAATTGCCAAACTAAGCATAGCAAAACCCCAAGTGAACTGTTATTGACTTCATAACAGGTAGATTTATAGACAAATTCCATTTCCATCCAGTCAAAAGCTGTAATAGTGCACCAATCATCAGCTGACATTTCAGCTCTGCCTGAGGACAGGGTATTTACAGAAATGGGCATAGGTCAGTGTCTAATATCTTGCATATTCAGCAAGCGGTACATGAAAGATTAAACAAAAAATTTTAACATAAAAGCACTTTTCACTTAAATATGCATGCTCTTCTATCATAATTTCTATAGTTTTTCTCATCATATTAATTATTTGTATCTAAAAAAACCCAAACAAACAAAAGAAAATGAAAATTCAATAAGTATGCTTGGAGTGCAATAAAGACATCTCAAATAAAACTTTAAAAGCCTTCAGGGAGATGGTATCTCAAAACAATCATTCATATCAAAATGATTACTGTATATAAGTCACATAAAACCATTGGGAAAAAAATCAGTCTGTTAATAATAACAATTTTATTAATTATCGTTCCATATACAATATTCCACTAATCTTTTCTTGTCAAATAGAAAATATTTGCAGTGAATTCCAGGGTCTTTTAAGTTAAAATAATTATCTGCTTTTGATTGAATGCCTAAAGCCTTTTAGGTCCTCTGACCGTTACATCACTGGCTGTTGCACAGACACCTGTTTTTGTATGGAATGTTAGAAATTAAGGAACTCTGATTTCTGATTTTTAGAATTTTCATTTTTGTTTTGACTGCTCAGAGGACTCCAAGCCTGAGATTTTAAAAAACCCCAAATATAGATAAGTAAAGCCATTCCTGCTTCCCTTTAGAGAGTGTATAAAACATGTTTATCTCTTGGGAAGAATATAAAAGCATATGTGAAGCTAGAGAAAACCCCTGGTGATCAGTTATTTTTTAGAAGTTTCCAACAGTATTTTGCAAACCTGTGGAGAATATTTCCTTCAGGACATTTTGCTGTCCTAGTCAGTTAGGTTTAATTCTCCAAAGCTGTGCTAATTTTAATTCCTTCAACAGATACTGAAACAAATGTTTCCAGAGAATGTGAAAAGCTATTAGTAAGTATTAATGGCTAGGCAGTAAGTTATTCAGCATTTTCAGTATTAACAGATATGGATGTTTTAAAAAAAATGTGCAGAATAGTTGTGATAATATAAATATATTTGTATTTGGTATTATAATGCTAATATATAAGAAGCAATTTTCACTTGATTAACAGAAGTCATAATAACAGTAAGAGTCTTTCAGTTTTGCCTCTCTTCTGGAATTATCTATTATCTAAAAATAAACTAAATGCCTGTATTAGAGAACAAGATGAATGAACACAGTTGAATTTAGAGTTCCTAACAGATTTCAGTTCTTTGTGATTGTCATTTTCTCCTCAAGGTTGGCATGGCATCTGTGTGCTATTGAACACACCACTAAGCACTTGATTATGTAATGAGATTTTTCAAAGCCATTTCTAAACTCTACCTTTCAAAATGAAGTTTTCCTAAGTGGATTTCTGATCTAAGTGACCAGCCTTTCCAAGAAGACACATGAAGAATTTTGACCTTAATGATACAACACCTGAACTGCATGGAAGTGAAATACAGAGGGAAATGTCAAACTTGGACATCATCAAAACTATCTGCACTAGACAGGTGGGATTACTGCATACTACAGCTATGGAGTGGCTTATTTAGGGCTCCTGGCCCCAGGATGCTCCCGCTGACAGTGGAGTCCCACTTTGGGATTCCTTTCTCATATCATAAGGCTGGAGTGGAGCTCCTCATACACCACCCCCCTGAGGAGTGGAATGCAGTTGAGAGGCCACAGGCACCAGAGAACTTTGTAGGTTTGGGATGGTTTTCTTGTTGCTCACAAGTGTTAACCTGGGTTGAGAGAGGTTCTTCCTCTGCTCAAACCCCTCAAATAGAATGCTTAAGTCAGGTTTCACGGTAGAGACAAGGAATTAAGAAAAATCACCAGTCTTCCATGGATATACGTCTGGATTTTCTGGTAGAGTGCAAGTATGGAGTTGGTGTCTGAGTTCAGGCCCCAACTTGGTAATGCACTAACATAACCTGGACTGGATTTATGTAAAGAAGAGCTGCTTTTAGTTGACATATTCAGTGCTTATAGATGTAAAATAAATAAAGCCACAATCCTGTGCAAGACATACTTGATTAGCCATTTTACAGCAGATGATGACAGGATTTGGTTCAGTTGTGATACTAAAAAAGAGTGAAACAGAAATTTGAGAGATGAGGGTGACCAAATAAATGACAATTTTTGGAAGATTTTTTGCCTTAATGTAATAATTTCAAACCAAGAGAAAGCATGAGGCAATAAAAGGCCCAGAACATAATTTATCCAAAACCTGCCAGCAAGCCACACCACACCCTATTATGCTAAATTTACCTGTATTTTTTCATGGCCTATATGATGTTAATAAAAAGAATGTCATTATTTTAATGTTGCACTGAAAAATGGAGTTTGAAATTATGGAAGTAGGTATATGTTATTAGGGGGAATACTAAAGGATTTAAGGATTGTGATGTGATCTATGAAGAGTTATAAACTAATATTTTATTCCATAATTCCTTCTCTATCTTGAAATGATCACAAATAGCTGTGAAGGAGGTGATGATAAAACATATTTGTTCTAACACTACTTCTCACATGATGATTCACTGAGGCTTAGAAATCAAAAGAGACTCATGAATTTGTGGAGTAAAAAGGAACAGCCATATATTTTTAGTCAATGGAATTCAACTTCCAAACACAAACTATAAGAAACACTTAATGAAGTTACCAGCCCACATTCCATCAATCCTCCATGAGAAAATAAGAACAACTAAGAACTCCTCAGGAAGATCTCAGTGAAGAACACCACAGGTAGCATTTTCTTAGAGAGAAAAATAGCTGGGCAAGAGAATCCATTATCTTTCTAAGATTTGCAAAAAATTTAGTAGAGTTTGAGTTTCAGCCCTCAAATATTTGCCTGCATGTGCCAAATCTTTAACACTGCAGTATTAAAAAACCTTGACATTAATTTTATATTGTTACTATAGCAAATGACCCCATGCCAGGTCAGTGTCAATAAGGAAAAGCTTGGCTGGTCTTCACTTAGGAAAATATAAAGTATGTCAAATGGATGTCTCTCAAGCGTGTGATAAAAATGCATCTTTGCTCCCTGCAGCAGTATGGTATCTGACCTAAGAGCATTAGAGAAGAGAGACCATACTGAATGCTTTGATTTCCCCATAAAATGCTGGTCATTATAGTTCAGACATGCCAGATGGAAGTAGTAGTGATAAATGGTGTTGATGCCTCAGGAGAAATGAGCTAGTAAAGTTATATTATGTTCAGTTGGGATTTTAAACATGTAATATATTTAAAACTGTTATTCTCCTGCAAAATCATACTCCTAATATTTCAGTGCCATATCATATATGAGAGGAAAAATTCCTGCCACCATTTACTACTATGAAAAACAGATTTTCCACATCACAACAAAACACCTCTACACACAGCACACATAATACTTTTAAATACATATAAATGTATGTATAAAATGATGAAAGAGAAGTATAGGAAAGTCCAAAAATGTTATTCTTCCTTTATTCCTTATGTACAACAATATATATCTGGCTACAGTGGGATAACACAATTCTAAGTGAGATAAGATAACCTCACATTTCTAACAGGTCCTTTGTTTCTTTCCAGAATTAATTAGGAATTCTGTACTAAACTCTGTGATGTGTGATAGGAGGTACAAGGATGTTCTTAATTCCCAGTTTGACCTGCATAGCAGTTTAACTCCAGCTAGAAGACGTTTTAAGAAATTTTACTTATCTAGATATAATTTATGTCTTCTCCAGAGGCAACTCCATGGAATTTTCTCTTTCAATGTCAGAGAATTTTAGAGGGAGAAGGTAGATACTCTATACCCTATAAGTCAGTCTGTTTCAACAAAACCTAAGAAATGTGGAGGCTACAGGGCATTTGCCAAAGCATTCCATCCTCTAGTTGTATTCCAAGAGCTTAGATCACTTTATTAGTGATATTCATTCTGCATTCATTCCTTTTTACTAAATTGCCTTCCACAAGCAGCATTCTCTTAGTCATCCATCTGGCTGAAACACCAGAGAAAAGAAAGGAAGTTAAAACCAGCAGAGTTGTTAACAGAGGTATTATCCAGTTGTTCATTTTAGACTAATAGTCAGAAACACCTTTTCCTAAACAACTTTCCCTTTATTCACATCTGGAGCTACCTTTTTTTTTTTCCCCATATTTTTCTGGGTTAAGAACGTGCTGCAAAAGCACATGACTAATTTGTTTTTGGAAAGGAGGCAGAGAGCTTATAGGGAGACTGTTATATCCAGGTCAGTGAGGACCAACCACACCTTTCTAGAAATCAGAATGTTGTTGATGGAAAGGAGAAAACATACCCAGACAATACGTACTTGAAAATGCCGTGCATACTCACTATTAGTTCTAAAACAGAAAGTAATTAACAGATTTTATAACCTGTATTATCTGGAAATCCTTGGAGAACAGAGGTTCAAGAACTCCTCTGATTTGCCATGCTTTTTTTGTGTCTATTGCTCAAAATTTTTTGTCCTTTGGCAACTTGAATTTAATTTCCTTTGTCTAACTCTTCTTATTTAATTTTATTAATAAAAAGGCAGTCAAATTTAGAAGAAGAAATATTACAGAGGTATATAAGAAATAAGACAGTGAAAAAGTCTATCACGTAAAGATTAATTTGTCCAATTTCAAAATGTATATTGCAATATTTTATAGCTGACAGGTGATCATGTGCATATAGTCATTACAATTTATCACAGCAGGAAGTTGTTAAAATGACAATATGGGCAGGTATAAAATTATATGAAGGAGAAGTTAAAGATAATTTTGAAACTCTAGCAAACTTGTCCTTTAAAGTTTCAATCACCAAAAGAGCATGGTCCAAAATCTAATTACAATTTTAAAAGACAGAGTTGGAATCGGAACTTCCTTTCAGGGAGGAGAGGAAATTATGCAGGAAAATTTCCATTGTTACTTCCTCATATTAATCAAAATTTATGCTGTGTTACACAGGAATTGTGTAAAAGTTTTTTGCTTTTCTTTGTTTTGAATTTATTGGCTGCTATTCCAAGAAAGAGAGAATGGGTGTCCAACCCCAATTTATGCCTTTGCAAATTTCTCTCTGTCTCCACTTTTGCAACCCTATCATTTATCAACAGCAGCCACATGTTATTTTTGAGTGGAAAAGGAATGTTCTTTGGCACCGATCAGCCTTGAGTGAAGTTTTATAGCAGTCTTATAAATTTATCAATAGCAGGTCTTATCATGAAATTGCATAAAGTCCTCTGACCTACTCTGCTAGTTGGCACATTGGGCACTGCTGAATGGGGTCCTTGTTATGAACTAACAAAAGGAGCTTGAAATTTTTCTTCCCTATTGCTGCTCGCACTGCTTATTGCTTTTACAATTCTGCAATCAAAGGTCCATGAGTTCAGATATTATGGGCTTTTCTTTGGGCTTTTCTGTGCTCCATTTGGTTACTGGGATCCATTGCAAGAGTAGGCCCTCAGATCATAAGATCAGAAGCTGTTGGAGGAAGGATTGTATTGTACAATGGAGTACAATGTCTAACACAGAAGAACCACTGATCAGACACTCCAGAGGGATGCTGTTGCAATAGAAACACTAACAGATGGTAAAAGTGAAGTATCAGTTTTATGCTTTATGGTATGCAGAGTTAGAAATGGTATTAAGATCTTTCTGAAATCTTCTAATTCTTTTTTTATTTTTTTCTCTGCCTTTCAAGAGTGAAAATGTCTGTCCTAAAGGAGGCATATTCATAGAAGCCTAATGAAAAAGCTGCTTCTGTCAGGAGCACTTTAATAATGAACTACCGAAAGGAGGGAGAAAGGGCAACAAATATTCTAACCTTTCCTTTATTTTGTTGCCAGAATTTTAAAATCATCTCCATGATCTGCAAATTTGAAACTAAATCAACCATATAGGCAGGTGACGCTGGGTTTCAGACCACTGCTATTTAATAAGCAATGCTCCTTTTAATAATTTGTTTATATTTCAGCCTTCCATACAATCAATACAGAAGCCCTTCCAACCCTCACTTAAATTAAAGTGAACTTGACTACTGACCACACTATAAGGCATTTCCTCAAGTTCAAGCATACATTATTCTCTCTCTCTAGACAAGAAAAGGACTAGTCTCACAGCAAAGCACAGTTCATTATCAAGAAAGCTACACTCTATTTGTAGTTAGCTAAGCTTTCAAATTAGCCTGTTTGAGGAGACTGCTGCTTGCTATGTATGCAGAAACACAAAATATAACCTTTTCAATTGTAAAACAACATGCTTCAGGATGACACAATCTTCAGTTAAAAAGTATTACTAATTTACATGCCTCTTAAAACAAAATCTGTTTTGACATGTATGTTAGTGTTTCTTAACATTTCTACTCAGGTGCCAGCTGGTGAGTACTGAGTTTCACACTAAGTAGCACCACTGACATAAAAACCATATGAGAGACAAGACAGATTCATGTGAAACCTTGTGGAAATTTCCAGATAGGTGGGACCACTCAGCCAGATAAGGGGACTTGGGCTGAATCTGAAAAGAGTAGTGACTCCATCTGTGTTTGAAATGGATTCAGACACAGCATTTTTAAATTCCTTTCACCTGAATCCTTCCTATCACTCAAATCCTTCTTAAAGCAGAATTTATTTCCAGGAACCCAGAATGTAATTTTGATGTTCAATAATGATGGGGTGAAATTCATTTGAGTACAGATCTGGAAAAAGTTCTCTAATACCTTATAATAAGTACCCTTTTGAGAAAATTAGTGAAGTATCTACAATACTCTGCACTTCATGGGGAAAAATTCTGGTTTCTGCTGAAGCCAATGGCAAACTTTTCTTCTTTCAAAGAAATACCTCACCAGTGAGATAAAATACAGAGCAAATTTGCAAACCCTTAAGCAAGGATTAAGTAAATGTAGAGTCCTTTATAATCTTTGTACAATGAATGGATTTTGTATTTTTTCCTCCATTTTCTGAAACCTCCACATTTCACTCACTGATAATGATGTAGTAGGAGTATAAATATTTTTTAGGTCTTTAAACATCACTATAATAATGTGTTTTTACAAATTTAACATTTTTTCACTCGTTGCACCATTTGCATACTCACAAAGTCTAATTATAAATATGCAATGGAACATAAAATGCCATGTGAAATAAGCAAGAGAAATTGATTTCATGTATTTTTAGCATATCTCACTCACGACTGTTCTACAGAATATAAAAGGGAAAGCATTTTCAACCTTATTTGTCCAATTATAACACATTGCAAAAGCATAATTACTGTTCAGAAACTTCCAGTTTTGTCTACATGAAATTGAATGTCTCTTACAATAATGGAGACTTGTATCCATGTAGGAGGTCTTGGTTTATTCATCTATTGTTATGAATATTAAGGTTTTAATTGACTACTCTGGACTACTGTCGTGCTATGCAGGCATTGAAAATCATGGATGTCTAGTCCAGAGGCAGAAGCTACCTGGATGAATATTCATGAACTTAACTAAAATTCCTGCTAAAATTCAATTTCATTGCTTTATTAATACTATCTGCTTATATTTAAAGTACTTCTGAGAACATCAAACATTATTATCTGAGGAAGATGATTAAGTAGCTTTTTATGTCCAAAATGTCCATGCATGACTGTTACATCCATATGTATAAATTTAATACATTTCCTTCTGTCACTTTCATACATTATTTAACAGAACAAAATTCAATAAAACACAGAC
Organism: Polioptila caerulea; assembly: GCA_013397295.1. Taxonomy (NCBI): domain Eukaryota; kingdom Metazoa; phylum Chordata; class Aves; order Passeriformes; family Certhiidae; genus Polioptila; species Polioptila caerulea. The sequence goes on along the minus strand of VYXF01002462.1, from coordinate 106,146 downwards.
TCCATAGTTCACTTGTCAACATCAGCTACAGTTTGCACAGGCTTTTCCAGCTAATCCTTCTGAATGTAGTCCTTCTTTGCATTTTTTGAGTCAACTTATTGCATCTCGGTTTACCCGAATAGGCCAGAGAGTTAAAACATTAAAAACATGAATTTCACATATGTTTGCAGATTTTGTGTCTATTTCTCACAAGACCTAATAGCCTGAATAAATTCTATATAATCTCATCCCGTCAGTGCAGTGCTGTCTTTCCTTTCGACCTCTCCAAGCCCCAGGAGAAAACATTTTCTATTCTTGTTGCCTTGAATAAGGAGGGTAAACAAGGGACTGGGGAGTACAAAACTAAGTTACTGAGCAAACTGAAAGCAAATAATTCCCCCAAAAGTTTTTTGTCTGGTCTTTTAGAAGGGGCATGGTGGCCTCAAGTTGCATCATCTTTTTTAGTACAGTACTACTATCAGAAAATCTGAGCAAATCTCAAAAGTCATTGTCAGGCTACCATGACTGACACATGCTAAACATATCAAGGACTACAGATACTTAAGGACTTCACATTTATTTCCAAAAATCTGGTTTTGTGACACTGAATAATTTTCATGTTTGATTAAAGATGACATCAAGGAAAAGTACTAAGAAGCAAATTCAAAAAATCAAAAGGATTTTTTCCATGTGGTCAAATTAGAAGATGAGAGTATTTACATAAGAGTTCAGAGAAGATAAAGACAATCTAGCTGTGTCGTCCTACAAAGTACTTTGCAATGATCAGCCTCTCCTTTGGAGATATGGTATGTATTGTAAAATTACACAGAGATATGCACAAACGAGAAAGGAAAATTCCCTCTTACCCTTATTTCCTAGGCCTTTACACCTTTTGAAAAAAATAAAACACAGACTGCAATGACAAGCTATAAAAATAGAAATCAACATATATTTTAAATGAAATGTAAAAACGTACAACATGCAGGCCTTGGCTTTTATTTGCCACTCTTTTTCCTCCCCCTTTTGTAGCTTTACTTGTTAGCCAGTTTTCTCCTATGTCCTTTTGCACAGAACAGATATGCCTGCTCTGGTTGCTTGGGGGTTTAATGTTTCCAGATTAGCAAGGAGAAATGTGATTGTGAGTCCTGCAGCAGGTATTTCAACATCTGAGCAAAACATTCAACAATAGATGCAATTAATAGGCTCTAATTCTGCTTATGTGATTCAACATAAAGAAAGTAGCTCTATTACTTAGTGTTTTTGTCATTGCTTGGAGAAATGACCTTAATTTATTGTAATTTCCAGCTGGAAGATTACCAAATTTCCCCCGAACTTAAGTAGCCCTGTGGGTGCAGAGACATTTGCTGCCAGATTACATGAAGCACACAGATCACTTCCAATTATAAAAAACTTATTTTTATTAATAAATAAGTTTGCAGTTATTATTAAATAGGTCCTACACTCTAAATTTCCTGTTAGAATCATCTTGCTTTTGTTTAGGTCCACCAAATCCTTATCTTCCATCAACTAGCTAATCAAAGTATATTTACAAGTGAAAATACAAGTTACAGAGTGTATACATAAAGGTATCATTTTGTGCACCATATGAACTTAGCCAAAAGAAAGTAGAGGTTTGTGTGACTGGGCTGAATTTTGCACAGGATGCCCAGGTTTATGTAACCAATCTTAACAGAAATATTGCAGTCTTTAATGACAGTATGTTAAAAAATAAATTGGGTTTTATAACTCATCTTACCATAAAGAAGACCACGTAGTCCAGGTCACACTCTAAGCCACCAGCCAGTGTATCACAGGTCCAATGTTCATGAAAATTGCTCAACTTCAGTAGAACCTTCTGGTTACAGAGAGCTATTTTATATGAAAAAAATATTATACATAAGGGAAAAGATAGTGTTCAAAATTACAGTGAACAAGCAACGGTGGATCAAAATAAGAGCTCAATCTCATACTTAAGCCATGGAATAGTTTCACAAAATATGAAAGAGTAAAAACAAATTACAAATGGGAAATCTCAAGCAATCTTAAGCATATTTTAAAAAATAACAAGCATGCTCAGATTGAAGACATTTTGAGGCTACAATCACTAATCATAAATCTCAGCAATGCCTTATGATGCCAAATTTGAGAACTTTAGCAAGTCCTTTTATGTCATATATAATGCCTCACAAATAAACATAATAAAAATGCAAAATATATGTCTATTTTTTAATGTTACCTCCTCTTCTCATTTCTCTGTAAAGCTTTATGAGTGATCGTCATTCTTGAGCTGGAAGAAGACCAGGTTATATACATTTGAGACCTGATGAAAAACTATCAATTTTTCACCTGCATATCATATGAAAAAAAAATTTGCTGGCAGAAAACATCTCTACATTTCACCATGTTAGACTGAAATAAATTTTTCAGACTAGTTCTGCTTGGTCTATAGAGAGGCTATAGTAAATACTTTTATAAGTACATGACAAAATAAAGCATTGGTCAGGACCCCTATGAAAAGTTTTTACTTGAGAGAAAGCCAAAACAGTTAAAATTTTTGGAATGGAGAAAGGGTATATGCATATGCACATGCGCTTATGTCTGAGTGTTTGTAGGTTAAATCCTTTCTCCCAGAGAATTTTAATTGGATGCTTTTCCTGTTCCTTATTAAAATATGGACTTGCTGATGTCTCATATATTTTTTATAATGAATAGGGTTAGGAAATTAGAAATCCAGAGGCAATGCCTGGAAGGGGATCTTTAACATTCAGACAGGATTCCTGCTCAAATTGGAAAATTTGTCATGCTTATTGTGGTGATATCATAATCTGTGCACAAAATAACTAAACCTCATTCAGGGATGAGTGCAGTACACTCCTACAGAACCAAATGTGGTTACAAAGCTAAACTTTTGCTATGGTCCAAATACCTATTAGGTTTCTTGTCACTTCCCTGTGTTTTTATATTAAATATCTACAAGAAATTCATATCTGTCACAAATAATTGCACCCTGATCCATCACTGGAGCCAACTGAAACCAATCCCACCTCAGATGAAAGAAGTATGGGTTCTTTCTTTGTGTATACATAAGGAAAGATTAAATGTTCCTTTAAGATTGTTTCCTTTTTTTATTGATAATATGATTTTTTTTTCACCACGTTTTCCAAAGTGACTGCACTGAAAGTTGTTTTCCTTTCTCAAAAAATTCCAATGTCTGAATAAAATTCTTTACTTGTTTAGTATTTTGGAAATATTGTGTTATTTTAAAAAATTTACTTCAACTGAAGTCAAATAATATCATTATTAGCTATTAATTTGGGATCAAAAATGTGTTGAATACTTACATGAAAACTCCAGAATTTCCAATACTTCCTCTCTACCTGTTAACTTCGCCCCACTTCCTCAGAACTGAAACCATGACTTTTTTCATCATTTTCAGAATACTGAACAAAGCATTACCGAGAATGGGACTCCCAGTGAAGTTCTGAGCAAGCTGGAGTTGTTACTGCCTAGGTGTCATCAGCTTAGGTGCCTGAAAATGCTCTGAAAAGATTCATTACAGCAACATAACCAGACAAGGTTAGGAGGAATCAAAGAGGGAAGTTAAACCCCATGCTCCCATTATGGGTTCACAGAGCACAAAGCCAGGACATCGAGGACTAAAGGGCTACATAAACTACTGAAAACATCTTTCATGACCCTAGGCAGACACTGAATTTGTCAGGCTCTGGAGCTCCTTTTGCTGGGAGCTGCATGAACTTGGATTCTACTGCAGGTGCACACATCACTCACTGCCCTTTCTGCAGAAAATGGTTGTCTGACCACCAGAAGCATTTTCTGAGCTTTGTCTTACAGCCATTGCTTTCCTGATTCAAAGTAATGGAAGACAATCAGAGCATCCTGTTCATCCAAACTGACTCCCCTGACTTGCCATAGATGAATATATGTCATTTCAATCTTTGGCAGCTGATCACCAACCAAGAAAGTGCCATGACTAATAATAACAACTTAAACGTTATGGAACAGATCACTTTTCACAAAACCAGGTGTTTACTAGAGAACATTTTTAGGTATACTCACCTGCCAAAATCCACTCTCCTGAGGAAGGTAACGTGGGATAACTATCTGTGTCTATGCGCTGATTCTCATTGGTGATATAAGTGAGTTTAAGTACACAGGAGTCAGCATGGAAATGTTGTGAAATAGATAACATACTCTACAGCAAGATTACAGGCAAGAGTAAACCATTTTTATTTCAGTAGTTAGCAGTTCAAATGTTTCTCTCTTAATTTCTCAGTCTAAAACACCTGGTACAATGCTTTTCTGTGTAATTTCTGAATTAAAATCAGCAATTAAAAGATCAGTTTTATCAGTACAGGTGTCACAGTCTAATCACACTTCTGCAGCATTACTGAGTTCATACTACATGAAGTTTCCTAGAATGCTTTCTGGACTGGGGACAGGAGAAGATATGTGACATGCATGAGGATCTCAGAAAGGTTTGCACATCAGGCACATCAAATCCTTAGGCATCTACCTTTGCAAACAGTGCACAATGTGTCGGCAGTATCATCCTTTATTGTTCAAATTTTAATGCAAGACATCATGAGATAATCCAGTCTTACCTGAAAGCAAATGAAAAAAAAATAGACATTTCTATTAGACTCAGCTCTACCTGGGTACTTCAAATAAAAGAGTGTTTAAGACAACTAGATGGCAAGCAAAAGGAAAGGCAATATTTCTGAAGATTTTATTTCCACAGAGGGAAAAAAAAGGCTGAGACAGAGACTTTGTATGTGTTGTGTACAGAGTTGAAAAGAAAGAGTAAGAAGCCTGAAGCTATTTGGGAGATTTTTCTCAGACACTCTGGGGAAAATTTCAAAAAATCATACAGAAAAGGAAGGCTTACATTTTTTACCAAAAAAACCCACCCAAGATATAAGCCAACCTCCTCAGAACCTGAAGTTTAACAGGACCGTAGAAACACTGTAGGACTTCTGAGATATTGAAGTTTTTACTTCAAGGACAAGTGAAGTAAGAGGCTTACTGAAAGCCTGAGAGTAAAAAGATATGACTGAGCCCAGAAAATATATAAATAAATTCCTGAGAAGAAGTGAACCCAGGGAAGACATGCACAAGAATAAAAATCTGAGCTGTAGTATATCAACCTGGACATTATATCAGTCAAACTTTAAAATTTAACTATTGCCCCAAGGAACATCATACCCAGAAGCAGCCAGTGATCTCTTCATCAGCTGTGTTCTTTTTAAGCCATCGGTGGGTGCAAAAGCATCCTCTAACCTGTTACTGCTACCTGTTAGCCAGCTAGGTAGAGGCCATTTGTATTCATAACTTGAATTCTGCCAGAAAGGATAGTGACAATCTAGCTTAAAATATTCCTTGCCCATACTAAAGGGACGTGATGAATGTTTGCAAATGCTTCAAGCACTGTTTTATTGTAAGATTAAATGCCTCTTATTTGGATGCTTATTCTTTTTGAGAGTCATATCTGCTCACACTTAACAAAATTATTCCTGTCAAGTCCAAGAGTTCCATTTTCTGTTGGACTTCTTTGATCTCATCAGCATCTCTTAAGTAAACTACATTTCTTTTTGTTTTCATGCACTCCAAAGGCTCATTTTCAAAATTACTTACTTATACATAACTATTCATTAGGATTTCTGACTTGCTTACAGTAATCAACATTTTAGGAATAAAAGTATTCACCTATTAGAGAGGCATTTATTAGCACCCCATGCAGCAGTAGATTATAAAATTTACCATCCTGTAACAGTGTAAAGGATCCAGAACACTCTCTCTAAGTGGTGCTGTCTTAAGGACTTTTAAAAAATGGTGCCTCTGAAACCCACAAAAACACTCCATCTAATCAGTGGGTCTTTGCATTTAACCTCAGGCCAAAGCTAACAGAAGGAAAGACAAAAGGAAAGATGGAGGAAGGGAAGAGGGAGGGAGGGAGGAAGGGAGGAAGGGAGGAAGGGAGGAAGGGAGGAAGGGAGGAAGGGAGGAAGGGAGGAAGGGAGAAAGGGAGAAAGGGAGGCAGGCTGGTTTATGGATAAAATATAACAAGGAAGAAAAAAAAACTATTATCTCATTTCATAGGGTTCTCATTTGTTCCTGAAACATGTATGTAAATAAAGTACATAGATGGGTGAGCAAAAAATTCCAATCCTTTTTTAAAGAAAAAGCTCAGGGACAACTGGTTTTTTCTGTGCTTAGAGACCATTTCTCATCTCCCTCTGTACAGACAACTGGCTCTATGCACTTACTGGAACAGCCTTTGCCACTCACTTGCTCAAACAAGAGATCAGCGATAAGGCCACGACCCTTGGACTCTCACTCTATTTAAAGCTTTGAAATCTTTCAGAGATCCAGCTTAGAGCAGTGAGTTTGGGATTGCAATGATCAATTCTTTGCACACAGTGTTGAAGGGATGAGCATCCTCGGGCTGTGGCAAATTTCAATAATTTGCTAAAGCAAATACTGGTCTAACAAGAAAGCCAAGAGCTACATGCCTTTTGAAAACTTTGAAACATTTCATTTACCTACTATTTCAAATACCTACTCCATTTTCCCCATTACCTTGGCAACAAGCTCTCTTACTGGATGTGTACTACTTGACACCCAACCTTTGGTAAAATTCTACATTTCTTTTTCATTTGAAGTTGGATTTCCCATAAATTACACACCAAAGGTCTCCAAGGATGAACACTTCAAGCAGAACAGGTGAATATTTGTCACAGTAATTTGTTGTCCTGATGACATTTGATCATGTAAAAAGTTAATTTCCATTTGGTGCAAGAGGCATAAGTGCTCAAAAATAACCTGGAAGAGTTTCATTACCAAATCCAATTTGTTATAGGAAAGCTAGCATAGAGCAGAAATATTGCAAGGCCAGTGCCATTCAGAAAATATTGCTTTATGCAGCTTTTATATCTAATAACTGCTGAAGCACGTGGTTCTAAAGTGAATGGAAAGTATATGCAGTTTCCTGTATTTTGAATCCTATCATTTGATGAAATATTTTACAGGAATTTTTAATGTCCTTTAGTACCATTAGCAGGATTTTTTAATCACAAGTTGATCTTAAATCTGTCTCTGGACAGGGTAAACATTCTTTTTTCTATGAACAAGTTCACATCTAATTAGTTTACTGCATGTGTTCACTTTATTTTTCTCTATAATTAATCCTGTACTTATTTTTTTTATATCAGAACATTTCAGTGTTAAGCTGCTATTTATAATGAGTTTGAATTATGTCTTGATTTGGTTCCTTCTATTTATATGTGCACTCATATTAAAAAAAATATTATGGTAATTCCAATTTTTGTTCTAATTTCTGGCGCTGCTTCAAAACAACAATTTATAAAACACTAAATGAATTACACATTTTGAACTTAGGTAAATGATACCAAGGAAATACAATTATATATACCCAGTGTCCATTTGCTCATATTAAAAAATCCATTACAGCATTTATCACTAATGGAAATACCTCTTCCAAAGAGAAATCCTGCCCTTACTTGAAGATAGTTGGAGATTTCAGTGGATGCCAAGCTAGCAATTTCTGACAGGCAGTTCTTTGCCTCTTCCACCAAAGTGAAGCTGAAGGCTGTGTTTGAAAATTCTTAGCAGAGTTGTGTAAGCACTTGGATTCAGCAAGTAAATCCCTCACAAAGCTAACAGAACAAGGCTTAGAATTTTGCGTTGAGAAATTTAGTGTGAGCTTAAATACTGCAAAATACTTTCACTCTGATTCAGAAGTTGGTTTGATAGTATGTAACAGAAATTTCTGTACATTTTTCTTTTTGTTTTTCCTAAGACAGTCTGGCAAGTATGATATAAAGATGATGAACAGGAATTCTGGGACATGGTCAGTAGAAAAGAAAAACAAGAGATTCAAATGTACTGAGCAAGGTCTCAGTATGTGTAGTGCCTATGTTTTGTGCTATATTTGCAAAAATACCTGCTGGGTGTTTTCCTGGCTCAGCTCAAGTCAATGAAAGTTTGTATGCTGGAAAGAGAAACCTCCTCCTTTGCTTTATTATTCCAGATCTTACATTCAGCACAAAACAGGCATTTAAAATGAAACTCCCTGAAAGGTGGCTGTAGTCAGGTGGGCTTGGTCTCTTTCACCAGGCAGCAACTGACAGAACCAGAGGACAAAGTCTTAAGCTGTGCCAAGGGAAATATTGGTTGGATATTAGGAAAAAGTACTGGAATGTTCTGCCCGGAGAGGTGGTGGAGTCACCATCCCTGGATGTGTTTAAAAAAAAGACTGGATGTGGCACTTGGTGCCATGGTTTAGTTGGGGTGTTAGGGCATGGGTTGGACTTGATCCTGAAGGTCTCTTCCAACCTTGTGATTCTGTGAGTCACATCATCAAATGTCATGCCAGCATCTGATAACTTCATGACAGTTGTCATTCATCTTTCTGCTCTACCACCTGCAGCTTTGGCTTCAACCACATTGACTTCCATGTCAACGTGTTGTCATGTCCACTTCCGTGTCTGAAGATCTTTCAAGTCACCTTTGTTTACTCTATATGTGACAAACCCCATGGCTCTTATAGCTTCAACTAAATTCTGAAATCAATAGCATTTACTATTAATTTCCTTAATTTTCTCAGAAATATAATTATTAATATTAGACACAAATGTAATAAGATCTGCCATCTAAGAACCATCATTTACATTTAATTGAATTTATTTTCTTGCTCACACCAAAACAAGACAATCACAAGTTATTCTTAATGCCACATTTAAAAAACCTCTCCTGCACAGTTCCAGTGAAATCTGTGATTAAGCCAGTCTATTGTGCACCAGTGATCAGTTTCTTTTGTCATTATGAAGCACTGTTTCAGTGTTGAAAGTAGATAATTTGGCTTTATAAAAGATAAAATCTCTAAGCTTTGAATAAGCTTAGATCTATTCTTCCTAGACGTCTTTATTGGCTTAGAAAGAGAGTTTTTGTGATTCTGAATCATAAATCACAGTCTCTTTTGAAGTAGACCTACTATTTTGAGGGAGTACAATAACACTCTGACTGACATGCTAATCTATGGTTTTACATGTTGACTCCATTGTCCACTGTTTAAGATAAGGCAATTCACACTAAGGGTTTTTTTTCCTGTTCTCAGCAGATTGTAAATAAATCCAGAATGAATGTTAAAAGGAAACTGCTTGTACTATTTAGGTTTGAAATGTAGAAGCAAATACATGGACTTTACATTTTAGCAAACTTCTCCTAAAATCATGTTTTTCAGGATTTATTTAAATCCTTTATATACTTTTTTGAAGGTATTCTGAAGAGCAAGAAATCTGATACTGAATGCCTGACATAAATATAATTAAAGATCATTTGATTAGGGAATTTTGTAATACATTAAAAACCTGAAACACACAACACAAATAATAACAAAATAAAAATACTGTCCCCTCCAAAATGCAAGCCTAATGTTGTTATAATTTCAAGCTTTAATTCCTGTCCTGATGTGAAATAAAACTTGGCAGAGGAGTGGATAGACATATTCAGAAGCACAAATAGAAGGGAATTTCTTTGCCTTGCGTGGGTAATCCATGATGGCTGATATAATCCAGTGGACAGCAGCAGCCTCCCAGTGAGCTCTCCCTAGTATGGATCACTCATCACTCTCCCACTTGTGTGGTGTGATTTAAATGCCTCAGCCCTCCTACTCCCGCCTTCTCCCACTCCCAATTTCATTTTTTTTACTTGATACACAACCCTGGAAAACTTCTAGTCTACACTGATCTTCCCTGATGCAACAAAAACAAGCAGTATTTTTCTCCACTTAGACCAAACTCTACTCGGATATCTAAAGAAAATAAGGATAGATGATCTTTAACAAGCATGGAAGAAACTGCCTTTGTATTTCATGGCCAACAAGCTGCTGACAGAAAATAGGAGAGAAGTACTGGTCAAAGATAGTATGTTTAAGGTTTATCTGAAATGGTAACTCTGGCCAGCTTGCTATCAGGAATTCAGAAGAGATATCAATACTTGTAGATATGATTAATTATTAAAATTTATTTTAGATTAGATGGGAGATTTAGGCTATCCTAATATAAGAGTCATCATGTTTATACACTACAGGGAAAAGGAGGGTGAGATACATATATTATTTCTCTATTAGTTTTTAAATTCCCTGCTAGATTTGCCAAATTATTTCACTGTCACTAACACTGACACTAATTTCAGTAAATATTCTTCCAGTGCAAAGCTACATGATAAGCAACTTATTTGCAATAACTCACTGAACTTTATTACAGCTGTCAGGTGATGCTGAAATAATAGTAACACCAAAGACTTTGCCAGAAGTCTCTGAATCTGATATTTTAACTCCTAACACATGAAATGTATATTCAGCCTTACGAGCCTACTATGGTAGAAAATTTTGATCATTAAAAATAATTTTGATTATTAGTCTCATTCCACTATAAATGATGGAGTGAAGAATTCAAACTTTCTGATTAATTTTTTCAAGTTGCTTGGTCTTCAGCCAAAACCGACTGTAGCCCTTTGATTGCTTGTGCCTTTGCCTGGCATAAAAGGCATCATTTTAGAAACGTTCAAAGTCAACTTTCTTTTGAACACCCAAGCAGCCATAACAGGACAGAGAATATCATCACCAGTGAGCAGCTGAAGCTACTACCATGTTTTGTGTTTGCCTGTTGAAATATAACATAATCTACATAACTTTTTGTAATACAGCCCTGCTATACGTTTGTTGCAGTTTGAAGCAGGCGGACAAGGTGGAAAATGAGTAGCTTGGGGCTCGGACTTAAGAGACAATACACTTCATCTACATTTCTGATAAGCATCCTGGAAGGACAAGGCATTTTAATAAACAAACTAGACAGAGAGAATACAATATGATAAAAGACACAAACATTTACTACTCTAATTCTCATTTCTTTTCTGAACCTATTCTTATTCCTTCAAAGAACCCCAACCAACCATCCAAAACAAAAAGAAGCCCTAAAACAAATAAACCCTCCAACCCTGAAGCTCAGAAATACAGGAAATAAGTAGAGACAGGAACTGTTTAGCTGGATAAGATCAAATTTAAGTGCCTACAAGATTCCCTATTGCAAGTGCACCTGTCAGACAATTCTTGTCATTAGAAGTCATGTCAGAAGGTTAGGATTAACTGAATCAGCCATTAGCAAGAAATAGGGAAATAACAAATAGTTACAGAAGTATTGTAAGGCCTTAAAGGGCACAGTTACCTGTCTCAAACACTGTCAGGGCCACAGAAGGAACATGACATAAGATAAGCTCCCACAGTGACAACTTGAGATAAGCACAGGAGGGAGGAATCTGAGACAGGAAGGCGCTAATTCCAGCTCTGGCAGAAATGAGATTTGGTAAGAACATTCTGGATAACATACCCAGACAAGAATTCCCACTGTGGCAAACTGCTCATACACATATCAGCCACCAAACAAAGATCATCCCAAGTTATGGGAATACGCCCCCACGGATACCTGGAACTTGGACTGTATAAAGACAGTATCCTCCAGAAAATGACTCTGGGACCCCCATCACAAAGAAGCCCAGGGTGAATAAGGACCAAAAGGACACTGGTGGTGACTATCTCTTGATAGCTTGATTTCTCTCTCCCTCTCTCTCTCTGTGTCCCTCTCTCCCTCCCTCTTCACTGCCCTCCCTCCCTTTCCCTCCTTCTTTCTCCCTTTCTCTGTCCCCATCTCCTTCCTCTCTCCCTCTCCCTCCTCTCTCTTCCTCCCTGTCCCTCTTTAATTTCTTTCTCGTTCTTCTATTTCTTTCTCTTCAATTTCCTTCTCTCCACCTCACATTTACTGTTAAATAAAACCCATATTACTGACTTAGGCATATGGTCTTGTTTACACTTTCCTTTGGGCAGAGGCATCTCTCACTAATTGGATCTTAACTGGTAGCTGAGAATTCAATGTTTATATATTGCAGTACTTGTCAATCAGCAATCACATTGCATTAAAGTGCAGCATGGGTTTAATTTATTCACCCTTTGAGCTCTGACTGATCTGTGTGTTGCATAAAATTAATCTTTCTAAAAATCCCAAATCTTGTTATAGCCAATTTATTACTTAAGCAAGATTAGCAAGACTTACCACAATGTTCCCAAAATAGAATTTTTCTACAATTGAAACATCTACTATACATTCAGAGAGTTGTGTCATAATTATGAAGGTTGAGACATGCTCATATACCTTATTGCATGTATATAATTGATAAAATGATTGGCCTGTGAGGTTGCCTGATACAGGCAAATATATTATTGTTGGATTTTTATCCTCTATGCTGAGCTTCAATCTTTGGCATTGCTAAATTATGTTAATTTTTTTGGAAAGAAATGAATACTCTGTAACTGAATTTTTGGCATTTCTTTTATGTTATATAATAAAAATAGTTGGATTTTTTTGTTGACAAAGTGTTAAAGGATGCGATGATGTCAGAAAAACAACTGAATACAGAAAATACTTTCTGTGCACCATACTGCCCATACCCAGCTACTGTAGCCACAGATTGTTGCTAAAAGGGATGAGCTGGTTCTGGGACACACTGCAGGGAACTAACATGTTACATGTTCTGTAAATACCCTACTAAACCATAGACAAAATATTAATATGAAAAGATTGCTACACTGAAAATTCTTCTCTGTCTACAACATTAAAAAATACCCTGTATATCTTCTATTTCCATTTAAGACATGTCTCAAAGGGTAAAGGAAAAAGTCTAAGTTTTAGTCTGGGTATTTTATTGCATATGCTAATTCAAGACACAGATTTCCATAAAAAATAATTTCTAATTAAGCTTTGAAAATTATTTCAGCAGAAGCTGCACTTATCTCCTGTAATGTTATGGGTATTTATTTTATAGTTCTGGAATTCTTCTGAGCTATCAATTTGTATAAACGAGTTGCACTTTCTTTCCAAGTGATCATTGCTAACTGCTATTCCTGCATGAAGCAGTGTTTTTGTAAAAACATCATTTCAAAGTTTAGTGCATTTTAAAATAATTTTTATATGAAAATATGCAGCTGAAAGCAAAATGAGGAAAAGCAATGTATAATCTATTTTCTCATCTTGGTTTTTAAACTTTTTGTTTTAAATACCTACATAAAAAGGTAGCCATCAAAGAATCTGGAAAGTATGTTTTTCTTTCAAAAGCAGAGATTCTTATAAAAACAAAAATTGGAAAAAATTTGTCACGTACTTGACTTGTTACTAGATCCTCAGAGGCTTTTCCAATTCCAGGCTAATAAATTTGAACCTTCTCCTCTTGTAGCCAATAACTGAAAAGAAATAGACTTGCTTATCTTTCTTTTTTAGTATAATCAAAGTGAGTTATTTGCTATTTACAGTTTGTCACTTAATGACAGCATAAGAATTATGAAAATTTTTCCTAAGAAAATTTTGAGCAAAATTTTGAAACTTTCCCTTTGCAAAGAAGTCTGACATTTTGGTATGATTTACTGATTTAAAAACGGTTTTTAAGAAGCAGAGCAAAAAAATGTTTGAATCACTTCCAATAACTGGCAATGTTTTTATAGCCCCTTTTTTACATTAGGAGGTTGCTGATTCCAAGAACAGGTTCATTCCACATGTTTACTAGAACACCATGGCAAAAATGCCCTGCATCCTTTTTTTCTTGATATCACACTCCAGATGAGCTAATGCTACAACAATCTTTAGAGATCATACCAATTTACTCATGAGTTTTCTCTATTAAATAGTGAGAAAGATGTTCATTTCTTTTTATCTCTCCAAAAAAAAAAAATCAAGTTGAGGTGTTGGTTAAGACTTAAAAATAAATATGGCAAACATCCATATAGAGTGATAACTGCCTTCCTGAAATGAGCCTATATTTTTTTGAAATGTGACAAATGAAACTTCTATTTGACACATATGACAATAACATATGATATAAAGATAAATTTTCTTGCCTGCAGTATGCAATGTATATGAAAATACAGTACATTTCAATAAATTGCAACATATCTGCACATATTCCTCTTCCAGTATATGATGAAATACCACATTATTTCAACTTGGTTCAATTTTCTTTAGGTCGCTACCAATAAATTTATTAAGTAAGAATCTACACTCTAAATAAAATAGTGCTCCTATATTCAGTGTTGTTTCGTGATGGAAAACAATTTGTTTTACTTTCATTTCTCCGTCCCCGGATCAGTATGCAATACACATTTAGGCTGTCAGTACAAAATCGTTGAATTACATCTTAGACAGTTTTCAGTGTTATCTTAGATCTAAGATATACATTTTGTTAGTTTTTATGCAGGTTTTGGGTAACTGAATTAAATGTATTAGTTAAATATGAACAACATTTAAACATAACCTCTCTTTCTGAAATGGTAAACAAAGCCCAGCTTGTTTCAACATTAAACTAAACAATAACAGCATGTTGTATTTACCATGTAAGGACATCTTTAATGTTTATACAGCATCTATAATAATGACACTAATTCTGACTAGAGCCTCTAAATGCTACTCAATAGGAAAAAAAAAAAGAATAATGAGTATATTAATTTCCTGTAGTAATCCATGAACCCAGTAATGCAACCAGAACAGCTGGCATTTTTGCTTCACATTTCAGCAAAAACTGAATAAACAGTGTTTTAATGAGATCTCTTGATATTAAAACATCACTTAAGTCATGGCAGTTACTGTTATGGGTATGCTGTAAAATAAAGCATTTCAAAAACAAATTATGAACTAAACAATGCTCTGTAAGATTATGGAGTAAAGCAATTTATGTGATACATTGATCAGGTAGTAGTTGTTTTACTCTGGGGCTAGGAATCATTCTGCCATAAAGGGCACCTTAGGCAACTCTGAAGACTCCACAGCTTTTCTCATCCCTTTTTCCTTTTCTATATACTCAGGTTGCCTCCAGAAAACCTGGACAAGTTATCCTTACTTTTACTGCTGGGATATGAATAGCAAATATGACTTTACCACACTGCTACAGTAACTGGGGAACACTGGGCTTGGTATATCATCATACAGTCTTTGACATGATTAAAAGGGCTCTCCAGTTTCGCTTTTTCATCCTAAAATGCAAACATTATGCACTACAGTAAAAGATCATTTTTTCCCAGTCATTTATATATTTTATATTCCTATTTTTCATCGTCTTCTATAATACAGAAAATCTAAGTGCTACTTTTCCTGAGTTGCTGAACATTTGATCAAACATGATCAAATCATAGGCAGTTTTAATATCAAACTCAGTTTAATATCTCTCTCTGTGTTTTTATCTGATTTCTTATTGGGCTTTTTTCAGAAACTCCACCTGTAAGCCTATTCCTCACATTTTCAGTAAGTGAATTTTTGTGTCCAGATTTTTTTTTCTTTGTTTTTAAGGCCTGAGAGGTAACTGCCTTCAGACAACAAACAAATGGTTTCATGTCGGCTTGCATGTTTTTACTTCATCTTTCCAACTTGTCATCAAACTCCAAGTAATGCCCAAGTGGAGCACACTGTTAATGCAACTTAAATATTTCAAGAGGAGCAAATGAGATAGCATTGGATACCAAATCAATACTATTTTGTCCATGATCAATCTACTCCACTCTTCCTTAAAGAAGCCACATGACTCGTATGACTGCCTCTTCAGTTTAGGCTGGAAATACAAGTAAGATTCAAAATTTTGCAATTACACATCAACACAGACAAACATAAAGTTAAAAGTGCTGTAAGGGGAAAAAGAAGCATCTGGACAAACAATATTTTGTTCCAGTGTCCCCAGCAACATTTAACAGTATAGTGCCCTCAGAAGCTACGTTAAAGCATTCTCATCCTTCACCTAATCATGAATTACATTGAAGGTTGTGAATTAACCATCAGCCAGGGTGAATGGGAGGCAGCTTGGGGTGGGGGGAGCAGGGAAGAACAAATGGGTAGGCTGCTCTTTTCTTGAGTTTCCGCACTATAATTTACAGAAATCTGTAATTTTCTGTACNCAGCTTGGGGTGGGGGGAGCAGGGTAATAGGTAGGCTGCTCTTTTCTCGAGTTTCCGCAGTATAATTTACAGAAATCTGTAATTTTCTGTACAAGCACAAGAGAAAGTGAATGTATTTGTGACTAAGTTTAGGACTTCAGTGACATGGCAAAAGGGGTTTTAAAACTGTAAGAAAGATTAGATTACATTTTCCATCTTTCATTGCTCTCCATTTGCTTTAACCCTGCGTTTCAGTTCGTTGCTGGATATACCAACATCTTGCTGATGATAGAAGAGTGATGACTGAGTACATTAAAAGAATGATGGCTGAGTGGATAAGCTTAAAGATTAAAGATCCAACTACGAGATTAAGAAAGTTAGCATCTTACTAGACCTTTGACAGGATAAACTGTGAATACTTTTTTCTCTTTTAGGAAGCCCAAATCCTCTTCGCTATTGAAATTTTTTCTCTATATGATTGAGATATTTCGTGTTTCTCTACAAAATATTTCAAGAGTAAGTCTATCACATAATTCTTCCTGAAAAATCATTATAGGAAATTAATTAGGAATTTTCTTTACCTTAAATCATAAAAACTTTGTAGCAACAGATAAGTACCATTTAAAAAAAAAAAAAACAAAACAAAACCTGAATCTGCAGGAACCAAGAAAGCTCCAGATTACTCTCTCTCTTTTTTTTTTTTTTTTTAAGCATAATCTGTACTTCTGAATGTAACCCTGGGGTGTACCTTTTCTTCCCACCCAGTACCAGAGGTGGATACTAGGTCTGGGTAGAAGTGCTGCAGTACATATTCTGAGCCACAGCATCACACCAAAGGAAATACAGAACAACAATATTTGTTTCCACTAGATACATCTAACTATTCTTGGGGGTTCTGACTGCACCCACTTTCCAGGTGGGAAAGAATGCTGACAAATAGAGCAATTCTGCAGTTTTGGGTTGATTAAGAGTATGTAAATAGCTTTACAATCCAGAGCTGGTCAAGGTATTAGAGTCTTACTACATTATTTTGTCAAAAATGAATATGGTACAATTTCTTGTTGGAAGCATTGGGAGAAACAGCATTAGAAAATGTTCCTTTTTCCTTTCAACTTGACTGGAAGCTTTGGCTATATAAAAAGAGAAAATTCACCCTCTCTTGTATTAATATTTTAAGTGTGTCTTACAATGTGTTTTTATTCCTCAATATCACACCTCCTGTAAAATTTCCAAAGATTTAGAGCATGCACAAAACCCCCACTGCTTATTACACTGACCAGCACTGTCTCCTGGCCTTATGCTTCCTCTGTGCATATGCCTCTACCTCATCCATCCCATGAAGCATGTTTCTGCTCTGTGTTTAAAGAACAGCACCCCCAGCCCAGCATATCCCAGTGTCCTATGCCAGAACAAATGGAAATCAAAATGTAACCCATGATGGGGTTCATTACTTTCTCACAAGTATCCAGAATTAAATCCTGGATGACCTAGCATTGGTAAAACATTTATAACTTATTGATGGCATAATAAAGTCTCATTACTTTTCTATTTCAATACCAGAACAGGGGTGAAAAGCAAATAAAATGTATATAAGAGATGATCTGAATAAACAGCACTAAGAGTATCATTATGAAATACAAATATTAATTCAAAAATACATTATATTTTGGGAAATTTAATTCATACCATAAACCTAAATTCTGCTAAATTCTTCTTAATTATGGATCTAGTCTCATTTTAAAAAGCCTCAGACTATATACAAAAATGAAAGATAAAGCAAAACTTGTCAGAATTGGAAGTACTAGCTAATATAGTCCTTATTATCTGCAGCAGCAACAGTTTAAGAAGGATTCTTCTTATTTGGCTTCCCTGGCCCGTATCTGAAATCCAATATGTATTTTCCATGGCCAGAGTAGAATCATGCAATTAAGAAGTCACAGGAAAGTCCCGTTAGGCTCTTCTGGTTTTTGAAGGACAGATTTTTGACATAGAAATTCCCTTCAGATTCCTGAATGGCATCTATTCCCTGGTCTCATCCAAGGCAGAAGCTGACTACTAATGCTCCGTGAGCCTTGCTTCACAATCATTAATTTGACACAGCACTCCTCTGAGTTCTATTCCAATTCAAAACTTTTATCAGGTAATTTTGCCCTCAGTGTAGTGAGGATCATTGTTAACTTTAGATTGTACCATGTCCAGTGAGAAACATTCATAGCATTAGTTTGGTTCACTCATGATTTTTCTTTTTTTCCAGATATGTTTCATTTTGAAGACATTTACTAAAAAATTAGACTGACACATTTATACAAGCAGTATTGAATGTCACAGCATCCCTGATTAAACATTTATGGTGGCATGTCAAATTCTTGGCAAAGTCTAGAATCACTCCAATTTTCCAGAAGGGATTGGCATATACATAATGTCACCATTTATCACAGATATGCTGAGCTGCATTTTTAATGAAAAAAAATCTTTTACCCTAGTTATTCTACACTGTGTTTATTTACATTGTATTTAAATGTAGCCTAAATTTTAAGATGAACTATAAATTGTGAAAAGTGTAAGTCTTAGAGTCCTATTTGGCATTAAATTTAATGTGCTAATCCTATAAAAGCTAGAAGTCAAAAACATAAAGACAGCTTATCATTTATAGATCCAAGAACCAAGGATCCAAGAATCTTTCATATATTTTTCTTAACAACTATAACAGGCAAAGTAGTGACAACCAGAGTAGAGATAGCACAATTTCTTTCATTCAACCCTTGAACTCACCAATAACCTTCCTCAATTTTTCTCTCATGGATTCATGTTTTTATATGAAGAATAAAATCAGAAAATTTCTTTAAAAAATAGACAAGGAAAAAAAATACATTCACAACATAAAGATCCTCATAATTTTTCATCATACAGTCAGTGAACTTACATTGACCATAAAAATAAATAGCTTGCAGAGAAATATTTATCAATGAATCAAATTCTTTGCTTGTTAGACAGTGCTCTGGTTCAAAAAAATATTCAGGCAATTCATGCAGGTATCTTTTTGACTCTTGCCATCATTAATTGTCTTTTTCCAGAGAAATAGGTCTTTTTATAGAGACCAATGATTTTGTCTTGGTCATTTAGATACATGACAAACAACAAAAAATTAGTCAATCTCCCTTTAAGACAGAGAGAATAAGGGTATCTATGGACAGTATGGGCTCTAAAATACTATACTTAAAGGCACAGTGGGCAATAATATATGGCCAATCCTTCTCACCAATGGCATGAATTCCTAATTACCTCTCCTCTGAATAACATTGAAAATGTCACTGTGAAAAATTGTAAATGACATAATCTTTCAACAGCGTTGTACTGCTTGTGTTTCTTACTCAGACCTGAAGGTAGTATTTCATACTGGCTATACCCTGCCTTCCAAACACAGTGACTGCTTTGCTCGAGATTACACCATCAATTATTAAAATTTATTCATTTATGGAGTTTATAAATACAGTGCTTTAGAAGGCATTAGTAGAGTATACAGGCATACACTCTTACATGCGTTTCAATGATTCTGGTGTACTCTTGCCTTTGAAATTGTGTTTCTCTGAACTATTTGTTCACCATTCAACTGCATATAAAAGTAAAGCAGAGCAAAAGGAACATCAAAATGCATCTATCATTTTTAAACTGAATGGAGCATCAGAAATGCACTTGAGATGATCACACGTTTGGTGGAATATATCTGATTGGCAGAATGCATCCATTGTACAGAGCAGCTGATCTGCAGGAGGAAAGCCCACTTTTAGACTACAGGATCCAAGTTTCCGGCTTATACGTGAAAATTCCCAGAGGAGATATCATCTCCTTTCTGTCCATCTCCTTTGCTCCTTTCCTCCAACAGTACTTGTTGCTTCTATCACCTATAAATGCACTGTGTCTAAGACCCAGGAAGATGCATTTTTCCTCTGCTAACCATTTCAAAGAAAGGACTTTTGATTATCATCAAAGATAGAAAATAAAAACGATAATAGTAAAAATATCCCAATTATTTCAAATGTCCTGTTCTGCTTTAAATATTTTGGAGGCTATGGATATATCTCTAGACACTTTGGATCCATTTGGATCTAAAATCTTAGAAATGGAATCTCAAATGAGAGAAAAAAATTCATTCTAAAGGAGCTTCTAGTGTTTTCTGAAACAATTTCTTTAATGGATCTTGAACTATTTTTTTTGAATACTGACAAGGTTGTGGCAAGCAGAATCCGTACTATACAAAAGGGGAAAAGTCACATTTATTTCTATCTGGGTTCACATTAATGTTGGTTTTTAGAGGACTCACTTGTCCTTGTTGTGGTTGATATTTCTGTGTCTGAGGACCTCAAGGTTTTGAGATTCAGGACAGGATTTATCCTCAGGCAGATTTATCCTTAAAGTTGTCCATTAAACAGGAAAGGGAAATAAAGAAAAACAACACTGGAAAAGAACACATAAGATTTTTCTGGATGAGATGGCCAAAGAGCTGAAGTGGTAATACTGATTTTATCCTTTCTACCAGTCTTCCAGAGGTATTTCTAATGGAAAGTGACCTGGATAGCCCTACTTGCTTTGTTTCTCTCTTAAGAAAAACTTGCCATGCAAGGGGAAAAAAGAGTACAAATAAGGAAATAGGGAACCACCCCAGTACAAATCCACCATATTCATAGCCTAGGGATCTGCACTGCATGTGCTAATCACAGAATATGAATTTGTGCATTCCCTTGAGCTGTTGGAGCATCTCAGGCAATGCATCCCAGGTGTTTCATGTTCATTGTTCATCTCTAAAATTTAGCTTGATGTCCTATCTTGTCACAGAGTCTCCCCACTTACTAAATTATATCTGTTTTCTAAAAGTCAGATCTCTGTGGAACATGAAAGAAAATATTGATTTTCTGGGTAGGAGTGATCCCATTGAAAGCAGTGAAATAAAGTTTATTAAAAACTCTGCTTAATTGGGAAGCATAGCCACAAAAATGTTTCAATTGAAAATTTTGGTGTTTGCTCAACAATTGACTTTTATAATTGAATTTTCATGGTTAAAACTAACAGCAATATTTACAATTCCCCAAATAATAAAATCTCAGATTTTGATTCTCGCTCTTAAATCATATTATCAATTTGATATTTAATAGATGAACTTCTTTTCAAGAAAATTTGAAACAGAACTTTTACTCCATAAACTGCATTTTACCACCACTCTCCAGGAAACCTTCACTGTCAAAACTAAAAAGGATCCTAACTGCAATTTCATTCCAACTGTATTTTCCCTCCCCACAATTTGATTTTACAGTATGTATAGAGGCTATTTAGTGCAATATAGCAGAAAGGGAAATGATGGCTAATGAAGTTGTTCCACCACGGAAATGTTTCTAATAATTTATAAATCAAAAGTAGAAAATGTTTAACTGTAATGTTGTACAGCTGCTGCAAGAATATTTTATCCATCAGAAATAATGTGCACAATGATGGCCTAGTGAAGCTAAATACTATAAATAAGAAAATAATTCATGGCAGAAAGTTCATACATTTTCATTTTCTCTTTTTAGAAGATTGCAGCAGAACAACCCAAAATCTGCTAGGAAATAATTCACTTTTCAGCATTATTAATTCAGTTTACTCCCACATGAATACTGATGCTTTGCAGAGAACACCATATCTAAGACCAATCATTTAAAGGGTGAATATGGGTGGGACTTCATTTATTAGATTTCTTCTGTTTCCTTTAATATCTCTTTTGGTAGGGAGGATCATTTAGGCTTTGTTTCAGATCAGGGTTTTTTACTCTTAGTCTTCATTAGTGGTGAAAATCTGGAGACCTACTACATATTCATTTAATATAGAATAGAATTATTCATGCCTGAGACAGTAAAGTGAAAAGAAAAAAAAAAACAGAAAGCAAACCTCCCTACTAAAAAAGGATATTAGTCATTTCTCTCTGTCATTTTTTTGGCAGCTGATGCTCTATGTTTTGTAAACCATTCCATCTAAAACAACTGAAGCTGTAAAACTAATGTAACAGGTCAGGGAAAACAGCCAAAGCCAGGTCAGAGAATCTGAACCCATGTCACCAGTCCAGTCAGTCTTGTGTCACATCACTTACTCTTCATTTCTCCACACTAATTTATTGATACCATTGCTTCTGAGGAATATTATCCTCTGCAGGCTTTCACAGGCCATTGCTGCAGCTATAGAAGAACAGGAAGTTTTGATACCAAAGTAGTAAGGAATTTTGTCAAAGGAATTTTTTAGAAAGAGTTTGTAATAAGAGGATAAAATAGAACTAATATTCATGTCACAGGAAACAAGAAGAGTAGCAATGAAAAACAAACCAGTAGTGCAAAGCAAGGGAGATAAAGGACAAGAGGCAGTTCTTAACTTAAATAAGTGAGGCAAGACCTATTGTTAAAAATGTGGCAAAGGGTTTGAATTTGATTCTGCAGAGGTGAAGGCAAAACCCCCAAAGCTGAGCAGAGAGAGCTAAGCATAGAAGATGATGAATCAAGTATTCACATTTTAAATACAAAAAAGAAGGGGAAAATTGCCTACCAGGACATGAACAGAGAGGAGGAAAGGGTGGATTTTGATAATAAAATGGTAAGAAGGCTTACTGAGGAAAAAAAAAAAAAATTAAAAAAAAGAGTCAAGAATGGCACAGAGTGGATTAGCCAGAACAAAGAAAACAGTGAAGCTCATATATAAAAAATATTAGTCATTGATCTATTCCTACTGTATACCTTTTGTCATCTCTCAACCACAACACCAGAACAGCAGCTTTTTTGTTTTCAAATGCAAAAATATTACCACTGATTTCTTAAATTTGCACTGGCAGATATTGAAACAGGTGCTGCTCACACTGTCTTAAAGCACTTTAGAGAATAGAAACTTCACCTTTTCTGTAGTAGCAAATTAGGACTGATGAAAGAACAAGGAAATTTTATGGAATTACCTCTCTAGCACTAGCATAAAAATAGTACTTCATAAAGATGCCTTTCTCCACACTTAGAGAATATTTATCTACACATCTCAGGACTAAATACAAATACTTCTTGAGCATTCTTACCATGCAAATCTTTCTGCGATTCATTTATTTTGCTTGGAATTCATTACCTGGTCTTAAACTTAATACAGAATGAAAAAAAAATGCCATTCTGAAGGTCAACTACCCAAACTAAAAAGAAGATTTTTAAAGATAGGAATTAAAGCAGATATTAAAAACCCTCTCAACACTAATTATTTTTACATGACAACTACATACAACAAAGAAAACTTGGTCAAATTGAGAGTGAGCTTCAAGAGATGTCAAAGAAGAGTTCATTAAAATAACCAGGAAAAAAAATATTTTGTATGTGAAACCAATTTACTTGTAAAACCATCAGCATATTTAGGGGTGCTTCTGACTAAATAATTCTTTTTTCCAGGTACTTGACATTGTATTGTTTTCCCATTACATTTTTTCACATATAGAATACACATACTCATTTTTGTGGCTAACTGCTAAGATATAAAAATAGGGAGCTCCTAACAGTGGTTCTCAATTGGATCAATGCATCAGAAAAATGCTTTTCCTTCAAACAAGATGGAATAATTAACACTGCATTTTCCAAAGACTTTCTATTTATATTTCCTGTGAAGCATCCAATTCTCTCACGAGATGCATGACTCCTTAGGGTGACATCAAGTTCAGCACTAGGTTCAGCAGAAAGCTGTTCCTGAACCTGAACACTGACATAAGACTAAAGTGGTTCTACCTCTACACTGTAGCAGTATGATCTACAGAGTGATCCATTTCAGCACAAGTCTCCACTTTTGAAGTAACATGTCAGGAGTAATTCTTCAGGGCGATTCTCTGAAGAATTAAAAATAAGAATTCTTATTTTTAACAAGAAAATATTATATATGTTTTAGAAATAAGATTCTCTTGTTCACAGATGTGGAAGCTGAACTTGTACCCCCCAGAAAATGCAGTCTATATACAGCAATGAATGGGAAATGACCAAAGCCTAGCTGGAATGATACACTTTCTTTATCATTTACTCACATTCTGTTAGATGAACAAACTTTTAAACTAAAAATAGGAGTGGGTCCACTTGCTCAATAAATCACAATTTCCTGCGTATCAGTGTAATGCAGAGCATTTATGGTTCCACCAGTTTTAAAAATGAGGAGATAGTTATTTCTCATTTAAAATGAACACAAAAATGTTAACAGTAAAGGTGAAGCTCTACAGATGTTAATTTTATTTCTGTATTCATATTTCAGCTCTTTGAGGTTCAAAATAATTTAATATTTTCCAGGTTTTGGTTGCCCAGGTAAAATCCTGAGAACTCTTAATTGTGGTTTATAGCTTTACTTTAAATAAACATAGCAAGGGACTTCTAGAATTGTCCAGATTTCTGAGTTTTCCAAAAGTCTTTTGTCCTACACAGAAAAGAAGAGGCCTTGTAAATTCCTACCATTAATTTTAGGCAAGTAAGTAGTGTTGCCTTTGGGTTTGGAGAAACATCTTGGCATTTTCCTGCAAATATTAAAAGACAGCATTGCATGCAATGCAGAGACTTAAAGCTTCAGGAGTCTCACTAGACTTTATGGACATCTACTATGCAAAAGAAAAACAAGTAGATAATGACACACGGTAGAGATTAGTAATGAATAATACACTTCCCTTGGAATTTCGGACCATTTAATAAAAGACATAAGCCCTTATGAAATTCCAAAGTGTGATTAAAAAGAAAAAAAATAAAAGCCTTTTCACTTTTCTGGAAGCTTAGGGGATTTCATTATCAAGATATGAAAATATTAGATTAACAAAGAGTCTTCCAAAAGCATAAAAGCATCAGAATATGATTTCTTAAAAGCTGGACTAATATAATAATCAAAGTATTGCATTCCTAGCTGCATCTTCTCCCTGGAAGCTAAATATCTAAGTCTAATGTCTAATACCTGATAGACATTTCCTTAATGTGTCCTATTAGTCTGTCATATAATTGAGATGCTTCTTTCCCTTTAAATTAAACCAGATTTATTCAGTGATGTAAAAGCCTCCCACCTTTCTGTCAGTATATCTCTACACATAAGAAAAGTGAAATTAAGATTTTCCAGTCTGGTTAGCTATGAGCAGATACAAGAGAGTGGCAGCTTTTTCTTGAATGTGAAATTCAAACCCTGAATACCTGTGTTCTTTCTGGTGTTTATCTCTCTATGTATGTGTGTGTGTCTTATATATATTTATATCTATCTACAAATAGAGAGAGGTATATATTAAAAAATATAGATAGATTTAAATGGGGGGTGTACATACACTAAAATATGTATATATGTGCATGTATCAAACATACAGTCAAAGGAACAGCGGGGATCTTACATGAGTGACCAAATTTTTAAACAAACAGAAATATGAGATGGGAATTTGTGAGGTGGGACTTCCAACAATCTATCTGCTGAGACACATATAAGGAAAGCTTGCCAGTTGACTTAATAATATTATATAAACTACATCAAAAGCCTGAACTGGTGGACAAAATGCCTTGGAATAAAAAGAAACAATTACTAATGCACTTTCAGCCAAGTTCTTTCAAAGTGTAACAAATAGGGATTGAAAAAAATGCCTGTTGTGATGAGAAATTTTGTTATCTTTTGGCTCCAATATGGGCTGTGTTTAAAGCCACTTAAAACTAGCAACAATTTCAGTTCATTTCAGGGTTTCAGAGAACACTGTATTTTGTTGAAAGAGGAGATATACAAAAAAATTCCTTATTTAATTCCTATCATTAAATATTAGAAGTGTAACTGTACCAACTTTAGTGTTTATAAGTTAATATTTTAAGGCAATGATTTTAATTATCTATAATTTTGACAAAACAGAATCATTAAAGATGAAATTTTCCATGTAAGGTTACTTTAATTTGTTTTAGCTTGATTTTAGCAGAAAAAAAAATCCCTAATATTTAAATAAATACTTATTGATGATAGATTCTCATCAACTACTAATTGGAAAGCTGTAGAAATTCTGTGGTTTCAAAGCATGCATCTAAAATAGAACAGGGACTGTTCTTGTGGAAATCATGAGCTAGCTACACCTGTGAGGTTTGCCCAAATTATCTGCTTTTAGAAACCTGTTTAGAAAAGTGTTTATTTGTTTAAAAAAGACTGCTTTACTGTAACTGATAAATTACATTTGTATTACGAATGGCTCAGACAGAGGCCATGGGATATTTTCTTAGCTGCATCTGAGGACCATGTGTGATCCAAATCTGCTTGTTTACACTGATAATAGAGCAAATCTCAGGCTCAGTTCTCCCTTCTTCCTCTCCTCCCCAATCTCAGCTTGCCTAGAATAAACCCAGGGTTATAGCAACAATACAGAACCACACTCACAATTAAAGCAGCTGAATGAAAACCTGTAGAATGAAATAATACTCTTTCCTTAGTTACTGAAGTCCTGGGTGCTAACGAGCAATTTTTTTGAAATAAACTTCTCATGGGTGGCCATTAATAAGGGCATATAATTAGTGATCACCTGATTTCTGACCTATGGTCCCCAAATTCAGACCTACTGAATGGTGAATGCTGCAGCAGAAAGTCAGCAGGGGCTTTGCTTTAGGCTACTGTACCATTGAGCTGTTTGGAATGCTAAGTAGCCCAGAAAGCAGGTCATGGGTGGCTCAGTGTGTCAACCAAGCTGAGTGGCACTTTGACCTTCATCTCCATGTATGACAGAATGTGACAGCATGTCACCTTCTCATCTTGCAAGGTGATCTAAAAGCAAATACTTTTAAAACAAACAAAGCAGGGATGTTTGCGGTCGAAAAGCAACACAAGGCAGTGTTGGAAATTCCGGAAATAGGTTGATACAATGCAAATGGAAGAAAAGCAGAATTTAAATTCACTTCATCTGTTGACTCCAATCCTGCTTTAAGTCTTTGAATTTCTCCAAGTAAAGCAAATTAAAAAAAAAAAAAAAAAGAAAAAATAAGTGTCCTGGCCATTAGAATAATGTGAAGTTCTACTAAATTATTAACAATCTATATGTTATTTCCTTCTTGAAGTTCATAATAAATGCGTAACACATCAATGATCTAATCAAACGGCAGAAAAGAAATATCATAATTCAGCTCACTCTCTTCTAGGATTTTCTAGCATATAGAAATAAGTGTGATTTTTCTTATTCTGCTTATTCTCCAAAATATAATATCTGGAAGAGTTTTAGTCTTTATTCAATTGCTTTTTATTCACTCTTTTTTTAACATAGTATAAAAGACTGATGCAATTATGTAAATTTAGTTAACTTTATTACTTTGTTAGCTAATTTAGTTGTGGTTATAGAAGTTCAATATGCATCAGATTAAATATGCATCGGATTCAATATGTTACTTGGAATGACATTTTTATTCCTACAGTAATGAAAGTGAATTAAATACATTTTTCCTCAATAATAATTATGCACACCTTTTCAGTCTAGACTCAGAGAAAATTTTGTGCATATGCATAAACAGCTTTCCTTTCCTTCAAAAGAAAGATGAAATTTTCTTTTTCCTGTTGCTTTTACCTTTTCTTCTTGCTACACTCAAAATTACCAGCATGATACCCAAGATCCTTTATTTTCAGGGAATTGGGAAACACGGGCAGCCCATAAATGTTATTTCATGACTCAGCTTGCTGTGTTAACTGTAAAGTTACCTGTTACTCTTCACCTGGCAGTTTTTGAAACTGTGAGAATCTGAGCAGAATAATTTTTTTTTTCCGGTTTGAGCTTCAAAACTTGAAAGACCTGCAGATTCAACATGAAGTTTGGTTAAAAGCAACAAGTCTTGACCATTCTTGAAAAAAAAAAAAATATAAGCTATTAATTATTTTCAAAGGCTTTTGACAAAGCAGATTAATCCAAACATAGATCTGTAAAGAAATCTCAGATTACTGGAAGCAGTTGGGTATTGCATTTCACAAGAATGATTAGGAAACATCCCAGTTGAGGCAGACAATGGTATTTATGTGATGTGTGCAAACCACTACTCTGTGCTCATGCTATCAATTCGCTTCAAAAAAGGATGTATAAAAGGAAAATACATAATTGGCAAGGCTGCAAGTCAAATTTAATCAGGTCATCAGTACAGAAACCCAATGGAGAGCTTAATTAGATATGAGTTATCTAATAATTGTGAGTGTCTCTGAGGTACATTTGTTTGGACATCTATTACTAAGGGTCTCTATCATTGTTATAACCTTACAGCTAAACTAAGGAACAACCCCTCTGAGTTCTATATGGCCTTCCAGCTATCTACATATTATATCAAATTATTAATGTCAATGTCAACAGACATGAACTCTTTGTAAAAATTCTGGCAAATTTTTAGTGGTTGTAATTCCTGTTTTCATGTATGCTGGGCTTGAGTTAATTTGATACTACATTTTTGGATGTCTTGCAATCTCAGATAATCACTGGTGTCCCTGGCTAATTTGGCTTTTCACTCTGACCTGAGATAAAACCCTTGACTCTGTCTACACCCAGGCATAGCATAGTCTCACCTTACTTTTCACCAACACTTCTCTTTCTGATATAAAATCTATCTTCAAATCTAGAACACCCGAATTTCAACATAGTAGATATGAGCATAAAATTATAAAAATTTTGCCATGGCTTTTGTATAGTCAGTTAATATATTTCTGTCTCTGAATTTATCTTATCCAGTATCCACATCTGTCAGTACAAGGAAGAACACACAGTTATCCTCCTAGGAAGATTAAATAATATAGGCACATTGTGCATTTAGATTAAAAATTACTTGTAGAACTCAAGGTAGAAATCTATTCCCATATTTATAGTAAATACCAAAATAAATGCCTAATATTCTGCACTCAAAATTGTTATGTCAGGAAAATATGCTTGTGCTACTTACTGTCAAATACAGACTTGTGAACTAAAGTGAATATTTGTAAACATTAAATGCAGTATTTTCCTTCCTACAAGTACCAAGAAACAGAACTAAATTTTTCCCCAAAGACATATTTATTAGCAGATTAGACAAACACTTGTTACTGTAGCAAGTAGGTATGAAAGACCTTTCAGGATCTTCAACAACAATCAGTTTCTCTCTTTCTAATTTTATATCTGACTTGGAAAATTTAATTTCTGTTCCATATTCAAGACAGTCACTGTATTGCAATGAAATAATCACCTGAGAGAAGGTGCTTGAACGGTAAGCTCCTCATGGTCTGGGTAGCACTGTGGACAGAGGTATCAAATGCCTGTGTTAGTCCAACAACTTAGATTTACTGCACTGAAAATTAAAAGGAGAAAAAATTGAGACTGAAAGAAAAAACAATAGGAGTATCCCTTAGATGAGATGTTACAAAGAAATAATCAGGTTGAAACTTGTTTGAACTTCTGTTTAAATCAATACAAGAGTATTCTGTCTTTGCAGTGATAGGACAGGAAGATTCAGCCTTTCTATTGGGCTCAAGGCAAAAGTCGTAGGTCGAAGTATAATCAAAAATTATCTCGTAGCTCTTTCTAGCCTTTTCTTTTTTTTTTCTTATTCCCCCCACTCCTAGAGATGAATCCTCAATTGATGGTCTCAGAGCCTCAGATTATCTGTCAGACAGAGAAAAGTTGTCTCAAGCAGCGAGGGCCTCTACTCAGATATTGACAGATAAGATGTTCTGGGTGATAAAAATAGATTTAAAATCCAAAGTGGCATTGTTTTATTAAAATCATGGCCTAACTGCTAAAGTTATGATATAAGATAAATTATACAGTCTAAGTCTTCCAGTCAGTTTATTACCTTTCCTAAATATAATGAATATAAGTTTCCTACTTAAGCCAAGGTCCAAAACCCACAGATCAACAAAATTCTTCATATTTTCCGCTAGATTGATAAAAATCCATTTCTTCATAATATAAATAACTTCTACCTGATTTGAAAAACTTGCAAGTTCCAAAGTTATATAGAAAAATAGGTAATATTGAAATAAATAATCATACTCGACATTTAATGAGTATATCATTCTAACTGAGCCCAGTGTAGTATTGGACAGCTCACTTAAAGAGGTTCCTGCAACTAGAAAACACTACTCATTTTCAAAACTCAGTTAAGGCTTACCTTAAATTAATGCAGTAAATTATGCATTCCATAGAGTTATGTTACCTAGTAGGGAAGAAACACAGAATTAACAAGAATTAAACTTGTTACAGTCATCAACTAACTGTAAAAAAATTAAATACAAGTGAAAAGAATTCAATCCACTATAGGAAATAGATAGTTTTAATATAAATCCAGCTTCAACTGATAGGTAAACAATTCATGATTCATAGCACAACCCCACCAACAAATGCTATTGGTTGAAAAAGAAAAGGGAGAAGAACGTCTGCAAGCTGACACCTCCTATGACTTCCCTATTGCATCAAAGTAATTTTAATGGATATAAAAATATTACCCTTAGGGTGATGATTACCTTCATGCTGCTTTGTTAGAGCATTCAAGCCTGTGCAATAATTATATTCCTAAAAGCACAGGACACTTTAAAAGGAGGGGGAAAACAAACCCCAAATAACAAAAAAAATTCATATATGTATTTTCCTCATGTTTGGCTTTGGATTCCAGAGGACAACAGCCACTATCAAAGGGGAGTTCATAAAATCTGCTGCAATGTAGGAGAAAAGGAGAAATGGGAGAGGAAAGCTATCATTTTTGTACAGATACATCAGATATGTGCACATAAGGTTTCATCCCAGGAAACATCCTTCCCAGCAGGATGATGACACAAAAGTCATTGTCTGAATGATGCAATATCAGGCAAGGTTAACAGAAAGTGCTCTTGAAGGAGGTGGTGGGTTAAGCCTGGAATGGAGATGTGGTCAAACTGTGTGGTGCAGAGAGCCCAAGCCCTGAAAAAGCAGAGCATTTATAATAGACGTGCAGTAATGACAGTCAAATAAGATATGTAGGACATAAGACACATTCCACAATATCTTGGGTGCTATTTGATGTATATCTCAAATATCAGAATGCAGGAGAAATGAAAAACACGTAGACTTTTCTGAATGAGTTTAAAAGTATTGCTAGAAAAAAAGAGAGTATAAATGAATAAGAGAAATGAACAAGGAAGCTGTCATCTGCACTCATGGCACAAAATTCAATGTAGATCAGTATCTTGAGGTCATATTTACCTGGCCAGTGCTAAGACTAAATTGCAACTATGATTCAGAATAGCTTTTATAAAACAGCTTGGGTTTATAGGGGAAATGTATTATAGAACATTTGTAAGTGTAAAGTAGAACTTCATTTTGGATTATTGAAGTACTTTCAAAGTGCAGGTAATCTAATTCACATGAAAATATGACTAGTCACATGAGAATGTCACTAGCTGTATGCTAACTTCCCTCTAACTTGTAAAATTATGTGCAAAATAGATATCTACATTTTCATGCAATGATGTGCTAATTCAAATTCAGTCCCTGTTAAAGTAGGATATGATAAAATAAACTTGACCTTTACAAATCTACTAAAAAATGTTTAGGTGTAAATATTGTAAAAGCAATCAACAAATTTGATGTTCTGAGCAATTATTAGATAATTTAAATCAAATATTTATACTTATATTGCATATGTATAGAAATTGAGGTCATAACCGCAAAAGCAAAAATGCAAGTGAAGTATCCCTTCACTTATTAATATACAATCAAAACAGTATAATGAAAATCATCAGAGCTACACTAATAATAATAATAATAACAGCACCAATAGCAATAATAACAAAATCAATCCTATTATGAAATTCTAGGCTGTGCCAGTATTTATCAATTCTCAGGAGAAATATTTTCACTCTAGTCTGCTTACGACACCCAAATAAAACCTTATCAAGGTAAAGAAAGCTTTCCAACAGAAGCACAGAATACATTTCCCTATATTCTCACTACATTCTTCCAGAAGATTTTTTTTTAAACTATCAAAATAATTCTGATGTGGCATGGCTTGAAATTTACCGTATATACAGAATTTAACTAAGCCTGTGCCTTTTCCTTTGTAATACTCACAAAGATCTTATCAGCTTTGATGTTTATAGGCTTTGTTGATAGAAGAACCTCTTTATAAGCAAAGAACACCAATTAATTAAGTCTCAGAACATCCATTTTAAGCAGAA
Source organism: Polioptila caerulea (assembly GCA_013397295.1). NCBI lineage: Eukaryota > Metazoa > Chordata > Aves > Passeriformes > Certhiidae > Polioptila > Polioptila caerulea. The sequence continues at coordinate 74,012 of VYXF01002462.1, read as the reverse complement.
AAATGACACCTACTTTACAAATACGGAATTTCATGAGTTCGCAGAAGTTTAAACAAGGTCATACATGGTCAGCTGTGGAACAGCCACTGAATTAAAGGTTAATCTCAAACTGTGGCAAAGCTCATGTTGAATTGCAAGGAGACAAATTTTACTTCAGTTTCCAGATTCACAGTGCCAGGCACTAACTTGTAATTACAAGGATTTTGAATTAACACTGGCTTGGTCTTTTTTCTCCCAGAGTAGATAATTTCCATGTTCTTTAAAGTATGCTCTCTTTTTCAGATCAATTATCCCCAAGCATTTGGTTAATCAGTAGATACCTGCTCTGGCTCTCTCTACAAAGCAATGAACTGTCAAATAAATTGCACACTTGCTACTTCCTGATCCTAGCATTGTTATGCTATAGTTCTAATTTTGATAGATTTCCTTTAGCACCTTACATTTACAGTCCAAGGTACACCATTTATAAAATTACATATCATTTAAGCAGGAATGTGCTTTATTTTCACCTGAAAGCACATAGACTTTTTTGGATACATTCAGATTCCAAAGGCAATTTTCATTGATTTCAACTGATTCAACAGTTTTGTTATTTAAGTCAAATTTTGTTTTTATTAAGAGATATTTTTGCAACCTTATTTTGTGTTTCTTCCCAAACCACATATGCAGCCTATTTAATTAACAGGTTGCATTTACTAAGACTTGTGTCTTCAGGTAAATGCTAACAATGTGAATTCTTTTCATGCAGAAGTTGTCATTTCACTGAACAAAATTCAGATTTCACGTATGGACAGTTTTGCAAGGTTTTAAGATATAAGCAGGGTTTGAAATGCTCTTTCGTAACAACCCCACAAGGGGAGGTTTATTTAGTTCCAAACAACACTAATTCCCTGTCTCCCAGCCTCACATTATTAGTGTACCATGCACACCAGTAAGCTCCAATGTTTCATTATGTTCACTTGCCTTATATACTCTGGCTTCTCACTGCACAGTGTACAGCAGTGATTGACAGCCAGTCTGACACCTGTCCTAGCTCTGGATGGCCATTCTCTCCTTATTGACATTATCTGAACCACCACCAGCAGGTTTCATCTGGAAAACAATGTTTAGACACTTGCTTGTATTCTCCTCTAAGTAGGTGAGCCTATTAATCTATCTCCTTGGTGTAGATGACAAGATTGAGGTGTGTACTCAAGTAGAGTGGCTAGTTAATTGTGCAGTGAAAACATGCTACTAAACACCAACATCAAAGCCACTTGCAAATCCCAACCTAATTTTTCTTACTACAGCTAAAGGGACTAGAATTGTTTTTACTTAGATGCTGACAGACAGCAGAGAGGAGTAAGTAAACAAACAGAAGCAGGTTTTAGCTTTCTTTTAAAACCAAAATAAACAAACCAAGCTTTTCAGACTTTCACATCTTCCAATTAAAAAAAAAAATAAGGTGATATCTAAATTGACATATAAAAATAGTGCAAAAGATTGAAAATGCATTTACTTAATTAAAATGAGGCTTAGTTTATAAGCCAGGCTTCAAATCAGCTCAAGTGAATCCAAACTAATTAGAACTGGTGTATTTCCTACGTTTATATAAGGCCCTGGATTCATCTCAAAAAATCCTTATTTATGACCTCTGCACATGATGTATTATATGATACACCTATTGGCCATATTTTTTTTGACAAATTTTATGCAGAGTATTCCCTTAACCATTATAAAATTTTCTGTTAAAGAAAAAAAAATGGTTCTATATGACCAGAACTTTCAAGACCTGGAGATAATTCTTTATTTATTCTCCTTGGGCAACTCCTTACTCTCCACAGCAATTCCTGATATCTTTGGCCTCAGTTTATCAATTTCTGCTAGACAGTTCTATTTTTTGGTCTCACCTTGATAAAATACTCACTTTCAGGAAGCAACAACCATATGAATGGTGGCACAGGCATGGTTTAACCTTTCTCTAGTTAATATGGGTCTTGGGTTAAACTTTTCTCTATGTAAGCAAAGCTATACAGCATTATTACTCTTCTATGAGATACTTAAGCTCTTTTTCATTACATTGGCAATCATATTTTTCTTCTCTTTTTTTTTAAGAATAATGTTAAGTTGACAAAAGTCAGAAGTGAGTTCAACAAAGACAACAAAGTGAAGTTTTCCCAGAGTTTTTTAACATTTGGAAATGCCATTCTTAACAAATGCCGCATGTGTTACAACACCAGAGCACCCAGAGCCCTGATTGGCTCACAATGATTTATTATAAGCAATAATTCTGTATCCTAGCAGTTGCTGGAGCAAGGCTGTGCTTGAGGCCTATGCACATACATATTGGAATTAATGAGGCAGCAGTTTATGCTGTTGCAAACAGCTGGGGGTGCTTAACTTGTTTTTCTCGACAGAATTTTTGGATTTCATTTGTTTCTGGCAGATACAGAATGCAATAAAAAGAAGAATGGTGAATGAAGAGAAATTGAACTATGTAAAACAGCAAAATCTAGACCTAGGTCAACAAAATGTGCTTCTCTGATAATACAGATAAATTTGGTTTTATGTTTCACTTTTTTTTATCAGTTCTACTTTCCCCCAAAATGTTGCATTTGATATGAGTAAGATTAAAGATAGCTACACATATATCTTCAAAATACACCAGGCTGCATGAAACAGACCTTCCTCCTTTAGTGGATCAAGTCTGCCTCAAAACAAGAAGGAAAATAAAAATGGGATTTTAGCTTGGATGGCACACTGTTAATTAGGTTCTATTGTTTCTAGACCTGTGCTATTATTGTGCCCAAGGCTTTTAAAAAGCTTGGAAATGCACTGTGGGGGTATGACACCTCTGGTTTGCACCTTATCTGGAATTTCTTTCCTCCTGAAGCCACTGTTGTACAGAAATTGTACTCACATCAGGAATTTGTGATAGTTTCTGTGGGCAGCCCCACAGCTCCAGCACATTCTTAGGGAGGCTGGTATATTCTCACTTTTAAAGTTCTTAGAAAAATAAAATTTTAAAGAAGAAATAACAGGGCAGTAAATGTAAAACAGTGCACCTGAGAATGGATTTTAGTATCCAGTTGCTGAAGAACATCCAAACAGTCCTGAACTGCTCCTAGCAGTCGTTAGGATCAGAGAGAGGGAGGCAAAGACGAGAGGTTCAGCAGCTGAGGAGAGGTTGAAGGGCAGCTGCAGAAACTGGAATGTATGTGATGCTTCATGCAGAGACTGTGGGATGTGCAGCTGTTTAATTCTCTACGGAACATTCCTTTTCTCATGAATATTCCTTTATTCACTGTATCTCCTCCAAAGGGTTTGGCAGTGCCACATCACAGGATCCTGTCTAGTACTCTTCAGAGTCTAACTTGCTGTTGCTTTTTAAGTCAACTAAAGCTCTGAAATGATTGCTTATAGCTGGGGCAGGTTTTGATTGCTCTCCTGTCTTCCTTAGGCTATTCAAATGAAGGCAGCAGCTGCATTTTGCCATTCACAGTCGTTTATGCCTAAAGGCTCATGTTTCCTGTCAAAAGCTGGAACCAGTGATTGTATATGATTTTTGTTCTTTAGTTTAATCGTACATCACCAATGTGTTCTCATAGCATTTTCCATCTAGTAATGACTTTATTGATCCACTCTTCAGTCTTTCATCTTTCCATGCATCTAAGCATATTGTAACAAAACTTCCACTGATCATTTTGTATCTTAAATTACACATAAATACATATTATAGAGCTATTCAATAATCACTCAGTATCAACAGGCTTACTATAAAAGGGCCCAAGACAGCCAAACATCCTTAACTGCCACTGGAAATAATCACAGCTAAAAAGGAACAGAACTAGGTTGCTACCATCTGCTTGGTCTGTTTCCCATTGCAGATTCAAAATGAAAAAAAAATAAAAAAATAATAAGCAAACATGAAAGGAAAAAAATCCTATGATCAAAACAACAAACCATAAAAAATATTCTTTACTTTTTCTTAAAAAAAATATTAATTCCTGTGCAGCAATTTTAACCTTTAAATTTATTTTATTTAAAATAGTTTTTTACAATTAAGAACTTCTTATTCTTACATTCTAGATATCCTGATCACGATAAACTGTAATATCTAAAAATACTTACTTTACTTTGATAAATTGCCTTCTTTTTCTCTCATGGTTTTCCAAAGAATCAAATATATCTGCGTTGAAAATAAATCTTCTTCTACTGCATTCATGCCTACAGTTTCTATCACATCCTTTTGCCTCACAGCTCACAGTGCTGGATTTCTAATATTGCTAATACCACTTCCATAGCAACACACTAAGATATCATAAACTTGGCATTACAGCTTCATTCCTAGATTAGGTCTAAGGTGGAGCTGATTTCAAAAAGCAGCTCTTATTAAAGCACACATACACTTAATAATCAAAAGTAATTGCCATTGGGATAGGGATAATGGCTTTCAGAGCACTGCAAATCAGTTCCACAAAAATGCTGTCCCTTTTCAACTCTGGCCAAGAACAAAAGAACTTGTTTTGTTAGTGATGTTTAGAATATATTTCCCTAGCCATCCTTAAAGAGAGAACTATATAATCACAGGGACAAAATTACTGAGAAAGATAGTATTACTAATATTTTTCACATGCTGGATTCAATCCATTACACAGTGGATACAGCACAGTGTAAAATGAGGGCAAAATCTAGGTCCATCCTAAAGCTGCAAATCTTATGAATGCACAAATGAATGCACAGAATGAATAAGTGAATGAAAAGGAATTCAACTTCAAACACTGCCAAAATAATTTTGTCAATAAATCTCTTTACTTTTAAGAACAAAATGTAATACATTAAGTAGAACACATATCATTTGGTCAGAATCCTGGCATGTCTTGTGATATATAATGACTAGGGACAAATGGGCTACACTTGTTACTTCCTGGCTGGAGTTCTAAGTAAAATTTTAAGAGAGTATAGAGCAAGAAACCATATACAGTCTGTACTGCCACATGCCTTGCAAAGGGTGAATATCTGAGAAATAAAGGATGCTATTTTAGGAGTAACTAAATCTACAGTGGTTTTACTCTGTACACTTTTCATTGGCATCAGGCATGATCACAGAAGAAAATACTACTCTATTGGTTTCAACACAGGTTGTCTTTGTTTCTTTGAGGTTCATCAGGAAAACAGAACATCTAGATCTCTTGACCGAAAAAGCATGTGTAAAAGAAAAATCCACTTGTCTGTTTATAAGATATTCAAGAAGGTTCTTCTGACAGCTCTAGGTAATAGGGAAGGCTCTGTAAGGATGAATTCAAAGTGAAAAAAAAAAGCAGTAAAAGGAATGAACAGAGAATACCTCAGGATTTGTTCTAATCATTGCTTTGTTTAGTATATCCACAACTTGTCTGAGCAAGTGAAGAACCAAGTTTCACAATACAAGGTTATCGAGGATAGTGAGGAAGGAACCAAATGTACATAATTTCAGGGAGGAAAAAAGACTGAGCAATTATCCTATAAAATGGCAGTTAGATATCGGTGTAGAAAGACAGCGATGCATATGAAAAAAAAAATCTGAATTTCCCGTACAAAACAATTAATGCTATGCTTTCTCAGGAGTGGCTCTCACTACTTTGTCTCAAAGCTCAGGCACTATGAACAAAGGGAATTGAATTGAAGACACAATAAGGACAAGAATAAAATGGAATACATTGTTAGGTTGTAATTGAAGCACATCATGTACTGATGTCTTGAATACTGTATGCAGTTGGATTTCATCTCAGTAAATTTATGGAGTAACTGGGAAAAGTCCAGAGAAAAGCAATTGGTATGACTTAAAACTAGAATTCTTCAGTCTGGAAAAGAGACAGTTTACAGGAAGAGGAACACCTATATCTTATTTTAAAAAAAGAATGAAGAGAGGTGAGAGGAAAACAGTAATTAACAGCCTTTTCCAAGAAGCATGGAAGATCAAATTAAACAAGAATGCAGACAGAAAACAATGGTGGTGGGTTTTGGTTAAGTTTTGTTGTTTGGTTCAGATTTTTTTGGTTTAGCTCATTTGTTTTTTGGGTTTTGGTTTGGTTTTTTTATAACTGCATGGTCACACAATTAAAATGTGGAAGCTCTTGCTGTAGGATCTTGAAGGCACTAAAATGAGGACACTAAAATCTTATTTGGGTTATACCTCCATAGATCTGAACAATTCGAAGACTGCGAAAAGGCTGAGAAAATAAAATAACTTAATTATCATCTGAGACACAAACTGTGGGCTGGAAGAAGCATGCTTGGGAGCTCAGACTAACACCATGCTCTTGTCAATCTTTGCTTTTATAACACACTACTGCCAGTGGGCAGCACAGCTGCCATTTCCAAACAGAGCTTATATATTTTCCCAAAGGTCAGTGCATGTCTTTCTAGGCTCTTGTGAAACTTTTAAGTGCTTTTACTTTACATATATGCTTAACTCTTTTTTTTTTTTTTTTTTTTGATAGCAATATGCCCCTCTAGAGTGTTAGAACTGCTTGTATCAAGCTCACGTATTCAGGAAGAATATCAGAATATCAGGCCATGGCCAGCAGCCTGCACTTTTTCCGAAGGCACAGGGTCAAGGAAATACAAAACTGGAGAAATACTGCAGTTTGTGCTGCCAGTACTGCAGAGTGGGATAAAGCATACTTGGGCTGCAGGCTACCCAAGAAGTGGGTTCTTGCCCACAAAACCTAAAATTTAAGGTCTGCCTTACAAATTGTTACCAGAGGAATAATTCAGTAGGCAAGACAGAACTAAGCCATAGCTTCACATTTATTTAGTCTATAATTTGTCCTTCTTCCAATATGTATTAAAGGAGCTGACTGATCCTCACTTCCTTCAGGAAAAAGAAACAGGAATTTTTCACTGTCAGGGATAGTTTATGAATTAATTATGAATTGAAACATGACAAATCGGGATTTTAACAGTTAGAAACCTTCAGTTTAATATCTGAGTATCAGGCAGATATGTATATTGAAACTCACTGAAAAAAAGTATAACCTAGAAAATGCCCTGGAAAAGGGAATTTTCACTTATGTATGTTAATAATTTTAATTGCCTTGGTTTGCAGTTATTATTTTATGTGAGGCTATAAAGTGTTGGGTGGATTTTTTTGGTCAGTGTTCCTTCAAAATAAATATTTTTGCATAACAAAGAGAAAACATGAATTTTTGATCAGGATAAAAAAGATTCTTAGCCCCAGTTGCTTATTTCTGCATCTTTGTGATATTTAACTTTTTTTTTTTGCTTTTCTTTGCTTCTAATTAAATATGTCTGTTATAATTTGGACTTGCAGTTACAGACATGCAAATGTTTGAGTACCATGGTAAAGGTGATCTTTAAATTTCAGATGCTACATGAAAAAACCTTACAGTTCACTTCTTTATATATATTAATTTAAAAATGAAATCCTTAAAGATTTTTTCTATCTGCATGGATTAACTTGTTTCTGTGACTGAAAGCATGAAGGTATTCTGCCTAGATGAAAAAATAACAGTTCTAGGGCTGAGCTTCATTCTCCATTGAGACACTATGCCTGATCTTGGTTCCAAGGAAGTTTTACTTTTACTTGCTTGGGAAAAGTATCAAGAGCTAGACCTGGTATATTGAGCACATTGATTTAACTAGCTGCTCCAGAATCATATCAGTCCAATTTAAGAACAATTTTATATGCCTAAATTTGACAAAAATCCAGAATTTGATAGAAAACGAATCTGTAAAGACATTCAGCAAGGTGCTGAGATCCAAAACTAATACTGGTCAAAGGTTTACCACTGGTTACTGTTTTCATCAGGTGCCCAGAAAAACTACATTCCTAGACATTTTTTCTTTTGCAGAAGCAAAAAAATACCACTCTTGTAACTTTAGTTTTGTGGTTCATTCACCAGAACCGCTGTAAAGGGCTACAGTGATTTTGAGAATACTATACTTACCATATCTCCTTCATCTTATGTGAGCTTAATACTTATCGAAAATACACAGGGTTTTTCTCCTTAAAACCAAGCAAAGAGGGAGAAAGATCACACATGTGCTGTGAAATTCTATTTCACTTTCAATATAGTGCTTTTCCTGTTTAAGGTGTCAAATACTGGGTCTCATTTGTCACTAAACTTTTAGCATATCTAGTTTTGTGGACAAGTGTTTTACTTTTGCAGATAAAACCATGGTTCTGCTACGCTGCTGAAAGGAGTTTTAACATGTAGATACATATTTTGCATAGTTGTCATGTATTTACTTTCAGATGTACAGTAATAGGACTCTCTCTTCTGAATTTCACAGAAATCTATGAGCTGTTGTCTCTTGTCCTCCACTAGAAGTTAGCTACTACTGGACAGTAACTGGCTCAATGCCACATTTCAGATTACCATTTAAAACAATTGTTTTCTCACCAAGACTTGTTTAAAACACGAATTAAGAAAGAAAGTTTGATTTTTTTTTTTTGTTATATCTTAAACTAATCTGTATTCTCAGTGACATAATATGCTCTTTGTCTTTACCTTTTGTCTTTAATGGTTATTTGTTGCTTCTCTAATATTCAAGTGATAAAAGCACGTTTCCTGCATTTATTTGCATTATTTCACCCAAAATGCTTGTGGCACTCCTTCAATTAGCAGGTGAAAAGTCCACTACAATAACTTATTTATTGTGATATTTTTCACTGATACTGAGACAGTGTTGTAAAACCTGATGCATTTGAGACTTTCTTTCTTTTTCCTGAAGAGGTGATTTTACCCCTCAAATAGCTCGATAACTATTCCCACTCAGTAACAAAGTGAGTGAGAAAATAGGTGAGCACTGAAATAAAATATCCAGCAAATGAAGAGTATCCTGATGGAACAGCTCATTTAAAGACCACAAGCAGATTTCAAAGCATCGGCTTTGAAAACAGACTCGAACAGGATGAACAAGCTAAATATTTCAACTCCTGAAATTTGTATTTGGTTTAAATATTTTGACAGAGTTTTTAGCTTAGAATGATTTTTCTCTATTTCTGTGATAATGGAAATTGTAATGAAATACTTTATCTATCTTAGTGAGAAGGCTCATCTTGTCTGACTGGCTTCTGATAAATAGCAGGAGCACAGACTGGAAAAAAATTGAACTAACTAATAGATAAATCTACTTATAGCTGCAACCTGGTACAAATCTTGTAACTAGAAGCTCTCATCGATACAGTAGTCAAAACATCAGGTCATTGAAAAAGTTTCCAGTGTTCTCTTGGTCAGAACAGTAATTTTTTGATATCTCTTAAGAGTTTTTTTCATGTTAACCTAGTCATCCTATACACCCAGACTCCAATTATATTTTCTATCCCAGGTAAAGTGAACAGATGAAGAGAAACTGCTTATGTAGATGAATATAATCTTAAAATTTATTTTCTTCCTTATACTGAGCTATAAAAGACACCTCTTGCCAGACTGGATAAAAAATAATCGTTTTCAGTTTCAACTATTCAATCAATAGTAAATCTTGGTAAGACAGAAATACATTTTAGATATAGCATGTCTCACATGCCTATGTGTGACATGCATGCCTTAAAATATCTATGGTTTAGTTTTCTTCAGTGGTTTGCATTTTTGTAATAAATACATTCTTTCTACTAAGCATGTTTTATGTGCAGCTTAACTATTACAAAAACAGCAAGACTATAAGTAAGCCCATTTATAACTTAGCCCACTAAGTCACAAAACAGGTGTTTTGATGAATGTAAGAAAGCATGAAATGAAGAGGATAGAACACGAAACAGCCAGTGTTCTTCACACCTACTCACTTCTTTCTGTTTTCATGGATGTCCCCTTCCCAATATCGAGGTCCAGTCTGTACTGGGTCTGTGTGTGGAGAGAACTCTAAGAATGCAAACATGTCAGAGGACAGCAATTGGGGATGCTTATTATAGAGTTCAGTTCTTCAAAACTGACTGGCCTGATCCCACAATAGCTGGAAACATGTAGGGCTTGATATTCAAACAAATATTACTAAGTAAGTGAAATTCAAAATATTTGCCTTATTTTCTAAAATATTTGTTATTAACATCTATGTACCTTATCAGAAATGGGGTATTGGATACAGCTTGTTTTTTTTTTTAAATTAGAGTAAGTTATAAGTACAAAGTAACTCCTGTCTACCATGCTATGTATGTCTACCATGTATGTCAACATGTTACGATCTGAACAAAATAATTTTAAATTGTTCTGTTCTACCTATACCTTTATTACTGATCCACATGAAACAGGTGTGGCACAGAGAACAACAATTCTGAAAAATCTGATTAACTTGAAAAAATAGCAGACAGGTCTTGGTAATCAATTCCTTCTTTTCATAAACATAGGGAGACATATATATAAAATTTTAGTTTTGATATATATTCTATTTTTAGTTATAAAAATACAAAGATTGCTCAATTTTCATTAAATATTCTGATACTGTTCTCATAGACCAAGCCCAAAGATAAATATAAAAATTGTTCTGAATGAACTTGCAACCTTTTGGAAAACAACCAGAAAAATCCCCCAAAACCTCACAGAGAGGATAAAAAAACCCTAAATTAAATTGCTTATCTTGCTTTATTCTACTAATAAATAGCATAAGAACTGAAGACTTGATAAAATTGGCTTTGATACAAAAAATTAAAACTACTTCTCTTCTCAAGTAATTTTCTAAGTTTTTTATATAGCTACATAAATGAAATAAATTTCAGTGCCATATATAATATACGGTAGACGAGTCAATATATATCTTTGATGTAATAATATTAATACCTTTGTTTTCAGATTCATTCAATCATCTCCCTGATGAAAGAGTCTGCATGCTAATTTATAATCTGTCAAGAAGATTTATTGATTAAACTAGATTTGTTGCCTGTCTCTTGCCTGTTTAGGAAAAAAAAATTTGCTCTCAGGAGAAAACCTTGTGGCTATTTTACCATTAGTCATAGCTGGCTGTCTTCTACACAGGAAAGACACCAACAGTTCTTTGTGCTGCATATGGAATTTTGTTAATGTAGTTACTTGGAATAGCAAAGACACATTTAACTCTGAAATATTTATTACTGTTTTCTGTTTTTTTTTCAGAACTTTCATCATTTGTGCACATTTCTATGTGTTAAGAATAGCAATGACCACGAGAAAAGTGGAAAGGATAAAAAACATGGATTCTTCAGCTCCAACAAGAAAAGCTTTGATTAATTCCCATATATGTTTTCATGTGTCATTGAACTCCTTTACTTAGAAAAATAAATAACACTAATAAAACATTAAAGAATGGTCTATACTCACTGTGCTTTCCATTTATACTGAAACATTTTGCCACAAATGCTTGCCAGAACACACATTCTTGTAAACCTCCTTTAACAGTTTGTCAGGGTAAGTAGTTTCTCAATGTTAATATAAGAGAATCACCACGAGGTTGGTAGCTTTAGAGAAAATTCCATTTAAAAGGAGGGACTTAGGACACTTCCAAACACAAGTTACAAACCTTCAGGGCTATGATTCAGTTCAGTAAATACCATATAGCACCATGTTTAGACATGGGAATATTTTCCCTGAGACTTCCTTATGCAAAGTTGAAAGCTATATAATCAATGGTTCCCACTGTTTCTGTAAAGTGTACATGACCATGCAAGTCAGTTCCTAGTAAAAACAGAAAGATTCTGGTTGTGAAACAGAAACATTTTTTTTACCAGAAGAATGTGCCCCACCACAAAAAAAGAAAAGAAAAGAACTAGTGAAAATATACCCATTGATTCACTTTAAAACACCAGATATCTAAGCCATTAAGCTTGATATAATATACAAAAACTGTCAATGACAAAACTATGTGTATTGTTATTAATTTGAATCTAATCAAAATGTCTTTGTTTTACAAGTTCTTAAACAAATATATTTAGAGAAGTGGAACTGTTCCCTTCTCATCCAGTTTTTTAGCCCAAAACACCATATACTCTAGAGAGTATGAAGGTCTGAACGTGAACTTATTAACTTATTTTTAAATTACTCTAAATTTTTCAATGATTGGGAAAAATAAAATACAAAACTCAAATATTTAGCAACAGAATTACTTTCTTCATGATGACTTATTTACTGATGAGCTTGAAGTCTTGCTGGTCAATGAAATAGAATCTGAACTTAGAGTTATTCTAGGTAAAATAATTTTAAATTTGAACTATGTGATCTTCAGTGGTTATCAACAGTTTTTGATTATTTGATCTGGTTCCAACAAAAATAAATTGGGCCTAAATTTTTTTAAATTTAAATTGAATTTGATTCGACTTAATGATCATGGTAATTCCAAGGTAGCGACAACAGTGATGATATGAGCCTTAATTCAATGTACACTCACTTGCAAAGCCATTCAGAAACTAGAGCTTCTGTAAAGTGCATTAATACAGAAATTTGAAATGTATAACAAATCCTGTGTGTGTGCTTGTCCTCTTAGGTTTTATGTTGGGACACTGGAAGGTCTTTTAGGGTTTGTACCATGTGTCCCTGTCTCACCAGCCATGGACTACTGCAGGAGGTTTGAGAGTACCCGAGTAAATGCCTGCATGTTTCTCCTTCCTCCTCTTTCCAAGTGTCTTCTTCATAAAGATGACCATATCTATTCCTCTACCTATTTTACTAGGAATATATCCTTCCTCTAGAACCAGAGAAGGCTTGGCTCTGTTTCATTCCTGAATGACAAGTCATCAATGTTGCTTGCATCGTCTCGATTTAATAAGTGGGGTCACATCAAGTACATTATATCCCTCGGGCAGCAAAAATTTAACAGCTCCATAAATGTGTCAAGATGACAAAAACCTCATAAAGTTGATATAAATTTAATATGAGTGACCAGTATTCTAGATTTTCCCGCAGGTATCAGTAAAATTACTTTTTTTTTTCATTCTTTTTTTTTTCTTTTTATTAACAGCTTCCTGAGTTACCACACAGAAGAATGCTTAAAATATAGTACAGTGCATTCCCATTTATTTTAGAAAGCATTTTAAATAAATTGATACCCATATCCTGTAAAACATGCTGTTGGCAGCCTTCTTTGTTTTCTTCAGTAGAGCTGAGGTAGAAATTTTAAATAATCAGAGCAATATTTCACAGGCTATGGATAAAAAAGCTTATTTATTTAGTTATCAAAAACAAACAATAAAAAAGTTTTATCTTTCAGAGCTTCAATATTGCCTTTCCAACTCCACCTGTCCCCCAAGAAAAAAAGTCAATATTAGAGAAGAATACTCATAAAACTAAAAGTTAGACTTGAATTCCAAAGCCCTTAGTCACAGCAAATGCCTACATGTCAAAGACACAAATTTGGTTACTTTCTATATTTCTCTTGAAATTTTTTTCATTACTTTTAAGAATTACTGTTAAAAAGAACTTGGGTAGGCTGATAACACTGCAGAAAATAAGGTGTCTGAAAAGAGCCCAAGTTCTTTATTAAGATCAAGAACTAATATAGTATGCTATGTTATTTTCAGTTCCACCAAATCACAGAGTAATAAATAACAGTAAGAAGTACTTTTACTTTTTGTCTGTGTCTTTCTTCTTTTTATTGGAATATGCCCCATGTTGTGAAGAATTGTGACAGTAGCAAAGAATGTTACTATTTTTGCTCTCTCAGCATTTTATTTCCAGAATCAGGACAATCCAGTGACATTATAATAGAATCACAGATTATCCTGAGTTGGAAGGGACTCACAAGGATCATCAAGTCCAAATCCTGGCCCTGCACAGGACAGCCTCGAGAATCACACCATGCACCTGAGAGCCTTGTCCAAGCCCTTCTGCAGCTCTGGCATGGCCAATTCCCTGGGGAGCCTGTTCCAATGCCCAGTCACTCACTTGGTGAAGAACTTCTGTGTGAAGAACCTTTCCCCTGCCCTGCTGGCAAGGCTGTGCCTGATGCACCCCAGGACATCACTGGCCCTTTTGGCAGCCAGGCCACTGCTGACTCATATTCAACTTGCATCCACCAGGACCCGCAGATCCCTGTTTGTGGTGCTGCTCTCCAGCCTGCCATTCTCTACCCCATCTGTACATTCAGGGTTGCCCTGCCCCACACACAGAAACTGACCCTTGTCCTAGCAACTTTTTATTCAAAAGTCTGACTGTGTTATAATTCCATCATCTTCAAAACAGGTCTCTATATAAACTTCATGAAACCTTGACTGCATGGATCAAACCTAGATTGCCTTAGATGAACCATGATTTTACCTGGCTGCTTTTTTGGTCCAACTTTAATATTTCTTTTGATGCTATTTAGTTACTATTTTATTTTTAAGCTCCCTTTGCTTCACTATTCAATAGGATTGACAAAACCAACAGAAACTATAAAGTTTCCATTGTGATGGATCAGTGAAAAGAATCTTGTCACACGAGTTATCTATATAGAAATACTTAATTCATATAAAGATGTTTTAAATAGACTTTTTTTAAATTGCATAAGATTGTAGCTACTATTGCATTCCATTAATGCCCTCATTAGCACAGATTGCCCATTATTATTGCTGTTATGTTAACTATTTTTTCCTGCAAGACAAAACTAAACCAATTTCAACTTACACAATAGAAGATTTGCTGTTCACAGTAAGAACACTATCAAGTTTCTCACAGTAAAGTAATGGATACTTCCCACAGGATTACTGGAGTCTTGACAAAACTGTTAACAAGAAAAGAATTCAAGTGTAGCATATTGCTTTGAATTAATACCCCCATTTGAATTGTAAAAGCAGAAGGTAAGTTCCTGCTGCACCTGTTTCCCACTAGCTCCTGGATCATTCACATATCCGAGGGCTCTCGATCTTTCCCAAATTTGTGTCTCCCACCGTAGGCAAGGTCTTTATCTGTCAGCTGCTCTGTAGCTAAGATTCATCAAATGGGTTGCAGAAGTTAATTCATGTTTTTTGCCATTGCAATGAGTTATGATTAGAGTGTTAACAATATACCTCCTGAATGGAAGTACTTACATTTTTATAGAACATGACTGCTTGCAATCCTGCAAATATACCTTCGTGCAGATACAAAACATTACATGTATTATCAAAATTGGTCACAGTAACTAAATTATTAAATACAACTATTATGTGACATTCACTAAATATGGACTATATTAATTATAGTACAATTTTGCTAAGGTTTATGATTAGAGCAAAAGTACACAAAGTCGTAGTTTTCCCTCTACAAAACTCTACCTATACTGCAAGAAAATCATTATGGTCCTCCATTCACTCCAAAAGACAATCAACAGAGCAGGAAATAGTATTGTCACATAACTCAGGAGTGAGATGGGTCCTGACACTAAGGATCTGTCTGAACTAACAGTGTGTACTAAATAATGTACCTAGTCATTAACAACATCTCATTTGAATAACTGCAGAAAAAAGTCCCTAAAATTAAACCAAATCCCTAAAACTAAACTAAATACAAAATATTTATTTTATGCTAGTCATTTAAATAGAAATGATAGGAGTAAAGATGCCGCAGAAAGCAGCATGTGATTTTTAAAAATAAATTTCTGAATTCTACCCATCCCAGAAATCTAAACTCATCTCTGATGAAATATAAAATATTTTTTTCAATATTATTCCTTCGCAGATTTTTTTTCATTTGCCTCCTTGGTTTTACACCTTCAGACTCAATTTCTTTCCATAGTGTGTTCTTATAATGAAATATGTGAGCAATCCCTCTTGAATTACAATGATACATTTAAAAGAATTGGTGAAATAAAATGCTCCCAGTTTTACTATCAAAAGAGATAAAAAATGGCAGAGGTATTACAACACGAACGATAATTCCAGGAGATGATTCCAAGTAGAAGCCTAGTGTTAAACTGAATACTTAGGTCTCTTAAGCTGACCACTTCAGGTGGTGTATCAACTCAATATTTAAATGTTAAATAACCCTGACACAGCAATTGAATACCAAGTATTGCACATGCAATGGTAATAGATACAATAAAAGAAAAAACGATTAAATGCAAGGTTCCAATCTACAGGATGGGAAACACTTATTTTTAGTGTATTCAAGTGTATTATGAAGATTTTCAGTATCTATTAATATCAATGTCTTGCTAAGTATATTCTGCATCTGGTTAATCAGCCTCTCAACCTGTACCTTTTTGCCTCTGATTTGGTGAAACAACATAAATAGCTTGTATTCTAATCATAAAATACTACTGGGCTGCTCTCCCAGCTTCCCTCAGCTCCTGTAAGTACCTCAAACCCCTGGAATTTAACCCTCCTCTAGCTCCTCATTGGTTGAAAGCAGATCCTGAGCTTTTTTTTAGTGGGATTGTAATGTACACATTTTCTTCCTTTCCCTAAATGCTGGATTATCAAGAGAAAAGACAAGAAACACTACAATAAGGACAACACTGCCATGAGGACAAAGCCAAGCTTGCATGCCAATCCCCGTGCTTATCTCAGTGTTCATTTGATAAGTAACCTGTTTACAGGAAGCACGTGTGCTTGTCAGCTCTTCAGGCAGAAGCAGCCGCCTTCAATCTAAAGAAACTTATTCCAGTCTGCTTCTGCTGCCCTACTGCAAGGACTGTGAAGGTCAAGATAATAATGCAGCCCTGACAGCCAGGCTGTCCTGAGACTTGTAATAGTTATTCTCTGAAGGTAACTTAAAGATAATGAAGTGAGACTGTAAGAGGTACTTCTAGTAGAGTTTCCTTTTCTTCAGCTCTAAGCTAAAATTCAAGAATTTATAGAATTTGACCCTGTAATTATCAGAACTACAGGAAATTTCAAATCATCAGTAATAAAATTAAGATGAAAATTAGTAACTTAATTTTTATTTATACTAGATGTTTTCCTAAATAATTAGTCTGCTAATGGGAATATTTATTCACCCTATCACAATAAGTGAAAAGAATGAAGGCAAGCAATTTTAAATATTAAGAACAAGAAGAAAGTAATCAAAACAAAAACTTAGAGACAAGGACTTAAGCAGCATGTAAAAGGCAGTTGAACTAATTATAATATTTTATTTTTAATTCTCCATAGTAATGCATTGAGCTCTTTCATCTAGAAATTTTAGTTCATTCACAAAAAGACATCTCAAAAATAAAGGACTCTTCTTTTCCATGCGAAAAAGACATCTGAGAATTTAAGAACAATTTTGATTGGATTTTCATTAATTTTTGGAATTTAAGAAATGAGAATGGCAGCTGATGAGATTTTTCATGTTTTACATGAGATGAGAATATGAAAACTGAAAAAACACTTGCATACTTTGATAAACAAGAATAAAAGTGATGCAACATTGCATCACATAAACATGTCTGAATTTTCACCAATGAATTTATGAAATGTATTAACTTAGTTTCTAGAACCAAACTCCTCAAGCTGGATGATTCCCAAATTCATTCACATTTTTTAGGATCTGAATCCACAACTTCATTTCTAAATTAGACATCTCTATATCCTGAAGAAAATTCAGGATAGTACTGAGAAAAAATACTGTAGAAAACAATATTTTTAATCAGGTTCTCTTTTACTAAAGAATTGAGTTTTGCAAGTCAATTTCTGGACACTGGAATTCCACTCTCATTCAATTAACACTGCAAGACTTACCTGTCTTTTAAGTGCATCAGACAGCCCTTAGCACTTGGCTTGGAGGGACTTACAGTCCATGCTCACCAGCAGGAGCTACGAAAAATAGAAGAAAGAGAGCAAAACTGTTCAGGGTGAGAGAGAGTCATAATTTTTAAAAAACAAAAGCAAGATAAATGCAGACATGATGGAAACGCATAGAGAAGTGAAGCGTCCGTTTCAATTTCATATTCACCTGTAATGTTAAATCCTAAAACAACTCACTTGCATATATTCACAAGTAAACTCAGTTTGCCTAAACCTTGCAAAAAAGAGTCGGCAAAAGGCAAAAATAAATTCTAAACAACTTCCTTGCCATGACTTAAAAACCCTAGCTCTGACCAGGACAGTGAACAATTCTTTTGGATGCAGAAATCTGACATTCAATAAAAACTGGGCTTTCACAAGCTGAATTTTCTGTCCCATATCATTCAACAAAGGGCCTAGACTCTCTTCAGTTTAGTTATTCCTAGTTTCTATTAACTTGGGACAGATTAGATAATTAAATATTTGCAAAACATACTGTGCATCTTGTTCACTTTTTTATTAATAAGAAAACATAATAACAGTAACAACAGCAATTTTAGTAGACCACAATGATAGTGGATGATAATACTAACATCTCTGAAACACAGACATTCAACAAGAAGGAAAACAAAATTAAAAAAATAGTTCATATCAGTGGCTTTCAATTGTAATTTGCAGAGTCGGGCCAATGTAAGAACTATGAATTATTTTGTTCCAATTTTAAGGTCATAAAATGGCTGTTTCCCAGCACGAAGCATAATAGAGAGCTTTTTTTCTATCTCCAGTCTATGTTTCTCTTTCTTTGAGAATACAACAATTGAGTAAGGTCCACACCTTTTATTATTGAGGCAATCTCAACCATGCTTCCTTTCATCTACAAATGCATCAGTTAATCCACTTTAATCAATACAATTGATTACATCAATGTTAAACTGACAGGAACTGAAGAAAATGAATGCCATGTCCTATATCAAGGAAAAAGTGCAAACAGAGTAAGCTTCAAAAATAATGTATACTGCATTTGCAAAAAAAATTTATTAGTAACGGTATTTTACAAAAAAATATGAAATCTTTCAACATTTAAAAAATCATAGACTAGTTTATAGTCCTATCAAAATGATTGAACCAGGAGGGCACATGCTGTACTACACAGCTGTTGCAAAGCTGTTGCAAAGCTTTTTCTTTCTCACCTTTTTGGTAGGTAACTAAGTGATTACATAACCCAAAGAGACCAACTAATTCTTCCTCTCTAGTTTTTTACTTCCTGCACAGTCTAACCCTCAGACCACAGAGGCCCAAAATACCATGAGACCTAAACTGGAGCTATTTTAGGCCACTGTTTAATTGTCTGGAACTCAGAAACTAATTACAGATTTGCATGAAACTTCACAGAAAAATCAAGCTTTCATGAAAGACTGTTTGCTGGAAAAGTAGAGGATGTTTTTTTGTACACAAAACAGAGAAAATGAGTGGCTACTCAGAGTGTAAGAGCAAATGGAAGCTCCTCATATGATTTCCCCTCAAGGCCCCTCAGCACCTTTGTGGCTCCCCTTCAGATGCTCTCTTATAGCTTTACTGCCCACTGGAACTGTCGCACCCAAAACTGCACAAAGCAACAGAGGTGAGGCCACATCAGTGCAGAGCAGAGCATGACAATCACAACACTTGACTGACTAGCAGTTCATCTATGTAAAATCAGCAAGGAAAATTGTCGTGGCAATATCTAGATTTTTTTACTCTATATACATAAAGGTAGGATGTTTGTTGCAATTTATTTCCTATTTGATTTGACAGAATCACTATTTTCCCCTGCCTTCTGTGTCACAAATATCTGTCGCTCAGCAGTTCCCAAGTTCAAGTGCTTTACAAAGCATGAATATTATGGGGAGTGCAGGAACCTTGTTCAAAAGACACCTGGCACCTTTGTAAAAATTCACTTTGGCTGTTTTTGAATTGGTGGCATGCCTAGAAATAATTGATCGGTACATAAGGTAAATATAGGGAGTGTAATAATAATGAGTTCCATGTATGGGTTATTCTAGATATTAACAAGTAAATATTGTTTATCAAAAAATGTAGAACCTCTTTTAAGCACTAAGGAAAAGGTTGCAAAGAATTTCAGGCAAGAAGAATTCAAAGCAAAGAAATAAGGAAATCATTTGCAGTTAAAGAATGGAACCTTTGGAAATGAACACTTCTGAAAACAGGATATGTTCAGATATTTTGCACTGGAAGAAAACGACATAAGATTGGCAAGGAAATTAAATTGTGGCTGATGATAACTATTGACTATTAATTCAAAGCCTTAATAATTTAAGGGTGGGTTTTTTTCATTTGTCAGTGACCTGTGTTTGCATGTGCTTATTTTTACTATGTATAATTTGTGATGATGGCAATCCTGTAAGAAGAAAAGAGCTGGCAGCAAACCTTTAATGCAGTTAAAAGATTACCAGGATTAATTTGAAAATCTGTGGCTAGGGAAATGAATTTAAATGATAGTAGAGTACAGTTAGGAGTTTCATGTATGATGAACTCCAATGTTCCTTCAATGAACTTTATGAATCAAAGAGAGGTGCTATCACTTGGTATTTGAAATTAATTAACAGATAATATTTTTTGTTGAAAAATGTTTCTGACTTCATTATAAATTTTCATTTTATTTCCGTATATTAGTACATATACACTACAGTAACATTATATGGAAGTATAAGGAAAAATGCACTAAAGAAGCAAGCTGAAGTAGTATTATGAAGCACTTATTCTGCCCAAAATCAAGAACTGATACTGGTTTTTAATTAGTTTTGTTACAAATAAAAGCACTACAGAGCAGATAATGTATAGAGTCTGAGTGGAATTTTCAGTCCTACTTTAAAAAAACTGATGTTTTCTAGAAGTTATATACTCAGAGATGCTATACAATAGCCTAAAAAGAATCAAGTTTGTGTTTCTAAGAAATTGAAATAATGTTCTAAAAAAATCTGCCAGTATTGTGATCAGATGTTTCCAAAATCAAATAGAATCTAACATTCATTGAGAACTATCACGGATGACTTTATGAATATACTGCATTTACGAACAGTTATTACCTTTTTATTGAATTTTATATCTGCAATGTTTAGTATCTAGGTGACCAAAAGAGTCTGTCAGGCAGTGCTATTATTTGAATATTCCCTGACATACCTAAGGTGTGTTTTCCCACAGCAGCCCTCACAGTGCTGTGCTTTGCACTGGCACCTGGACAGGTGTTGGTAACACCCCAGTGTTTGGGAACTGCTGGGCAGGGCTGGCAGAGCACCAGTAGTGTCTCTCACATTCCCCCATCAAGGGACTGGGGTGGGCAAGATCCTGGGAGGGGACACAGCTAGGCCAGCTGACACAGAATATCCAGAGGAGTATCCCATAATATNTAAAAAAATCTGCCAGTATTGTGATCAGATGTTTCCAAAATCAAATAGAATCTAACATTCATTGAGAACTATCACGGATGACTTTATGAATATACTGCATTTACGAACAGTTATTACCTTTTTATTGAATTTTATATCTGCAATGTTTAGTATCTAGGTGACCAAAAGAGTCTGACAGGCAGTGCTATCATTTGAATATTCCCTGACATACCTAAGGTGTGTTTTCCCACAGCAGCCCTCACAGTGCTGTGCTTTGCACTGGCACCTGGACACGTGTTGGTAACACCCCAGTGTTTGGGAACTGCTGGGCAGGGCTGGCAGAGCACCAGCAGTGTCTCTCACATTCCCTCATCAAGGGGCTGGGGTGGGCAAGATCCTGGGAGGGGACACAGCTAGGCCAGCTGACACAGAATATCCAGAGGAGTATCCCATAATATATGACAGCAGCTCAGATATAAAAGCTAAAAAAAAAAGGTGTAATGGGGAGCATTTGTTATTTGGAACATTATCTTTTGGAGCAACCTCTCCACGTGTTGAAGTCCTGCTTCCCAGGAATTGTCTGAACATCACTCATGGATGGGAAGCAGACAACAAAACCTTTTTCTTTTTTTCTCTTTTTTGTGCATGCACAACCTTTCTCTTTTGCCCTAGTAAACTGCCTTATCTCAACCTACAAGTTCTTTCCCATCTTATTTTATCTCCCCAGGTCAGCTGAGAAGGAGAAGTGACAGAGCAGCTTGGTGGGCACATGGCATCCAAGGCCAACCTACCAGGCCCATTCACATTTTAATCAAAATGTACTGACACTGTTCCACAAGTGGTCACAAAAAGACTCATTTCAAACAGCAGGCAGTGATTGGCTGTTCCAGGAAACAGCATATGGAAAAAAATTTAAGGAGTCAGTCTCCTCTTCCCCTTCCCTGAATAAACAACAGTCACAATACCTGT
>VYXF01002462.1:0-52021 GCA_013397295.1 Polioptila caerulea | reverse complement strand
AAAAAAAAAAAAAAGGAACAATAATTCATAAAACATGTCTTTTCAGGAAAAAAGGTGCAAAATTCAGGAAAACAGTCCACCATAAAGTCTAAGAAAACTTATTATTATTTCTTCTAACTGCATTAGCCATCTAGTATGTGGTGTTTCCTCTTACTATTCATCACAAGTATCCTCTTTATCAAAATTACTTATCTTCCTCTAGCAGTTTTGCAACATTAAATTCTAAAAGTGCTTTTATGAATTTTAATTAATCTTCAGCATAAATAATCCAAGACAAGCAGGTATTATTCGTAATTTACAAATGAGACAGACAGCATATAGAGAATTGACCTTGCACAAGTTGCACAAGTACAGAAAAAAACCTGAACAGAAGCCAAGTTTACATCTCAGGGGTTTCTTTCAAAGTCTAGCAGCCATACTTCCTTTTTGTGTTCCTTGCTTATGTTTTCCAAACCACCTATTTGTGCTAAATTATTTTCAAAACTATATCAATTTCTGGGCTAGCAGAAAGTAGTACCTTACAACTCTGCAGTCAGTATAAGACATGTGGGTTGTTTTCCATTGCATCTCTCTAAAGATGTATATATTTATTTTCGTAATCACTTCTTTGGATCCTCTGAGCTTGCGCATAAAGGAAAATATCAGATTGTAGTTTCTGCTAACTGATGAAGCCATTTTTCTGTGCTGGATTTGCCCATGCAACCTGTTGCTTCATCTTGCTTCCTAAACAAATGAGTTCAGGAATTGATCCAATATCCCTAATGTGTTATCTCTCTGACGCAAGGTAAGTTTGGATTTTTCAATTCAGCAGTGAAAGGATAATAAGCAAGTCAGTAGATTTTGAGCTAGTTTTGAGAGAAGATTGTATTTGCTCCTCCAGTATAGTGGTCTGTTGGGCACTCAGTTTTAGTAGTCAGTACACTCTTTAATATTCTGTGTAGTGACAATCACTCACCTTGCTTTCTGTCCCTTTCATATTCTCACATATGTCAATTTCTGAAAACCAGATTAAATAATGTGCTAATAGCACAAAGAGTGAAAAACTATTCCTACAAAAATTCCATCAAATGCTGAGAAATATTTCACTTACAGTAGTCCTAAAATTGCACTCATGAGCATTCTGTTATCCAAATTGGGAAACACTTTTCGTCTATCAGCTATAGGGCCAAAAGATCTTTTTTCAAAAACTCTTTGTTTCCTGCTTTGTTTCTATGATGAAACCAAATTTTTCAGCTAGCATCAGGAAAATAATCATTAAAAATAGATCAGGACCCTCCTCAAATGCACGAGAAGACTACGTGGTGAAGTGAGGTGAAGAGAACAAACATATTAAAAAGAAATAGAAAAAAAGAGAGAGAAATCATGATGTTTTATGCTCTGAGCATCAAGATGATGGTCGTTTCAGAAAGTGACTCTCTGGAACTTTGCTCTACTTCTTCCTTGCACTCAAAATCACTTCCCCATTTCCATACCACCTTGTCAGCAGGTAAACCAGGAACAGACAATCCTTAAAGAGAGCACCACCAGATGCAGCACTCCATGAATGCTATAAATGTGTTCTGTCAAGGTCTATCCCAGAGGCTGTAAAACACATTCCAACACACTGGAACAAGGATCTTATAGAAAAGATAAAAACCCAACCAACAAAACTGCTGTCACTGTAAGGAACAGTAACTCATATATTTCCAATATGCAGCAAAATCTTCAAGTATTTGTGCTGTAACTGGGGACATTACTGCCTTCTCTGCTCTAACAGTGTGCTGTTTAGCAGTAATTGTCACCTGCTCCATTTAAGACACATCAGAGTAGACCATCCTCCTCAGGTTCAGAACTCATGTGTGGAGATGCAGCCATGTAGATTGGCAATGTTTTAATCTAAGCATTTCATAAATCAAACCAGGTTTTTTCTCACCTTAGTGAAAGTCAAGTAGCACTGATTTTGGTTTTGATTTTTATTAGAAATTAAATCCTCTTAGACATGTAACTCCTTGTGAACAAGGTAGTTTACACAAAAGCCATGTTACTTAGTCAACTCAAGATGAAATGGTAATAAGGTGTGTAAATTGAAACTATTTAACTAATTTGTTGGCAAGGGAATCACCACTGTTCTCAGCTGTTAGATCAAGAAAAACTTCTTTTTTCATTAAAATAAGCCATGCTTTAATATTGGAAGCAATGTCAGGAAAAAACCAAACTAAACATACTTAATTTAGGTCTCCCAATCTAAAAGTTTCTTAAGCAGCTTCCAAAATGGGTCGCATGGGTAGCTCATCAAAACCTTTATGATGAGACAGATTTGCAATCACATTTTGTTAAATCAGTCTCTAATTAAAAAAAAAATAATAAAATCAATATAATACTGTGACTGATAGTTTTCAGCTCAATTCTCTAATTCACTTCCTCAAGCATCCTGATAAAATCCATCCTTGCTATAACAGTTTACTGACATTAGTCTTTAACCAAATTCTAATTTTGACATGCCATCAGCAATACAGAGAAAGTGAAAGCAGACTGCTGAGGGCCATAAATTATCTGCAGGTCTACCTGCACAAGGCATTTTGTCATTCTGCCCAGACCAGCAAAGTCTGCTACATGTATCAGTTGTAATTCAAGGTGACCTCCATCCCTGCACTACGTTATTCCCCACTCATGTAAAAATCAGATGCTCCATTCCCATCTTCATGTCATAACTATTGCCTATGAATATTATACCCACTTGAAAAATTTCATCGATTCCCAGGGGACAAGCATGGACATTAACATTCTTGTCAAAGAGATTATTGGATTTTCAATCTACTAAATACGGAAAGAAATCTCAAGCAGATTGGTTTTGCCTCAGGTATGTATTCTGGTCATGAAGGTAATTTTTTTTTTTTTATGCCCTGCATTTGATTACTGCAATATATCTTAGAATATACAGCAAAAAAGAAAAAAAGAAGCCTGAAGTTGCTCAAACATCCAGTAATACACCATGTACATATAAATATGACTTTTGGGTGTTCAGGATTTACTTCATATTTTAAAATGCTCAAGTGAACTAAGGTTATGTTTTTACTGTAGGCAATAGCATAACCACAATCTTTGTAGACATACCCAAGGTAGTCTAAAATTAGCTGATTCCTGTATGCTCCCATTGTTGCCATAGCAGCCTAGAGCTCAGGATTTGTTACCAATGCCTCAATATAGTTTTGCAGCCACAGGGAGACTCATGTACGTAAAGTGTGCGCAAACCAGGTATTTTGAACTCAGGTTTGACCACATCACATAATTAAATGCAATGTTATTATTTTTAAATAGTTTAGGGCAATTTCTAACTGGATTCCTGCCTGGATTCAGTTCTCACAGTGAAATGTAACATACTGAATAATTTTATAAGCTATTCTGAATACCAGAAGTTCACTATTTTAGTCTGGGTTTTCGTTTTTAAAAAAAACAACCATTAGTCCCCTCTGCAACTTTTTTCTTTTCGAGACTGACTGTTACTATAAAAGATGACTAAGTCATAGATTGTAGTCTAAATGTATTCCTCCACACAAAGAAAATTTTACTGATTTAAGCTCAAGTAAATATAGTAGAACAGTAGAACACTCATTCTAATTATAAATAAATAGATGAGTCTAGCTGTAGTAGATCAAGAAAGTAGAACTATTTAATTTTTTTTAGTTATTTTGCTTTCCCAGTTTCTAATAGTCAATACTCTTGGGCTAACTTGGTTTGCTTTGCTTAGGAAATTTAAGTACCTTATCGTTAACCAATATTGCATTATAAGAAGTTTCCAGTCCCATATGCCCTTGGTAGAAACATGATAGTTGTTTTTTTGTATCATCCTGAGAAAGGAAGCTCCAATAAAACATTGCTGAAATATTCTTAGTAGTATGAAATCAGGAATGCATAAATAGAACTAATAGAAAATCAGGAATATATAAAGAGAATTTTAAATATTCCCTGATGATTTCAGGAAATGCTCAATACTGTTGTTTCAGCTTAAAAAGGCCAGTTTGGGAGAAAATGCTGCAGCTGATTTTCAGTAAGCAGAGACAGTAAGATGAATTTTGGATACAGCAATTAAAAGTTGTTGCCTTATGTAATAACTACTGTTTCCTCTTCCCCTAACCATACAACTACTGCTGTTGCATAGACAACTTGGTAGCAATAAAGCCCTAAAAACTTTGAATAATATGGCAGGAATAAAAAATGTTAAAGAGTAAGAAAACTACATCTACCACATCTCAGAATGCATCCCTGAATCTCAGGTCTAGCAAGACATGTAGAAACCTGAAGTTATCTGAAAGACTCACAGTTTCTTGAAGAATAATTTTACACATTGTAGGAAGGAATCTGAGCTCCCCAACGAAGATTATAACTTGCACCTACATTTTTCTTGGCAGATCTATTTCCTCTGAATTTTAGTCTGAGATACAGTCATTTCCCCTGAAAAGAAACAGCACTTTGATTTTCCATCTAGCAATAGAGACCTTCACACAAAGGCACCATCCTTCATGTGGCAAGTGAAATACCTTGCGGAATTGCAGACAAAAATTGATGTGGAGAAGAAAAAAAATAAAGAGATTGTCCTCCTGTTTCAAGCATTTCCTTCTCTATTACAGAAAAAAGACTGGATTACAGCAACATCTAAGATAACCCACAAGACAAAAGGTTTTCCCTCTGCCCTCTGTATTCCAGCTGTACTAGAAGTTCAAGCAGCATTGCAAACACATCATAAACACAAAGATGCAATAGAGATGAAGTATCTGCACAAGTTTAGGATTTGAAAATATAAACAGCCTTTTTTTGATATACTTATGAACTCAAAAATAAAGAATGGTTTCTCTTTACTTTTGAAAAAGTTGTTTTTAAAGTTTTAGGTTACATTAAATGAGTTCCATTGATATGATATGAAATACCTTGCTTGCATTATCACTTGTTCATTTCCTGCTCTCCGGAGGGTAGGGTATCTTCTATGTAGCAACAATCATTCACTTCTCTCAGGTATTCTATCAAATATTCATTCATTCCTATGGCTTTATCATGGCATTAATTATCTGACATCCTTTGATTTGGATTAAAAAAGTTCCCTAAAAAGTTTTTGTGTTTTATTTCTCTTGTCTTTCTATTATAAAAATTTATTTTAAAAAATTCCAGTTTGAGTCAGGTAACAGCTTTTTGTCTCATGATTTTTATTTATGGAAATTATTAATGATCTATCAAAGATTAATGTGATAAGAGTAATTAATGTAGATAAACTTAACAGTGATTATTGAGCTGGACAAGACATCTAAAGCAACCAATATTAAACATGTGGTTGGATACCTCCTTTAGACTTTTTAATGAACACTTGACTTATGTCTTAAAGAGCACTTTTACACAACTAATACCTTAAATTGGTTGCCAATGTTGACCACTTAGAAAAAGAAATAGCAGATGAGAACAACCATTTTTGCCATCTTTTACTTCTAACTTTGTGTTTCTCACTTCCCAGGAAAAGGAAATTTCAGGCTTTTTATCAGCCAGAAATGTATTCCCATTGTATACAGCACAGTCCTTTTTCTTTTTGTAAAAGTGCAGCACCAAATCTTCCTCACTTGACAAATGCTTCCCTTTAAGGAAGAAGGAAGGACTAAGAAATATATATGCATCTCTTTCCTATGTGGCATCAAAATCTTTTGTCGATAGTTTCTTATGATTTATTTTCAATACAGATAAGACATGAGAGTTTGATTCAGAGATTTTTAGTTCGGCTTTTTTGGGTTTTTTGTTTTGTTTTGTTTGAATACAACATAGTGAGGCCAATAAGTTTTGGTATAACATATATAGTGGTTATGGTACTGCAATATACTCCAGCAATCCACAGCAGCAATAATCTAGGGTGCTTTGCTCTTTATATCAGTGTAAATCTCTTCTGGTGAGGATGAAATGAGAGAGTCAAAAAGATTGAACAAAGATGCTCAACCTTCTGGCAGCTTTCCAAGAATGCCGACATTCTCCATCACTTTCTTTAAACCGTGCTTGCTATTTGCAATATGACTGTATACTTTCTATGTACTGTGAGAACAACAAAAAATACAGTTCGTTATTTCAAATTGTATCTTTTTTTAAGCAGATACAGCAAAGCTTTAAAGGAGACAGAGTTCTCATATACTCACTAACACAAGGTAGCTGGGCTGTCTGACAAGTATAAACTTTTGGTAATTACAGGGGTACGGTTAAACACTCTTCATGACCTCTTGATATTCCATCTTCTGAATATCCACCTGTGCCTAAATATGCAGAAACAGTTGGACAATTGACATTTTGATCTGTGGATCAAGGAGAAGCAGGAATGTGCATGCTCCAACAGCAACGATAAACCAGAAATGAAGAACTGCCATAGAATAGACAGAGCCCTCATGAACAAGGTCAAAGTCCCACTGTATCCAAGGAGGCTGAAATTGAGTAACTATTCAGGGAATTCAAATAACACCAAACAATCAAAAACAGGACTGAAGACAAAGCAAACTACAATATAGTGTATGGTTCATTCAGGAAAATCAGTCAGCAAGCTGAGCCAGAACTAACATAGTTCAGGAAAGATCTCCATGCCCAGGAAATAAATGAACCTCCTACAGGATGCATAGGTGGATACATCAGTTGAAGCTGGTCAAGATGATTAAGATTTAGTAGCATGCTCAAGACCCTGACACAATGCCACTGACACTGGCAATATCACTGCCAACATTTCAAGAAGCTTGATTTGTGTTTCCATATGTTAATTTGTATGACAGCAGTAACTGATATGGATTTCAAGTTGAAAAAGAGTGTCTCCATTTCAAGGATATGGGGATGACAATAATATTAAAGAAACCTGTGAAAAGCCCTTCTTTAGTAGAGTCTTTATTTTTATGGAAGCAGATATCTAAATTTGTGTCCATAAAGAGAACTTTAGGGATTTTCCTAGTTCTAATGCAGTTCCTCAAGTGAAGAGGTCAGCCCAGCAATACAGACTGAGTAACACCTCACTAAGCTAACGCCTGTGACATCAAAAGTCTATGAGAATTAAGCTAGTCTAGCCCAGGATTGTATCTTTCCATGTCAGTCTGAGGACATGAACAGTATATGAGCACAGTAAATATGAAAGATATATGCATAGCTGCCAATGTGTTGCTTGGCTGACCAGAATTATTGCTTCTTGAATCATGTAATTTTATATATTGATTTGTTTTTATTTATATGTGCTTAGATAACCTTATGCACCATCAGAAACAAGATTTCTCTTTTGAGACCCAAGGAACTGATGAGATAAACACAAGTGTAGGTGTCTATTACAAGCAGTTGCCTTGCTGTTTTGAGCCTGAGCAGTAGCTGTGTTTTGCCATTTAGCCAACCTTATTAATTCATTTGCAGATTTCTAAAAGAAATATTCCTGGAAGTGTCACTGAAGGTTTTCATTGTTTTTTTTATTTTTATTTCTTAGGTTCTGTTCTGTCTAATAAACACTTGTTGTCAAGTTGAGGAAAGAAATAGTAGATTTGATAACAAGATCTCTGGAAAAACTCAAGACTAATCAATTACAGGGTGGAGTAAGGCAGTTTTTAGGAGGTCTTCGGTCAATTGAAGTTGCTGTTTGAAAGGCAGTTGACCTGAAAATAAGGTATTCTGTCACCTGATCATCTTGCCCTGGGCTCAAAAGGTTGCCAACTGCTAAAAGCTTTCTGTGAAGAGGGCGATATTTTCCATGGCTTTTCAATCCTTCTGTAGATGAAACCACCACATCAAATAGTATTTGCAATGATTTCAATAAAAGAGATTTCATAGCCCTCTTCATCTTTCCTCATATCTGCTAAGGCAAGATATGAGGATTTTAAGACTGCCTTCAAATTATTTCAGATGTTGACCAATATTCATGCGCTTGAAAGATTCTGTTCAGTTCCCCTTCAATTAAAAACCCACAGTGTTCTGCTCTGCTAGTTCTCAGGTTCCAGCTACTTTCTTTCCTGCCTTAACACAGGCAACACCTTTGGCTCATTAAGGAAATAGATGTTCATATTAAACATTTGGGACAAACATTATGGTCCTCTGAGAGTCATAATGGAGGCTGAGTGCAAGGCAGAACATTCTGTTTCGGGTAAGAACATGTATTTATTTTTCTTCTGCCTCACAAACTCCATCCTAATTATACTCAGGCATAAACACAGTACCAGCAAGTGGCGGAGTTCCTGACTTTATCTGAACTTTTTAGTAGGCAATATTCTCTAAGAAAAAATACCTCAAAAAACCCCATAAAGGCTTAATTTTCACTAGAATCAGACTAGAGGGAGAGAAAACAACAGAATAAGAGATTTCGCCGTCTGACAAAGGATGCTTGTACCTGTTGAATAAAAATAGGCTGACTACTGTGCAGACAGCTCAGACATGCCAGTTTGGTCAGCATGATGCACCCTGCGCCACTCAGGAGAACAGCAGGGGACTCATGAATTTTCACTGCCTTCCCAAAGTGCCCATCTCAGCTGGACTATTAAATCTGTTTTAACCATAATCTCTCCGTTAACTATCCACCCACACATCACGGTCTACAGGCTCTCACGTGAGATGAAAGGTAACCTTGCACTTTGCAAGAACAGCTGCTTCTGCCAGTTTTCATTTCCAATACAGGGTATTTCTTAGAGTGTCTGTAAACATAGCAGAAAATGTATATATGGTGAAGGAATAATAGGGCACTAAATATTTTATACATCCTTAAATCATATAGCAACACTTCTAACTTACACTTAGAGAACCATGTATCATTTAAACACTTCAAAAGTAGAAACCTCTATGTACATGTCTGTATTTTGCATTCTTAAAGTATTGCTTATACATTCTGTACTTAAATGTTGATCTCATGGAGCATATTCCTGGAGCAATTTCTCCCTGAGCTCCTGGAATTAATAGATTACAGGGTCAGTGAGATCTTATGGAAGTTTTATTACATTCTTGGAAAAACAAAATCTTATTTTGGCAAAAATTCCAACCTCAGATCCATATATACATCTGTTTTTCTGGAAGAGACTAGAACACTGAAAATGACACCTCCACATATAAAAATATACGGTAAAGATGCTAAACATAGTATCCAAATCACAGACAGACATCATTTCTCCCTCCATCAAACTTGCTAGTTTCCACTCCTCTGTCCCATTTTCTCATTTTTTCCCCTCTGTTTTCCCATTCTGCACTCCATTTTTCCTTCTCCGACTTTTATCCCCTTCTGATCCACCTTTTGTCACTCCAGGCTTCCAAAGCCACCACCTACTGCTTTTCCTCTAACCAAATGTCATTTGAGGCATTTTGATTTTTCTGTTGCCTCAGTCACCAGCAGAGGAAACAAAGACTTCTGTCCTCCTTCCATCTGCACTCCTGTCCAGCTCCTCAGTGGCAACAGAGCATTGTCTTGTCCGCAGTGGGAGCTGAAGAGAACTAAGGGCAGTCACTCCCTGCCAGTAACAGAACACCTCAAAGCTTGTAGCTTCTAGGCAAAGCACATAGAATTTTTAGGCTTAGACACATTTGAGTAGATCCACACAAGCCAAAGGGCTTTTATTCATGGAAACCATTGCACTGTTAAGCCTAAAATTCTCACTTCAAATCCACAGAAGCTAAAATTACGCTGTATAGAACAACAGGAAATAATCTAGTAAGAATAAAATATATTTTGCATATGAAATATGAAATAATAAAGACAGCTTCAGATTTTTTTTCCTTACTATTTCAAAATAAGATATTTGCAACCTAGCCTTGCAATGATGACCCCTGTAGGGTTACATTTTCATAAAATAGTTAAAGTTTAGGGCAGATGCATGACATGGATGCCATCAACCCTAATACTTCTCATTTGGCAAAGTTACAAGAGAGAAAAGCCTCAGAGTGCTTTAACAAGAAATTAATGTTAATGGAGAATCACAGAGCCCACCTTTCCAGTAACACAGAGGTAGCTTTTATCCCTTGTAATCATTCTTAATTTAATTTAAAGATTTGGGAAATAATTATGCATTAATTTCTGTCATCGAGGCTCCTGCTCATCAGTAAGTGTCAAAAGATCACACAGAGTTTATATTTGTAACTATGATTTCACCTGTCATAGTGTGAAGCTGCTAGCCATATAAAGGCCCTTGTTCTCATGAGCTGTATATAAAAAATATCCTTAAAATAATGAAAATAGTTAATTTAAAAATTACTACCAAATTATTATTTTATAATTATATTAAATTATATTTTTCTGAAGATTTTCTTTGAAGAATAAGATGGAAGAATTGTACTGAATTAAGAAGAATTGGACACAACAAAAATACAACCTATCCTCAAAGCATCATCTCTACTTCATTTTAAACTGATCCATATATGATGTGAGCAATAAAAAATCAGCACTTTTAAAACATTAAGTAACACATATGATATGCAAGACAATGAATTATGTCACAAATTATTTGCAAACATCATACAAGAAACCTCAAAATGTGATTTAACAAAAGGGAGAGAATTTCATTCCCCTTACTCTCCTCCCAATACGTCCTCAAGGAGAGAGATGAAGTGATGAAGGTACAGCAAGAAAACAGAGTTGTAAAACAGAGAGTTTGGGAGTATAAAGGAACACAATAAGAAACAGAAGATGGAAAAATCAAAGAAACTATTTTCTAGGACATAAATAAATGAATTACTTTGAAGATGAAAATTAATATTGCAAAACTGATAGGCTGGAGAAAGTGAAATGGCAAGGGGATGGAAAGGGAGGATGAAAGAAAATTCTCATAATGTACGCACTCTGAAGGACTGTTGAGTGGTGGGAAGACACAGAGAACTAAACCAGACATTAAAACATAAAATTCCTCTTACTTTGTCTGTTAATATTAAATGAAAATTGTATTTCAAAATATGTATTGGCAAACACTTTGAAAATGTACACAATGTACATACCCTTGGAACATTTTTGTGTGTGCCTATAAATATACTAGATGAATAGTGTATTCCAAGTGCATGGGTTTTTTGGGCTCCCTCTATAGCTAAGATAATAATTGTCACTGCACATATATGAAATCTCAAGCTACACTTTGTCTTAGCCATTAAATGAACCTAAAATAGCCAGTAAGGGGTGAGGGCATTTCACAGACATGACTTGTCCATACCCTATTTCATACTGTGTGTAAGACTAGTGGCTTGAATTCTGAGGAGTTAAAGGATTATCTTTATGAAGGCTAAATAGATTGGAATTTTCTTTCATCATCCATCAAAGGAGAAATACCTAGAATAAACCCAGCAGCAGGAGAAAGAAAGATTCTAAACATCAAAATGGGTCATTAACGTATTCAGTCTCCTTTTTGTGACAAATATTTCAAATTGAAAATGGTATGTTACATGTCACTGTACACTTTGCAAAAGAATTTATCAAAACAAAGAGCTGGAGTAAGATATAACCCAGAAAATCACACCAAACCAGCTTTGGTGAGACCCATCAAACTTTCAGCATAATAACAACTGCTTTAAGCAAAGTAATACAATGATGCACCAAAGAGTGTAATTTAAATTTCCACATTCAAGGGGAATTATACTTGTTTCTGGTTGAAAAACATCTTATTGTTTAAACCCTGTTAAAAAGACAGGTAAAATCTTGATCACTCTTTTTTCCATCAGTTAATATCACACAGGAGAATAAAATAAAGATTACAGTATGTTGACTTACATGAATTAACACTACTTCAAAAAGAAGTTGGGTTATTTTGAATCATAATAGTTCACAAAGCAATTATCTTTTTTCCCTGCAAATGCAGGTCTTTAGGTAGTTGATTTTATCTGTAAATATATGTGTATCAACCTTCTTTTCCATAATGTCTGGCATACCTACACTATTTCTGTTTACTCCCAGGGCCTGAAGTTTACTCTCTTGCCTTCCAGGAGTACAGTGGCCTGTGCTCAAGGACAGCTCTCTGATATGGCACAAATCCAAACTCACACTTCTTTGAATGAAGAGCTATTAAAGAAAGAACCCTAAGAATCTTGCAGAGAGAGACCTGCCCCTACTTCATTCATGAGCTTCTTCAGGCCATTCCCCTGACCCTTGCTTCTGTGCCTTGTCTTTGTCTGCCCACGTACCTGTCTGATCCAGAGCTGGCACTAAACCATGAGGAGAGATCTCTGGGCTGTCCCTGATCCTCACCACCATTTCTGCACCTGCAATGAATAAAGAAACAAAAAACAATCAGACATAAAGCAAAAACTTCATAGAGGTCCGAACATTTCTGAGTGTTATCTCTAGCACCATGCTGCCAACCTGAGCTGTAAGATTCTCTGCATCACCTTTTGTCTGATGTCCTGTTCCTTGAGCTGTCTTTGCCTGCCTGTTTCCTTTAAACAGAAGCTGGTACAAGAAATTGCCAAAGGCCTTTCTTCTTTCCTGACAAATAGGCAGTGACACTCTTCCACCTCAGAACATCTACTGGATCCTTCTAGGCCATTGGAAGGATTACACCCTGACGAGGAGAGACTGAGAGGCATCTGAGAAACTGTAAGAATGAGCAACGGAGAGGCAGAGAGTCTGTGCAGCTATCTCAGCAACTACTCAAAACCAAAATTCATCCACAAATGAATAAGAGGGAAAATGGAATGTTCCATGCAATTGGGATATTTACCACAGCTAGAAATAAGATATTACAAAAAGCTTAAAGGACATAGCTTACCATTCCTGTTGGTTTTGATACTGGATTCATAGGAACACCACACAACATATCAATCTTACATTATGCATGGGATCACACACACACACACTCCCCCACACACCAGACCTGAGATTTTCATGGTGGTATAAAAAAAATTTATTTGTAATTTCTTGCAGTAAAAATGGTGCCCTTTATTCCCTTTCCTTCTGCATCACTGATGGATTATCAGTGATATGAAACTCAGTGTTTGTTCAGGCAACTGGAGCTTTGCTGTGCTGAAGAACACAACAGGGAAAGGGGCGACAATAATCTAATGAACATACAAGATCCACTCTTCAATGGATGTAACATGGATTTGAAGTTTATTTCTTAGAGTGTTGTATTTTTAGAAATTATACACAAAATTAAATAATATAACGAAGGATAAACTAAGAATAGTAACACCATAAGATAAAATCTGAAGGGTGAGAACTCATTAAATTCAAATTTATGGACATAAGTTAATATTGTTATGTTCATATCTGTTCCACAATATCTAACATTTTCCAAATTTTCCCAGTTCAATTGTTAATATCCTGCTATACAAATAGTAATCTCAGTAGGTTGAGGAAGAAATAAAAAGCTACAACTAAAATTTAAAGAACCTAATTCAATTCCAATTTAACCACAAACATGCTTGCTTAGCCTAAAATTGCCATTATCAACCTACTTATTTAAAACATGAATTTATGAACTGAAAACACTGAATAGGAATAAAAAGTCCATCTTCAATAGAATTAAGACTAAATTATTACCTCCTGCAAGTAGAGTATACAAGAGAAGTTTTTATACTTTCATACAAGCAGACAAAGAAAAGAACTTGCACTGCCCTTTGCAGGCAGGGCTCTATTTTCTTTAGGATCATTCCATTTCTTTTGCCTCGCTATGCAAGTCAAACAGAGCTTCCCAGCTCCATGACCATCCTGATGCACTGCATCTGCTAGGAAACAGCAGGGATGTTGGTTCCACTTGCTCTGCAACAGGAGGAGTATCCTGTTGGGCTGGGGCTCCAGGCTCAAAGGAATGGTAGAAAGAATTGGGATATATATCTGGTAGCACTTTTGAATTCCAGGCTCCAACCAGTACAAGGATTTCCTGAGACAGCTTTTCAAGTATGTAATCACCATTGGTGTTTATCTCCTCCAAAAATTTGCCCAGCCTTCCCTTGAGCCCCTGTGGGCTTGTAGGATCTTCAGAAAACACAGTATTAGCAAATACAAGTATCTCTACAAGCCCCTGTATGAAGAAGCCAATACATGCTCCCCAGATCTATACCCCTTCCCCAAGGAAAAGGTTTCAAGGCAAGAAAACTGAACTTGATTAAATAAAAAAACTTGATGCTCAGGAAAGAGTAAAGGAAGCTTACTTTGAATTCTGAGTGTTATTTTGAAGGAGTTTAGAAACAGGTCTTAAATATTTTATTCTCCAAATGTTGTACCCACAAGGCCTGATACTTTTTTATTACTATTGGTACTGCTTAGCAACTCAAGTTCCTAACCACGGAGAACTGTAAACTGTCTCTTCTCTCAGTAATTCTCAGGATTTTTGGCACTTTAATATTTTCTGCTCTTTTTTCACAATATTTAGAACTACATATATAATTCAAATTAGTTTTCCTTTTCTTTCTCCCTATTTACTATAAAATAATGTGCTTTAAATTATGTGACTTTTATCTATTTTCTAAAACATATTTTTACTACCATCATCCGTCCTATGGAGAGTTTTGTCTTTCTTTTCTTTTTCCTTAATAAACAATACCTTCCCCTCTCAAGAGACAAGCCTTATCTGGTGATTCACTACTGATTTGACCATTTTATCCTTACCCAGAACATGTGTATCATCTCTTTATGGACTTAGTTGCCATTCAAAGCAATACATTCTCTCATTTTCCCTGCCTTGCAGATGTTTCTGGAGCAAATTATATCCACTAATATTCTAATCATGTGAATTATCCCACTGAGTGTCTCGTATGCCAATTGAGACACTGTTGTGATCATTAATTAAGATTTCAGCTCTTCCTGTTTATTTCCCTTCGCAAATTAGTGCAGAAACAATTAAAATGTTTGGCGGTTTGACATTCTTCTATTGTGTTTGTCCTTCTTATGACCTTCTTAAAATC
Source organism: Polioptila caerulea (assembly GCA_013397295.1). Lineage (NCBI taxonomy): Eukaryota > Metazoa > Chordata > Aves > Passeriformes > Certhiidae > Polioptila > Polioptila caerulea. The sequence goes on along the minus strand of VYXF01002462.1, from coordinate 37,201 downwards.
ATGCCTAAACTCAAAATTTTTTAAGTCATCTTCTCACTAATGATTGTATATCCCTATCTATGAATATTCAGAATCTTGTTTGATTCTAGTTTAAACATTTTGTCATTAGCAACTGACCAAGACTGTGTCTCAGAATGTTCATGACAGCAGAACTATATTTTATGGGCCAATGTTAATAAAGAAGTTACAAAAGATCACAGAATTATTCCACTGCTCAAAATAATTATAATATCAAGTTACTTTCCAGTTTCCTCTTCTCTCCTATCCATGCATTTACAAGTACAAATACAGTACAAAATTACTGATTTGGCAATGTTTCCTGTATAAACATCACTTAATTCTTAGGAATTAGGAAATAAGATTTGGGAAATTGCTTTATGTACCAACAACCCAGTGAACAGATACATCTCACTGAACACATCTGCTTGAACTCAATTCAACTTCACTATGTTATGGTGCATGTTAATAGTTCTCATATATGCACCTGACAATTTTTTTAAGTGGCAGATTGCTCTTACTGAAGCTGTGAACTTTTAAACATGTTCCTCTATGAGAAAAGTGAAAAAAAACCCAAAATAATAAGAGCAGCCTGAAAAGGTAAGAACAATCTAAACCACTGGAGCTGTCCCAGCTCAGCTCTGCTTACAGGACTTGCATTGTGTGATGTTGTTGGCACAGATTCTGCCCCAACATGAGGCAGAATTCACCTTGGTTACAAAGGCAAAAATTCAAACTTGAGGCTCTGGTTAGAGCTTTAATTTCTACAGAAACACACCCAGAGAACCCAAGAAATGTGCAGAGTACTCTTTGAGGTGATCAACAGCAATCAGTGCTGTGGAAAGAATTACCATGCATCAAGGCTTATTGTCAGCTTACTACACTGTTTTGTAAGCACTGTCACAACAATGCTAACATTAGGCTGCAATTTCTGTTATATTTTCAGCAAAAAATTATTTCTTTGTATAAAGCTCTCTCCTGTATTTCTCCATGCATGGCTTCTAACATCAGGCGTTAGGTGGCACGTAGCTATTCCATTCAATTGTTCCAAAGCACAAAGCTTTCCACTGTTCTCTCCACCTAACATCAAGCACATCAATTACTCATTCCCAATCTTCAGCCGTACTTCTGCAATTCTATGGATTTTTAACCAGCACTGTGAAGAGCAAGTACTTGAGAATTTGTCCTAAAAAGTACCATTTTCTCAGTCATCTCCAAGGTGAACTCAGGTTCCACCGGCTGTTCATATATTTTGCCCTTTCTCTCATGTTTGTGTTATAGTGTTCATGTCACATACTTCCAAAATTCATGACAACCTATTGCACTTCTCAGTTCTGTTAATAAATATGAAACAGAATCGAAGCACTCTGCTCTTCAGCGAATTCCAGGGCTACCTGATTGTTCCAGTGTCTTCAGCGCTCTCTATCTCCATTCAACCTGAAGAAAAGTACTCATAAGAGAGTATTTACATAGCATTTGCTCTTAATTCTGTAACTGCTTACTACCACATGTGGTAAAGCAAAACAAAAAGCAAGAACAAAGTATTCTAAAATATTTTCTAAAGCAAGGACAAAGTATTCTAAGCGGTCTCCGTCTCCTATCTCACAGCAAGTTATGCAGTAAAACTGTGTGTTGTGTTTAGCACCAGTAATTAGAGTTGCAAGAATTATATTAAAATTACCTCGTTTTCCATTATCAGTTTTAAAAAATTGAGTATTGACTTAAGAAGACCAAGTGTTATCTGACATATCCATCAGCACAGAAAACAAATCAATATTGGCACCTTTGTAATTTCACTAGAGCTTATGTATTGGAGACTAGGCAGAGGGTGGGGTAGGGGTTGCAGGCTGTTCTGTGTAGAATGCTCTAGGACAAAATCTACTTTTTAAATATGTACAGTGTTTATTATTAGATATTTATTATTTTATTATTAAAATAAATACAAAATATATGCAAATAATTTCTAGATCAAGACAAGAAATTTTCATAGTTACTCTTTTTTTTTTTTATAAATAGATGCCACATTTTTCTGCTTTTTAATCACACTCTGAATAGAGTATGATTAAAAGTATGATTGAAGTATGGCATCATGGTTGAGCATTTCCAGTCTATATTAATACTTGCAAAAAAGAAAAGCCAAAACCTCACAATCTCTAGTATCTTAAAAAGAATTGGAAGGCAATTTTAAAAATTCACTCAATTATTTACATACACTTTAGGCAACTAAAGCTTTGTTCAGCTCCCAGTTTCTGGTTGTTAGTGACCAGACACAAGAGCATCTGTTTTATTGTAACCAAAACCACCAAATGATTCTTTTATTATTTGTCCAATGCAATTATCTGTCCTGGACATCTCATTGGAATCCATCCAGACACTATTTCTGCAAGGTGTTGAGTTCTTTGCAAAAAAATGTTGAGTGTCCTCAGATCATATTAGTGAAACTGAGAGTCATCAATGCCCTGAAGAATTAGGCCAAAATTTAAATTTTGTTTCATTATCAACATCACAGCTTCTCAGTCTTACATAGGCTCCAGTGGCTATTGCTCTAGTCAAGTCTATTTTTCCCAGAGCAGTTTTGAGAATTTGAGCCAGAGCACAGAAATCAACTTTTTTTTTTTTTTAGAGGGAGGGAACAACCTGCCTTGAGGTTGCAAAGGTGCCTTTTACCCTCCAGTAATAAACACACATACATTTCTTAGTGAATTAGTGACTGTCATCATCAATCCAAAGACTTGGTCTGTGCTAATCCACATGGAAGAGGCCAGGTAGGTCACACAAAGCACCATTTCCTTCTGTGGAAAGCTGCTATCACCCTCAATGTTCCCAGCACTGCCAAGTGTTTGATCTATAAACTTATATTTATGCCAGCAGTACACACTCACACTGAAAATATGCAAATCATTTTGCCCAGCAGTCTTCAGTACGTTAATTTGCAATGCAGTTGGCAGAATATATGGTAAACATCGTGGTCATCCAGTTTCCTTCAAAGTTTGCTTCCCTGACAGTGAGCATACTGTTCGCTTTAGCTCTGAAGTCTCATATAAACGTGTGTCCTGTAAGGCGATAACAGCCTACTTTGTTGTCAGAAATATATATATGATAATTAAAAATTGATTGCTGTAATTATCTGCAGGATTTCCAGGCCAAAAAAAAAAAAAAAAAAAAAATCAGAGTTTTTTTCCTCCCTTATTATTAGCCTGTCTCTCATTTCTAAACCAAATTTATTTCTTGAACATAACATTAAGAGGTCTGAAAGTAATGGCTAAAAGATATACTAAGACCCAAATGGATAACACATCTTTCAAGAGTTCTTTAAAATTGGCAAAAGTGATTAAAGGGGATGTTTTGAGGAGGAATATTTTTCAAGGAATATTTTCACAAGAATATACTCCTATAGAAGTTAGCATAAGGTATGGAATAGGTAAATATTTATTTCATCCTCTGTGGAATCTCTACCTTTCACTCCTTCCATCTTCTTCTGAATATGTGGTGATCCTAGCAAGCTCTTTAATCAAACAAGTATTTGATCTTCTGATAGTTTTAATTAAGAGGGTAACGAACCTAAAGTTTGTGTCCTTGAAAGTCCTTGAAACAGCCCAAAACAAGTGAACAAGTCTGAAAGAACTCCAGGAAATACAGGGGGTTTGGACAGCAGACCAAGAAGATGAGGAACGTAGAAAAATGTCCTCAGCTATGAAACAAAACCTCCCAAGCAGAGTTTAAAATGAATAAACAAAGAGATAACAGATGTCAGGTCCAAGTCACTGAGGACAGCAAGTGGGGTGAAACAAAGCTTGGAAAGCACTGGAAGACCACTGGGTTTAGAGTCAGGGAACCGAAAACTGTGAACTGTTAATTCTGCCATTTGTTGGGAGTGCTCCAGTAAGGCAGCTTCCACAGGCAAAAAAATGAGAGAAAGATGGATCTCTGCATGGGCAGAAGGACAGCAGGCAGAGGCTGCCAGCTTAGGGAGACCTAACACTTGTGTTTTGTCATTTTGCCTGTTCTTACACAGGACTTGAACTGGAACCAGTTTCAAACATAATGGGTTTCATGCTTTCTTTGTTGTAATCACAGACAGGGAAAACAAACAGGACATCAAACCACATGCAGATTTACTTCTGGGAATAGCAAGACCTTCTATTGCCCTTCATTTTTCTGAATAATAAGCCAAATTTGCTCATTTGTATGGCAGTGTTCGCCACAACCTTGTATTTTTAGTCCTCAGTAGGGTATAGCTTAGTAAGTTCAGAGAAAGGAGACAGGAAAGGAATAACATTTAAATAATTTGGAAAAAACTGCAGTCAATAAATTATACTTTTGTTCTTCCCTAGTGAATTTCTCCCACCTTGACATGCTTGACAACTATGCATTAGTTTAAAATTCCAATTTGTAAAACTGGCAGGTTGAAAAAAATTCTAAAATGTGCTTGTTTATTGGGGTAGAAATCTTGAACTGAATGTGCCAGATTCACAGCAGAAGTGGCTTTTGGATGAAGGCTGATCTCTGACCTTGTCATGTAATCTCTGCTGAAATCAGTGAAATGTGCACTTACTAGGAAGCAAAGAAATCAGTTCAAACATAGCATTCTTATCAGATATTTGAATTAAAATAGCTGCAACAAATCAAATGCCCACTCTATTTTTATCTGTCTTAGGTTGTCCTTGATACTTCTAAAGCCCAACCCAGCTGAGAGCATAGGATCTAAAAATTCTTGTTTTCCTTTAAAAGCTCTATGTCCCCTTACAGATCCTCTCTGAGTAATACGAGGTAGGGAAGATACATTCGTGCCATCACTAAAGCAGTAGAAAATACAACAATAGAAGGAGGATGAACATAGACTATGTCTAATTTAGCAAGTGCCATGGCACAATGGCAGTGAAATTTGTAGAGTCATTTGTAGAGTCAATCATTCATAAGACCAGGAGTCCATGTTTCATATATATATGTATGTATGTATGTATGCATGTATTTGAAAGGATCATAGCTGACGAACCCTCGTTTGCTCCTGTGAGCCAATGCTCATTAGGGGTCAGAGCTCATTAGCTGTGCTCTAACAGGACAGCACCTCTTAGCAATTCAGGGCCATCCGGAAAGAATGGAGTTGGAGTATTCTGAAAACACGGAGGTGAACTGAAGGACAATTGTAAAAAGCCTCCTTATCTAATATTAAACATTAAAGTGGACACAGTCATGGATAACCTAGACACTGTTGCTTAAGATCCCTCTGACAAATCATAAATTGTTCACGAAATTCACAACAGTAACACATGATGGCAGGAAGATATTTGGGCAGCTAGACAACAACAAACCCCACCCCAAAACAGCAGGATAATTCACAGATAAGAAAGTCTTATGCTTGTAAAAAAACCCACTAAGATCACACTGTTCATGACTGCACGAGAGAATTTTCTGAAATATAATTTTAAAACTTCTAGAAGCTAAAGCCATTCAAAAGAACAGTACTACACAGCCATACTCAGACTACTTGCTTCAGAGTTGCAGAGATACAGTTAGTTTTTTTCCTTCCTTTTCTTCATTAAAGGAAAGGTCAAAAATCGGGTGCAATTTGTTCTTTGAATGTGTTTATTATCATTATTTCTTGTTATTGTAAGGACATGTAAGCAAATGGAAGCCATATGCAGAGTGGAGTTTAAAATACTGTGTTTTGCTCATTCTGTTTCAGAAATTCTTTACCTTTTACTAGAGCTTTTAATGTATTGTTACAATAATTGGGGGGTGTTTTTCCTTTTCATCTGTTTTCATTTTGCTTGTTTCCTCATATGCAGAATTTAAGGCTTTACCTCAAATGATTCACCTGTTAATTCATTTGGGAAAAAGTTGCTTGACCTTCCTCTATGTTAAATATATATATATATATATATATATATATATATGAACCTTATGAGATTTATGACTATTTAAAAAGTCCGTTATTACTGAAACCACAGAAATCTTGACTGGAAATACTATTAACAAAAATCGAGCTATAAAAGCTATGCTAATCCCTTCTGGTAAATTTGAAGCATATTATGAACTAGTTTAATTTGAAGCATCTGAATTCTCACAGAGATGAAAACAAGGTCCTTTGAAAAATGAATAATTAAAAAAAAAATCAATATTTATTTTCACATGGGAAGATACCTTGGGAAAAGCTGAAATACTTATGGATAATTCATCAGCAGTAACATATCTACTCCCACCCTGCAATGCACCTCACTTAAGCTGTTCTGAGAGGCTGATTCCAGCTTGGCTTAGTCAAGCAACTTTGGGGCAAAACATCAGGAGCAGGAGGGGAGAAAGAGAAAAAATGAAAATAACTGTCTTGCAGATCAAACAGTAACTAAATAAAATCACTTGGAAAAAAACAAACCAAACCCCAACAACCTGAAAGCTTCATATAACGAATAATAAAACTTGTATTAAAAGGGAAGGTGGCCTTTACATATTATTGATTTTAACCTCTTTGCTAATGGTATGAAGTATAGAAAAATGCTGTTTTCATGTAGATGAGATTTCTGTAAGGTTTCTGCAATATCACTGGGTAGAATTTACTTCCATGCAAGCCAGCTTATGAAAAAACAGGTTTGAATGATTACATCAGGAGACAGTATGGTAATAAGATAGTAATATGGACATTAGAAGATGGCAGGGAATGAATATAGAGAAAAAAAGTACCTCAGGTCAAGGACCTGAGATCTATGTTGTAAGCACTTCAGCACGTTTTATTTTGACACAGCTCTACCCTTATTTAAACAGATTAAACAGCCATTAAGTATTAGGTCATCTCATGCATGCTGCTATAGCATTTTTAAAATCTTTTACTGTCATAAAAACAAAAACCCATCTGGTTTACTATGGCATCACCATTCAATACCAGGCTGGAAAAACAGGATGATCAGGTATTCCAGGCTGGAAAATCAGAACATTAGCTTTAAAAGCTCATTTTTGATCTGAGGTAAAATAAAGATGAACCCATAAATTTGATAACGTGATTTATGTTGTTTGATACACGTACCACAGGCTGGAAAAGATATAGAAATACTCCTTGAGGGTATCCTTAAGGTATCACACTTCAGGGCAGATAAAGCTGCAGTTTCACATGTGCTTGCTGAAGATGAATTGTGTCTGCACTGGATATCAGGAGCTGTCTTGCCAACTGTGCAGCAGTTACCTCCCACAGGGTCCTGGATTCCCAGGTCACTTCTGAAGGAAAAGTAGGAATAAAAAAGAAGACAGGGCAATAGGAAACTCAATTTCAAAGCTGCCATGTAGAGGGTAAAGCAGGGACTTCAATCAGACACTCTCATATTTCTGACAGACAGGCAATGCTTGTCATAGAACAGTTACCTCAAATTTCAAATTTAAATCTAATGGAAATGCTGAAGGATTGCATTTACTTCCCCTGATGAAGTGACTATGACTCTGAATCTTAAGATATTCAAAACATTATTAAATTCCAGATCAAATGCAATGCAGAATGATTCTATTTCACATGAGAATGTGAAGGAGACCAGAGGGGCAGAGACATGCTTTTAAACAATATTAAATAATCTTTCAGCACTCTCTTTAGAGTCTTCTGATAAAATGCTGTAGATTAAGTCTAGATATAGATAAGAATTTGGATTTCTGGATCTAGTCTGAGTTACACTTGTTCAATGTATTAACCACTTGTGTAAGTACAAATAAAATTCATGGTGATATAAACAGGTCACAATACAGAAATCTACAAAAGTATAGGATTCATTAGAAATATGAGTAAAGCAAATAAAGCCATAAAACATAGATATTGATAAATATATGAAAGACTCATGAGCAAAATTTTTATAAAAGAGTAGAAATTAGGACAGCAGTCTTTCATTTGCTAGAAATTAAGAGAAAATTGGATTCAAATGAATTAGTCTGGGAACAAATAGCAACTTTTCAAGCAGAACTACCATGTCATCAAACAAGTCTGTACCACAAAACACTGTTGATGCCGCATTAAAAGCATGTTTTCTATTTCCATTTCTTCTTACCAAAAAATAAATGGGAGCATGTAGAAAGCAGCTGTCACAAGAGGACAAGAAACACTTCTTTTTATGAAGCAAAAATATTTATTGTATGAAACATAGAAATAAACTTATCCCCACTGTATACTTGGAGAGGAGATTCCACTTGGAATGAAATAGTATGTCAAAAGCTTCCAACTAGTAAGACTTTTTAGACTGAAAAACTATCCTGCAGTCCTTGAATAACTTGGGGTAGATAAAAAGGAGACACAAAAATAAAGTATACACTAGGGATAAGTTCTTTGATGGCAAAAAGAGAGATTAGGAAGAAGATTTTGCACCTGTGAGTGAAAACTGAATATGACCCAGCTGTCTTGCCTGGCTTGCTTTCTAAAGTATTTATTTATAAAGTACTTGGGAAAATAACTTTCAATCATGTATACAGATTTTAGGCTCATATAGCCAAAATGTAAGTGAAGTGGTTAGCAGTGGGAAGTGGTTATCAGCTTTTGCATTTAAGCAACCTGAATAGGAATTCAAATTAAATTACTCAGGCAAAAAAAGTGCAAGATGATCACCTCTTCCTGTCAATTTGTCTGGCAGTTCATTCATTACTGGGTCATACTTTGTGACACACACAATTTCTGCAAAGAGAAAAGCTTTTAATTATATGAAAATACAAAGAGTGGAAAATCTTCCTAAGGCTGGTAAGAAACTCAGTTTTGCTGTGCTTGTAGCGCTCCACTCTCCATACTGATAAGTGAAAAGACTTACGTACATAACCACAATTGTCATTTTCTCTGATAACACATTTAGCTTGTCTCACCTGACAGTTACATCTCATTATTATTTGAGAAAAATGCTGATTTTTGCTAAAAACTCTGGCAAGATTCCACAGGATATCATTTAGTCATCAAACATCATTCCATACTATGTCATGTCCCAGCATGTGGAGATTGGTTTTCAAGACATTTTTCATTTTGCACTCATACAAAATGAAGATTTTTTTACCCCCCTCATGGATAAGGAGTGTTTTTGATTGAAACACGTTTTTGGGGTTTCTTTTTATTTGGACAGGAAAAGTACATGCTTTCATTAATAATTTGATTTTATTTTTCTTTGGCAGATGCAACTCTGAGATGCCTAAAAAGCTGCCCTGCCTGAAAACATAATCACTGAAAGATGCTTACTCTTCATAATTTGGAAAGCTTACTAAAAGGTCACATAAATCATCTATTTTAAGAATTCAAACTTCATTTATTGTAGTATGTCATTTTGCATCTGTGTTTTATTACTTCCTCTATGGTATACAGCACAAGCCTGATATGTGAAATATTTTATGTCCCTGTATTACTGTAGCAATGATTTTAAAAGAATTAATTATAATACAGTGTTCAGACTATGTTCTCAGATATCTACTCTATATCGATAGAAAAGTAGGTTTTTTAATATATTATCACAGATTTTATTTTAATAAAATTCAATATTAGCAACTGACTTTTTGATAGAATCTGGGGTGCCCTCTGCATGCATACGATTTGTAGTTGAAACCTTACTGATGTTATCTGTTATAATTTTCTCCACAGGATCCTGAAGGATAAACAAATTACTGTCCATTGATCCTGGGATGACTTCTCAACTCCCTTACCTGGCTCTGCCACTCCTATGGAGTTTCCATCACATACAGAAGTCCCCACAGACCTTTTGAAATTCTTCCATCTTCTTCCCTTCCCTTCTGCCTCTGTTGAATACCATGAATTCAACCCCTCACTTGCTGCAGTATCTGCTACGTAGCTTAACAAGTTTGGAAAAACTGCTATTGGGAGACCTGTGCCAGTTCCTCCCCTTCCCAGCCTTGACTTTAAACAAACTCTTTTACACCCTTGTGAAGTGCAAAGTTCCATCAGGTAATTAACACTGGGAATGCAATGACTGTTTCCACTCCTCAGACTGTGGTTAAGCATCAAGTCAGCTCCATTATTTCTCTTCCTTTCGTTGAGTGCCTTTTTGGTCATGCTGGACACAGTAAAAAGCAGAAAGCTCAGGTGGCTAGAGAACCACTGTCTGCATTCAGCTGCTGTATAAAAATCAGTGAAGAACCTTAGGATTAGTGGCCATCTTTCAGCAGTATTCAAGCGCAAGCAAACCTCCTTTTAATGTTACTAGCACAGAATGCATACACATTCTCTCTTCACGTACTATCCCTGGAGATTACTGCCAATTTTTTTCTCTCTAGAAAACCTACTTTCCTGCATCTTGGGAAGCACATGCAGTCATAAGAGGTGCATGGAAAACCCATGCATTTCTAATCTTCATTTCCCTGATGGTAAGCATCTAGAATGGTAATGAATTCTGTTACTAAACACACTAATTGCTCCTATTTTTATTATCTGCAAAAACGCAATAGGACAAGTGCCAGACCCAATGATTAAAGTGACAGATTAAAAAAAAAAGTCTATCCCTTAATTCTTAAAAATCCTGGTGCCCTTAGGATAGTATAGCAAAAATAGAAAAATAAATTCCATCAAAATTTACTTGAGTGGATTTCAGACAACTCTCAAATGTACTGATTTAAGCATAAATAAAATGTAATTTAAGCACCATTAAAGACTGGGCATAAGAGAGATCTTGGGATTTTGTATTGGGAAAAACATCTTATATCAAGAAAAATATTGACTCTGATTGTTCCAAATCCAGCTGAACATTTAATATCCAGCATGTTGTATTCAAATTTTCCTGTGTGAATAATAGGTGACCCCAGTTTTGACTACAGCAAAAAGACCATGAACAGTGATAGCGACTCTTTTCCCTCATGTAGCCTTCTTTTAGCCATCCCTCTAGTCCTGAGTTGGTTTAATTTTTGCTATTTTTGACACAGCTACTTTCCCAACCACCTTAATGCAGATTACAATTTTCCTCTTCATTTGTTATGAGTGACATTTTATTTTTCATCTGCTGCAAATAAAGAATGCTAGCACAGTGAATTCAGCCTTACACCTGCCATGACACTAAAATGTCTCACCAAATTACTTCATGTGGCTGAGTGCAGGTTGTTGTGGTTCGACTCCAGCTGGCAACTAAGCACCACATAACCACTTGCTCACTCCCCCCTGGTGGGACTGGGGACAGAACTGGAAGAGTAAAACTTGTGGGTTGAATTCCCCCCTTCCCATAGGTAGGAAGGTGTTCAGCCATCCCCGGGAAAGCAGAGTCTCACCATGGGTAACAGCTGCTTAGAAAGACATACACCATCACTCCAAACATCTTTCCTTCCCCCTAGTCTATACGATGGCATAATCCCACAGGGTCTGGAATATCCCTTTGGTCAGTTGTTTTCAGCTGTCCCAGCTGTGTCCCTTCCCAACCCCAGTTCCAGAAAAACCAGTGAAAAAGAGTTCCCAGTACAAACAGATAGGAAGACCAATACAGCTGTCTTTACAACTCTGCTAATCATAAATCTGCACCTTGACACTGGGATGTCCACAATGCCAATAGGGAACAGGTTTAAAAAAGCAGATTGAGGTCCAACACAAGTAAACACTTCCCACAGAAAACATGCTTGAGAGTGGTGTAATGAAAAATATTCTCCAAGTATTTCAGTAATAGAACCGCTCAGAACTAAGAATTTTACCCTGTATGTTTTAAGTATCAGCAGCTTCCTTTATTTATTGCACATTAGTGTCTGTTTTTGAGTGGAACTTTGTAACTTTTATTTAATCTATGCTAAACAGTAAATGCATATTATTTACTTACTACTGTAAGTATATTACACTACCGTTAGAGGTTCAGCTGCCCAATATATTCAGGTAGTTGGGAACAAGAGAACTCTTCTTTCTTTTTCATTTAAAGAGACAGGAGCCACCTCATCTTTTAAGTGCAGTCTCGACCACAAACCAGCCATATCTTTATCTTTTTGAAAGCGGGCAACCAAAACTACTCAGCGAAGCCACTGGCAAGTGGAAGCCAGTGAAAAAAAACCTGTTGCTTTATTACAGTTTCTGTAAGTTATGTCAATCATGGAATTAATTCTGCTCCTTACAGCTGCAGTAGCTCCATAAAGATCTTAAAGTAAAAGCTGGTCCAGCCTAGTACCACTGTAATTATGACTGCTAAGTATAAAAGAGAAATGATTACAAAGCTTAAGCGTGTTTAAATTTAGTGATGGTACTTCAGTTGATGAGAGGTTTTTAATGTATATTCTTTTTTCAGCACTTAAGATGCGAAAACAAAATACCATTAATAACTGGTAAATAATAATACTAATAAAACCAGATAAATACTTTATGTACATTTTCCAGGCCAATATCTAGTTCTCTCAGTTTTGTTTCCTTGCAGAGGGAACAGAGCAGGATTGTCTTCAAACATTTTGCTATAAACAAAGTCCAACCACAATACATGGAGTAGTCTTAAATGCTAAAATTTCAAAAATTTATTTCCTCTCATTTACAGTAACAAAGAAGACTATATATATGCTCTCTTATTTACACAAGTATAACTTTTGTTGGAGTCCACAAAAGCAATTTATCAGAATAAAATAATCCTTCAGGTAGAAAACAATCAATAGATGCTTTTTAGATTTCTACAGAGATCAGTATAGTGTTTTGTTATTGTGGGATTTGTGAGTTTTTTTAATCAATGAAGTTCAGCAGTAGATTAGAATTTTTGAGAGAGTTTTTCTGCATCATGGAGCAGTGCTCATTTAATACAGTCCACAAGAAATATTTTGTTTGTTTCATTCAGATAAACCTTTGTAAAAAAAAATTAAAAACGAAAATAGTTCTCAGAGTTCTCTAAAAATTCAGGCCAATCAGAACTTCCATTTTCCAAACAAGAATCTTCTAAACATTAATACAAAAAAGAACAAGTAGCAAATAAGTTTGCCATATACCAGGCTAATTTCTATTTCTTTTTCATGGCTTTAACAGATGAAAAGGATGCAGTTGAGATTGCAGAAATTCCCCTTAGCCCAGGTAACATCCTGTATGTAACAGGTAACATCTAGTATGAAGTACTGTAATTCTTATTTGAAATAACCAGTATATTATTTCTAAGAAAAGAGAATGTGACAAAAGTGAAATGAAAAATGCAAAAGGTGAAAGAGAAAGGAGGGATTCTCTCTTCCAGCAGCTATGGCATTCAGGTCTATTTGTCTTCCAAACACCGTCTTTCTTATTTTCCAGGCAAGTAGTCCACACAATAGTTTGTTTCAGGAAAATGTTATCTCATATTTTCCTCTGAAATAAAATCACCACTATGGTATTTCCTGAGAAGCAAGACCTTGTCTATGTCGAAGAGGTACAATAATTTGGCCTGAAAAAATTGAAGAGGAGTGTCATCCAGTTATTGGATTCTGTTAGGGCTTAAGAAATGCAGAAACTACTCTCTCTATAGCCAAAGAGAAATATTTAAACTAATTAAGAAAGCACTGAAATACTTCAAAATAGCCCTGAGCCACAGTATCAATAAATTTAATATTTTTGAATAACAATTTTGGACTTGAAAGCCTAAATCCAACTTTAAAGCATCTAAATTCTTTACTAGCTTTAACTTTCAGTCTCACCTGTTGCCAGTGAAATTTAAATTAAGTCAGCTAAACTCTGAAGACCTGAATAAATACCTTTAAGAATAAGGAACTATGCAACTTTTTAATGAGCAATAAAAATGCAGTAGGTCATATGCATGATGTTCCTCTTCTAATATTAAATATATTGCTATCCTCTTCACCATTTGACTGACTTCACTGGTCTGGCTGCGTCTGGCCATTTTTAAGTAGAAAGCTTTATTTCATTCTTTCATCCTTTCATCAACACAGATTTCATTTACAAACAATCAAAACCAGAAAAAATAGTGCATGCAACAAATGTTGTTTCTATCAATTTCTTTCCCACACTGCACACAGACACGTTTGAGATCACTGTTTCACACACCCATTTACTTCAGATCATGCACCATTTAGACCACATCTTCCTTTTGTAAATGGGAGAGGTTTACTTGCACTGTAAATGTATGTGCATAGACATTCCAAACCAGCATGGCCAGACCCTTAACACAATGCATTGAGCTAGAAATGTACTAGAAATGTCCCAAAAAGAAAATTCCACTGTTTGAAAGTGATACCTGCCCGAGTTAATGCGTGTCATCATTAAGTGTCTGCAGAATTAGTAAGGACAATGATGTGTATCCTCTGTCATTACTCGTTCCCAATTTACAGAGCAGTTTTGACAGAATTTACAATAAAGGTCAAATTATGTCCTTGAACAGAGTCCAAGGAATTATCTCTGTTCATATGCAGTAGGGAAGATTTAGCATTTAACTATTTTTTTCCTTGATGACAGTATAAGTGCCAAGAACAATGGAAAAGAGATGAACAGTATTTCTAAAGCAAAGTTAATTATTCCAGGATCTGTCTCAGATTCACAGGCTGAATAATTTTAATCCTGATTCTTATGGTATTTTATTTTATTGTTTTGCTTCTGATGAGTTTAGCAGGAGATAAAATCAGCTAAACAAATTGAGACACTGAAGTCTGGTTCCTTTATATTCTAAAGTGTTAGTGGGACAAGTTAACATTTCATCTCAGAAATAGTATTCACATGTCTGATGTTCATCTGCTGAGGCTCTCATTTGCATCTTCATAGCCCAGTTTCAAAATGCCACACCAAAAATACCCGATTTACTCATTCTGTAGAATAGTGCAGCTGAAGAAGAAAAACTGAATTTAAATTAAGTGAAAGTTGAAGCTTCTTCAGTTAATTAAACAGAATAAATGTCTTGAAAAGAAAGGCCACAGATCAAACAAACTACATCTGAGATTTACCAAGGTCTGAGAAAACAGTCCTGGCAATGAGATTATGTTGATGACTAAAAGGGACGAGATCCTGGGAAAACCATTTTAAAACCACAAAGAAACTAATTGATAAAATATGGTATCAAACTTTTCCTACCTTCTAAGGACCATCTAATGATACTAGCAAAAAAGTTCTCTGATATTAACAAATTTCTTTCAGAGTAAAATATGAAAATATTTTGGCTGTGCCTTTTGGAGCAAAATATTAACTCTTAAGTAATTTTCTAGGAATGCCCAAACCATGCCCAAAGAATAAAATGTAGAATTATTGTGAGAAAAAAACCCATCCTCCTGGTCAGATCTGGCCTAGAGTCCTAAGGAAACTGATGAAAACTCCATATTTTTTGCTTTTTAAAACCAGCCTAATAAAGCAAAGTAAATGTTCTCTAGGAAACAAACTCATAGCTGCACATGTGACCTGGTACAACTTTCTCATCAATAAAAAAGTGTTCTTTGTACTTGCAATTACTGTCTGAATTAACAAATGCTAGACATCCTTACATAGCCCAAGTGACAGACAAAACCATAAAAAAAATAATTGAGCAAGGCACTGTCATCAATCATTATGAAGAGTAATTGAGAGCAATTTACTTATCTCTCATAAAGAGAATAGAAAAAAAAAATCAGTGAAAATGAAGGTGGACAGTCAAGCTAGTAAACACCGACAGGGATACAATTTAATTTTAATATTATCTTCAAGAGATTTTCTGAGGAAAAAAATTCCAACTTTCCAAAGTATCTAAAGTCTCCAATCCATGCACTGGTTCAGCTTCTAGGCCCTTGTTCTTTTTAGTGTGGCTCTTCCTTTTAGAGCTCTGTTCTTCCATATTTCACTTCAGGTTTGTACAGTTATAATCTCTGGATTGACTGAGACTACACTTGAGATCACAGAACAATTTCAAGCAACCCTAATCAAAGGGATACAGATTAGGAAGGAAAGGTGAAAGTATTCTCAATGCTCCCTCTCCACCCCTACAATTCACAGTCTGCCACACATGGGGTGCAGGTTGAACAGAAGTTCTTATTCAGTAATTTTACCATATGTTCTTCAGCAGGGGCTGTCCAAATTTGTGTTGTCATACATGAAAGTAACAAGAGATGCCGAGGGAATCATCACTTTGCTGCTAATACAGAAGCTAGGAATTTGTTCAGTGCTTCGGCAATTGCAGGAAAGACCATTTGAACCCAAGTTGTGTAAACAGACACACTCATATATTGTTCTGACTTCTGAGTTTGAATCTTTTAGCTCTTCTTAAAAGAGACTATTTAGGTTTTTCTCATGGTAATAACAAGTGAGACTTCTTTTACACCTTTCTTTTTTTTTTAATTCAGTTGGTTTCGTCTCTCTTTCATATCTTCAGATATTCTTCATGGTTATGTAGTAGCTGTCAGACTTTAGGGGCTAGGATGAAAGATACCAAAAACTGGGACATTGCTCTTCAGAGCACGAAGAGCACTGAATCCTGCAGGATGCCATATGCTTCAGGATCCCATCAGCTCCCAAAGGATAGGACTTGAAAAGTTTGGGCCTCAAAAGGTTTTACTTCTTACTCATACAAGAAGTGAAAGATCAAGTTCACAGAAGATAAATGCTATATATAGTCGCATTTTATGATATTATATTTTTTTAAACAAGGTACAGTTCTTGACTGAGATTTATATAAGATGTCAATGGCTTTTATGAAATATATGTTTCTTTAAATGGATGAATCTTTTGGGTGCTTTCATATGCTGTCTTAGGTGATGTAAATTGTATTAGTCTCATTGACAGTCCTTTCATGTCTCTCTCTAGAGATTACAAAATTCCTATGAAGGGAGAATAGTTTTGGTTGAGAATTTTTTAATATTTACATCAAGAAAAATGCTTTGCAATTGTGCTATCATTTTAATTAGGATTATATTTTCATTTGTTTTTATTTCACTTCAGCAACTACTCAGTGCTAAAAATCTTCATAAATAAATATTTTAAACATGCACACTGTCTTCTTGAGTAAGTCACTTACTGTCAGTAAGGATGAATGTCAGCAGTCAATGTTTCCGTTGTGAGAAACAGATGAAGTGTATTTCTATGCTTGTTTTTTCTTCAGACAAAAAATTCAATAAATTTATTTTATTAAGTATCATCTGCAGCATAGTCAAATATTTATTTGCAATGCTTTGCTTACCTGAGTTTTACACAAGGATACCATATGACTGATGTAATGTTTTAAATAGCCTTTGGTTTTTCAATTCCATAAAAACTCATTCTATCTATACATATATAAATTACACAGATTTATGATGAATCAATGGGACAACAAGCTTTTCAGGTCACTTCACTCATAATTATAACTAATTAAAATGTGCCAAAGAAAGGATAAAAATTTATCACTGCTCATTAAACCTGTAAAGACTGTGTTAATTAGATGTCAGACTCAGTAATTCACATAAATATTTGCTGCCAGTCTAAATTTAGTGAAAAAAAATAAACACATTTATAGCCACTGCAACAAAAAGGAGATAGGTACTGTTGAATTGAAAGGGTTAAAAGCTTTCTATACTACAAATCTCATTTCTATACACTTTTTTATCTTGAAAACAATATGTTTGAATTCTTCTACTAATTTTCCCCCGAACTTAAATATTACTTTGATAAAAGCAAAAGGTTATGTGCCACCATAATTTTTCTAACTTCCTATTTTCAAATATTACTTACATGAATTGTCATACATTAATTTGCAAGAATTAATTTAAAATCAATATTTACTAACCATTATTATACTATTGCATCACCTATGTCCTTACTGAAGAACATTATACTGTTTCATCACCTACTACAACCAGGATGGCATTCCACTGTATTCCCCAAAATTTATAACCAAAGCCTTTAGTGGTTCAACTCATCCTTTCCACAGAACATATCAGAAGCCAAACCATTTTAATATAAGACACTGAATGCATTGATTAATTTGAAAGTAGATCATTAATTCCAGATGTAAGAGTAAGTCAAAATGCAATAGCATAGATTGTGCTATTACAGATTAGCTGCATGTTTAACTTGTAACTACAACTTCAGCAGACTCTTCACAGGGCTGCTGATCACTGAAAAGAGGAATGTATGTTGATAAAACCTAAGGATTTTCACTTGTGGATTTCTAAAGGAGGAAGAAGTACCTCATTTAGTCCTTTCTCATTTGAATAATTCAACTGCCAAATGGGGATGTTTAGATAAGCACAACTCCCAGGATCAAGACCTAGTTACCTTGGTTAACCTCAAGGCTTCATAAAGCAAGGGAACTACAACTAGTTTTAGTTTCAGGCATTAATTTACAGTATCATAGAGTCATTTAGGTTGGAAAAGACCTCGGAGATCACTGAGCCCAACTGATAACCCACCACTGTGTTCACCACTAAACCACGTCACTAAGTGCCACATTTACAACAGTTTTAGATACCTCCACAGATGGTAACTCAACCACTTTCCCAGGCAGCCTGTTCCAGTCTTGGACAATCCTTTTGGTGGGAAAGTTTTTCCTTACGTCCAAGCTAACCTTCCTCCAGTGCATCTTGAAGTCACTCTTGACCTATCACTTGTTACTTGGAAGAAGAGACTGACCCCCACCTGGCTGCAGTCTCCTTTCAGGTAGCTGTAGAGTGCAATAAGATCTCCCCTCAGCTTCCTCTAATTCAGTCATATTTTCCTCTAGCAATGGGTCCAATTAATACCTAAAAAATGTTCTCACCCTGAAAGAGACTTATTTAGTTGCCTCCCTCCCCAAAATCCCCACCTAATCAAAATACCCAAAACATTGTGGGTTATTTGGAATATCAAGCTGCCACTTTTCAACAAACCAAAGCAGCAAACCAAAAACCACATAAAATTGTGAAGTAATGGTGTCATCAGGTTTAAGTAACACATCTGTTCCACTCCCCACCCACAAAGTATACTTTATTTATGTCTTCCCATCCTTTCCACAACTCTCCCCTTCATCTGTCCTGTGACAGTGACAGATGCTTTTTTTTGAGTTGATTTTAGCTGATTGTTTGTGAGAGGCAAAGCACCCACAGATGTCAGCTGTGGTTTTATCAGACATCCTGAGACAATCAGATAAATTTGGAACAGATAGTGAAAGTTAAACCATGCATTTAGAACGAGGCTAGAAATAGTACAAAACTATTCTTTTCAAAGTGAATACAGGGTATTTTATCACAGCAGCAACACAATCACATCACCAGTTGAAAAGACACACAGACAGCTCTCATTTTGTCTGTTTTAGTCTCAGCTTTTGTAAATCAAATGACTGTTTGTACCAAAAACTGAACCTCAGTAAAATTTCTAAACCATGAGAGAATGAAAGGAGCCCTTGGTTTGATGATTACCACTCAGAGCTCATGACAGCTGACAAAAGTATTAGCCAGACTTCCAGCACTTGACTGTGCAGAGACACTGAAGATACAGGTGATTTCTCATGGAATTTCCTCTCAAATGTCATTTGCACTATGGAAGTGAAAAGCAAGAGCAATATTTTTTTTAATATTTTCCTCTACACCTTAAGCACAAAGAATTTGAGAGTCCTTGGTAATTTGTTATATAATGTAAAGGTATAGCTTTTTTTATTATTTTCTAGCTAATCCTCTACTAACTGATGCTACAGTATTGCAAGTATCATAACCACATAAAGTATGTGGACCTTGTAAAAATTTATCACAACATTAGTAGTAGATGCCATTATGGCAAATATGAGCACTGGATAACATAAAAATGTCCTGTTAGAGAAGAATAAAACTCAAGTGTTCACTATAATTTATCTGCAAAAGATAAACTTCAAAAAAAATAAAAGAGGTATATGGATTGCATGATTACTAAATTGCTTTAAAACCGATGAAGAGCAGACAACACAAGTACACAAAGGAGATTAAAATGCTGAAGACAGGGAATACTGGAGACATTTACATGACTGTGAACCAGGAAAATCTGCAAGGCACTGCCTGTTGATGATTTTCTTTTCAGAGAGAAAATAGGAGGAGACATTTCTGGTAAAAGATGTAAATTGACCTGAATCCCAAAGATATCTTCCAGGGGGCATGACTTTGTCTAGATCTCTGCACATCTGTTATCCAAATTGCAAGGTACTTTGTTTAAAATCTTCCACACACCAAATGTTCAGGTACTGTGTGTCACTGAAATGATGATCTTAAACTGGTGTGCACCAGAAAAGAGGAGAAAATCATACATAGAAATGGCTTGGAAATACCCAGGTGAGCAGACAGTCAGGGAATCATCACTGAGAACTCAGATCAACTTGGTTGTTAAACATCATGAAACAGTAGCAGATCAAACATGTGCCAGAGGAGTAAAAGACAAAAAAAGCTGGCCATCCAAAAAACTCAAACAAGAAGTCTAAAAGTATTGAACATTTTTCCCAAAATACTTTGCAATTTTTTTGTCAGTCTTTCACTGCCCCACCTCCCCGTCACCACACCAAAGCCCTCAAATCCTATAAGATGGTGGAATTTGGGGAAAAAAACCCAAAAAAAACAACCCTGATTTAATTTTTTTTCCCCTTTTTTAGTCAATCATCTCAAAGTAGTCAAAACCTTATTTAAACTTTCACCCTCCTATCAAAAGTGTTTTCATTCAGGAAAATTGTCCTTATACTTCTTGCTTGAATCTCTTCATGATCTCTTTGCTTTTTAATTTTGTGCTTTACCACATCAATTAAGGAGAATTAGAATCACCTTGCTCAGCCTTCTTGTAAAAGAGCATGTAAGGTTTAATACAATTTTGTAACAATGCAAAAACATGCTCTTTACCTTGTGAAGATTTCTTTTTTTAGCTGAAGATTTTTCAGTCAATCTCTACACACCATGTTCTCCCACTGTCAAGAATGGGAGGGAAGCATTAACAAAATATGAGTTTGAAACAATTAAATAAATATAACTAAAACCAAGCTCTGGTCTTACAAAACAAGTAAAGTACAGATATTGCTTCAAACCTTAAAACTTTTCGCAATAATTCATTTAAATTTTTCTGTTTTATTAAAACAGACCAAATAAATCAGATGGGATTTTTTTCAATATTACCTGTAAAATCATTTGCTCTGCTTAGTAAGAACAATAAATTTTCATTATCTCATGAGAATACTTGAAGTTTATAAAGTGATTTTTCATTATATGTTCCCAAGTTGCATGACTTAAGTATAAAGCCATTTTCATATGCTTCAGCTAATCCAAGATAGGAGGCTACAGTATTAAACAAACAAAGAAACAAACCCCCCACAACAGAAACCACAGGAAATCAATGTGACTGCATGTAAAAAATAAACATGACATATCTAGATATAGCAATGATCCTTTGTATAACCTTCCAAGGCTAACACCTGGGAAGTTCCAGCAGAATTTCTGGAATCATCCTGTGTCTGCACCAGGTGTCCATACAGCAGGGCTCAGTTCAGATGGCCATACACAAACTCAGCCTTGGGTGTTAAGGGCTATCCTGCCTACTTTCTCTCTGTCTATTCCACAACATTGTGGGTGACCCATAAGTGAATCAAGGTAAACTCCAGCCCCATGAGGATGTTTCTGGAGCTAGGAATACTGTCCCCCAATAAATTTTGTCTGGAAATTGTGGCCTTGTGGTCTGTTGAGATTATGCAGTGCTGCAAGGAGGCATGGGCTGCTTTGTGCCTGTGGATTGGCTGTACTGCAGGTGAAGTGTACCTAGAACGACTGGGATATAACAGATTTAATGGGTTTAAGCCTTGCAGACATAATCTAAATACATGCACAGGTAATTCATCTGATGCTTTTTTAACTTATCTATCTTGTTAGATAGACATGGCCATAATATACAGAACTTCCAGATAAGCCACATTCTGGTTGGTACCATAAAGTTTATTAACACTATAGGATATACGGACCTGCCAGATAAGTGTAAATCTTTCAGGTAATTCAAGACAACATTTCAGGGCAGAAAAAAAAGAGAGAGAATGTAAAAAAAAAAATAAATTAAAAAATAAAAAAAAAATTGAATTACACAGTCTAGATACCAGAGGTCAGAGAAAGGGGCTTGGAAGTAATTTTATTTCTGTGTGGTTTCCTGAGTCCCTGATAGAACTAGAAAATGCATCTGTTTTGAAATTTCTTCCTAAACCACATCCCTTCTAGAAACAGATTCTTTAAGATGAAGAGATTAAGCTTTACCTCACTGAAATAGTGAAACTGGTGCTCAAGGCTACAATCAAATATCAAATGCTACTCTGCACTAAAGATTACAAAGACACTGTAAGAAAGATGAAGGATGCTGATATTTACTGGAGGTCAAGAAGCAAAAAGAGCTTTTCAAATATTTTTTTAAAGTACAGGATAGCTCACCTAGGAGATCTATTGGGATCTGATGCAGCTCTACACCTGCCCAAAATGTTCTGCCTCTATTATGTTGAATTTCTTATGAAGATTTTTTTAAAAATAAGAAGCCTGGAAATCATAAAAAAGCTAACTGGACCACTACTTTTACTCATACATATCTTACATAAAACTGTAACTTAACAGAAAATATGCCAAGACTTACAAAATTATAAAATTATGATCTTTGTCATTTACTAAACTAAGTCAAATAAATATTTATACAGAATTGAAAGCTATTAGGTATACTAAGCTTTCTGAAGTGCAATCTCATTTTGCAGCTGAATTGTGTAGTGTAAAAATATAACAAATATTCCAAATTAATATAGTTTAGAAAAATACTGCTTATATTTTACAAGAAAAAGTAGTAAAATATAAATTGTTAGAATCTTTTCCTTCTATGTACAACTTGCAAAAATGGTCTCTACTTCTCTACATAATGCTTCAAGAAAATAATGTTTTTAATTATTCAAGTTATAGGATTTCTTTCGCTTATTATTTTTTTTTTTTTAGATACAAAACCTGCTTTTAACAAAACAATAATTGGTGCTAAATGGTATATAGTTAAATGCAACTCCTAAAATATGCAGTGGTAGAATTTCATAAAATATGCATTTTCCTAACATCCTAATGTCTGTGCAACTTTTTGTTTAGACCATAAGAGTGTTTCATGCTTTCACAATCAAGTGGAAATATTTCATTACTCTATAACAAAATACTGTT
This sequence comes from Polioptila caerulea, assembly GCA_013397295.1. NCBI lineage: Eukaryota > Metazoa > Chordata > Aves > Passeriformes > Certhiidae > Polioptila > Polioptila caerulea. The sequence goes on along the minus strand of VYXF01002462.1, from coordinate 14,260 downwards.
TGACTATTTCTTCTTTAGGCCATTTCAAAAACTATATTGAGAGTATTTTACAAGAGTAAGATGTCATTGACAATTGTTTAATTCCTTTAAAATTATGGTTAAAAGACAGCCTTTGAAGCCAAGATCATATACATGAATAAATGCAAAACCAAAGCCTTGTTTTTTGTTTTTTTTCAGGGCACATAAACAAGAGGCTGAGAGAACTGAGCTATTTTTGAATGAAACCTGGAATAAGCTGTACAACTACATTGTTTGTTTACTCCTAATAACTTGTTTGGATGACTACTCATATCAAGAAAACAGCAACATTAAAATTTAATACTTTGACTGTAGTAACAAATCTTTTGACTTACAGAAACAGCACATTACATTGAGCGATTCAAATAATGTTAGCACAGTGAAAAAGGCAACTGGATATGTAATAGTAATAGAAAATACGTTTTTCTGAAGAAGTCAGAATACATTTTTCTGAAGACTAGATTTGCTAGTCTGTTTTGTTTAGCTAAGGCAGCATATATACACATGGTAAGTATGTTATAACCTATTTTTGAACAAAGACACTGTACTAAATCAAGTCCAAGATTAGACTGGATCTTTGTTTTGCAGACCACTTACACTTTTACTGTTTTATTAAAAAGCAGCCTTGAAGACTCTGAGATGCTGAAGAGCCTGTATACAAATTTTATTACATACATTAAGTAGTTTGTCTAACCATACATTTGAAATACAAGATAATTGCTCATAAGAGCAGAAATTAACCTCCTCTGTAAAGATGGCAAGTAAGCCAGCAGTAGCAGAAAAGGTGTTCATTGATCTGGCTGTATTCCAATATACTTTCTCATCACTCTATGGATAAGAACAAATTAATGGCATCAGCCATACACAAGTAATTCAAACAGCATTCCCATAGAAATGTAAAAAAGTTAGATAACTGTCATATCCGTACTAATTTGTCTACTAGGTAGCTGCACTGTATTTTCCATTACTCATTTGCTGTCAAATCTTTCATGAACATATGCTTGGAAAATCTGAGCAAGTGGAAAGATGGAACTCAGGTGAACAATCCCCAGACCAGAAAAAGGACAGGATTTTCTCTGTGACTGTGGAAGCTCAAAAAAGTCACACTTGGATAAAAATGTAACGCATATATAAATCTGCCATGGTAGATTTGGGTCATAAAGATCCTCTTTTTCTCTTTCTTTTTAAGTGCAATCCTGAGAATGCTTTGGTTTAAAAACCAACAATACTGTGCTATTTTAAATTACTCCCAGAAGTAACTGGCTATTCAGTTTAAAGCTGACATTAAGGAACTGGCTATTTTCCAGTGTTTCTGATTGCACAAGATCCAAACCTATCTGTAAATGTACAGACAAAATGGTACCTTTATGGATCACTATTCAAAGCTGATGTACTCAATACCACAAAGAAAGATGAAATGTCAAACCTAAATAAACATTTTGAGGCTTTTTCAACAGAACAATTCATCTTGATTTCTGAATGGACCATCTTGCCAAAGAAATAAAAAAAACACTACCCTTACTCTTCTATGAATTAAGAAATGAAGACTATTTGCATCAGTAGCTATTAAGTCCAACCTTGATTAAATAACATGATTCCCAGAAGAGATACTGCTGACTTACATCCTTCTAAGATAGCTGGGAAGATAATACAACTTCATTATAGAGAAAAATCTGTCATGAAATTGCTTACCATTGCTTTCTAACAGGTGTACACTTATCAGGACAGGTGGGCAACAACCCTGAAAAAATCTAATTTGTACTTTCACTAAGAAAATGAAAATTTTTCATTACTTCTAACATTAATCTGAAGATATAAGTCTCACCATGGCAAACAGATGACTAAGCAGCCACCATTTATCTTAATTAAAGTTTGTCCTAATCAAGGTACTGTCTGTGAGATATAATGCTACTTAAGACTAAGATTCTTAGCATAGTTGCATAGTTCCCAGAGGGAACATCTATCAAACTAAATGTGTAACTAAAGCTTAGTCCTGCTAGAAACATAAAGAAAGGAAACAAAGAAATGTAAAAATTAATGAAGGTCAACATAGATAGTTTCTTATCCATTGCTTAACTCCTTCAAATAACTACTATCCAACATTGCAAAGTCATTTTTCACCCCACTGCTATACATACCGTATATTTTCAAGAGCCTTTCCCAAATAAGTATTCCTAATTTAGATGAAATTATTGCTGAATTCTTCAAAGAATAAAGAACAGAATTTGATCCACCCTAAAGATTTTTGTAAAACTGGAATTTTAAAATTATTTTGAAACATTACTTCTCCATTTATGTAGAAGTACATTCAAAAAGTAGGAAGCAAGGTCATACTGACAGAGAAGACATTTCACTTTCTAAAAAGTCCTCTCTTTCATCTGCTCCACTTTGAATCTATAAATTACCTATTTTTAACTTCAGAACTTATCCTGTACCAAGAAAAGAGTTTTTAGATGAACAGTAGATCCTTTTTCAGAAGGATGAAAACCCACTTCATTTGTTCAAGAATTTGTTCAAGTTTCAGAACATCAGCTGCTTACTAAGGTAATAACAATCAAAGGAAAATTATTATTTTCTATTCCACTTTTAATTTCTTTTTCTTTTGCCTTTGTTCCTGAAATCAATTGAAATTGTGGTACAGCTCTAAATTCACCCTTTTCAACTAACTGTATAGCTCAGCTCATAGAAAAGAGTCCTTGGCTGCTGGAGTCTACACCATGTACCTGGTGCGTATTCTTGAGAAGAGCTCCTTTATCTTTATGAACTCTGGAAAAAATGAAGAGAGGATATCAGAGAAACATGTTTTTCCTAGGGACAGGGAGAGTAGCAATTCAACAATGAAGAGCTCACCAAACAACCTGCTTGATTCTCAAGAGTTAAAAATAAGCTGATGAGACTAGAGCAAGTAAACTCTCACAAAGGTCAGAACTCTAAAAGAGAAAGCAAATAAAAAAGCTCAACACTGTGTATCTGTTAAGCAGCAGGAGTCAAAAGAAAGATGACAATCAGAAAGCAGCTATACCTTCAATAGAACATTTGGGTGCTGTCAGTAGGTTTTAAACTTTTCATTAATTAAGAATTGGAAATCAATCTTAAAACTATTAGAGAAGACTGGGGAAGATTAACATGAAAGACTACAGGGGTTTATACTGGGATTACAGTCTAGAATAAAAAAAAAAAACCAACAAACTAAAAACAAGCAGGTGACAGATTACTGGTGGGTACACAATTACCCAGGACAAGACAATTGCAATTCAACCTGGAAAAAGAAGTTTCTACCAGAAAGGAAGCTCTGGGCCTAAGCAAAGACTAAAATAAATATTACTAAAAATGCCAAAAAACAAGGAGATCTAAAGCTGAAGGAAACACTGGTTACAAACACAGGTTAAAATCAACCTTTGCAGCTATACCTGTTGGAATAAGTGCAAGCTCATTCTAAATGCTGGTGTGTGACCTCTTGTCATTACTAGAAAGTAGGGCTGCCCATTTTTTCTGCGATTTTCACTGTATTACTGGCCTGGGGCTACAATAGCAAGCAAAGAATAATCAGATAAACCCAACCTAAGTTAACATATTTTCTTTCCAAAACTGTTTCTCTCTGAAGAATGCACATATCTGGATTTGCATTTAAAATTATATTTGCTCGGATTTGGTCCCTGATTTCCAGAAATCAGCTAACAGAGACACAGTACTGATAACTACAGCAATTACAAGGATTTGTAGTTGCCATTGTTATTTCCCATTACATATCCATCATCGACCCACTGCTGCAGATATAAAACCAGCTCAATATTATTTTCTGAAAAAATCATATTCCTCTACTGCTTTTTTTTCCCCCTTTTCCTTTCATTTAGAATTCACATACACAGCGTCACAGAAACTAGAGTTTCCCATTGAACTGGCTGTTATTTTAAAGATTTGAAAAGGAAAGATAGAAATAGCAGCCACTGACTGTTTGGGATGAGAAGACAGAGATGGATACTCATTTTTTGGCACTACAAAAATTAATACAGGGATTACTATTCCCTGGGCTTTCATTTCAAGAAGAAAGGAGAAAGACTTGGAGAACTGCATATATCAGGGTAAAAGTCTACTGACCAGTAATCATTCCTTTTTTCTGTGGATCTGCATAGAGTGAGGTAAATTATATATACTATGAGGATCTTCAAAACTGACAAAAATTACATTACCACTAATTACTACAAATTAGTTAAATAATAGAGGTGAAAAGAAGCAATATTTTATTACTGACTTAGGAGACAAGCCTCAAGTTCACAGAGCTGTGACTTTCAACATGAAAGTCATATCAGAAAATTAAGATTATATTGGGACAAATTCTTAGCAAACTTTCCAGATTAGCTGTGCCAAGGACAAGACTGCATGGATACAGTTCTGCCCTTCATTATATATTAAATTAATCATGAGGTTTTGGCACATTTAGTTGATTGACTTATTAAAAGACATATCATCAGGTTTTCCCTCATGAATTCCTAAAGGTTATTGAGCTCAATGAAAATATTAATTCAGAATTGAAATAAATACAGTAGTAGCACCAGTAATTTAAAATTAAGTATCTTGTATAAATTTTAAAAATTAATTTAAACCAAATAAATGGTATAATTTTATCTTATTGCACTAGGATGAGGAAGTTACTGTGGATGTAACTCCATGAAATTGAAGCTTCGGGAAGCTGGCAGGAGCTGAATTTGTCATGGGAAAAACAGGCTTGGTGTTCAGCTCTGTGATGTAAACTTAATTTTTACAGCAGGTCAGTGCTGCTATTGTTATGGGGAAGCATAAATAAGAGTTTACAAGTTACATGATTTGCAATTCTTCTGAGGCCACAGTAGATATTAAAACAGAGACAGATTTCAGCTTTGTTATTTTTGGTGATATTGTAGCACTGCTCTAGTCTGTAACAACTTCAGCAACTTTCCCCACAGAGGAGACCATCCTATTACTCAATCTGACTCTCTCTGCCACATCAGTATCACTGAACTTTAATACATGGTCTGTTGCCTTGGCAGGGACTCATGAAGAATTTCAAGTGCTAGAAGATAAACATTTTTTTCCATGTTTAACATAGGTATTACTATGCAGTAATAGCCAATAGCAATAAAAGCTGTTATATCCAAAAAATAAGACATGGTCAAGCATAGTCAGCAAGCCCTCACCCCCTTCAGATAAACTTTACCCTGCAGTGAAATTTGCACCCATTAAACTGTTGGTTGGTCCTTTATCTTTGTTAGCCTGGATCAGAGTTGATAATCTGGTGCAAGGAATAAGATTTCTCTCCTGTTTCTAGGTGCTGTGATGTTCTGCTAATGTGAACCAGTTCTAAGACAACAGCAACGAATCTTCGCTTTGCAAGGTAGAGACTGGAAAATTACCACCATATCAGTCTCATTATCTGGGAGTAAAACCTGATTTGCTGGATTAAGATCAGCAATTTTTGCAATCTCTTTGCTGACTGTAGAACAAAGGAGGTCAGATTTCTATAACACACTTCCGTACTGTTAGGCTTTCATTAATGCAGCTATGCTTATGCAAATACACAGACATGCAAGCGCACAAAAATCCCCAGTGCTCAGAAGACAGGACAGAAAGAACAGTTTTTCTCAAAAATATATTTCTTAGATTTCTTAAAATATAATCAAATTACACAACATTTACTAACTTTGTTATCCCTTGTTAAAATGGAGAACAATCACATTTGCATGGCAGTCCTCTTTTGATTAAAACTGTTTATACTTTCATTTCCTTCTCAAATACCTTCTATATGCATAACCAGTCCTTTACGCCACCTCAGTGTTTTTTCACAATTTTTCCACCAGTAAAAGTGAGTCACACAGGGTAGTAAATTCTAACCTTGTCTCTAAGCTCAGTCTTTCATTCACCAGCCTCCAACAAATCCTTTAATCCTTGCCCCCACGTTATCCGTATCAAAAGCAGTGTTGGAGTTGCTCACAATGTTTACCACAGAAAGGCTTTAATTAGACATCCTCTCTAAGTGCTGGGATCAATTTTTTAATGTATAGAAAAGGAAAAACACCAATCAGTGATCAAAATTTAAAATAAATGTGCCCAGGGTCTTTGCTCAAGTTTTATTTCAAGTTTACAAGTGTTGTAGAGAAGCTCTTGCTGGGTTTCACAGGTACTTTTTCCATAAAAAGGTCAAACACCTGGTGATGTGCAGCTGGCTTGAAATTGTCAGTCCCAAGGACTAAAAACCATGACCCTGTCTTTACAAAATCGGAGAAGTAAACACAAAAAAAAGCAAATTCAAACTCAGATCATGTCCCTTTTTGACAGCTCTATTTTTGTTACAGATTAGCCTGTTTGTGAACATCACAGAATGTCCTCAATGCCTTTAGTACAGTACTTCTTCGTACTTTCAAACTTTTAGGTGCAACATGTTAAGGCTGAGATTTCTTTTATTATATAACTGAACACAAAGGATTTTTGTACAACAACATTTCAGCACCTGGGAAATATTAATTTTTCTGATCATGAATATCACTGAAATCTGTACACTACCTCAGCAAAGTGGATCTATGCCTGTTTTCTAAACTACACAGAAAATATTCCAAAACCCGTTGGAGTCACGCTGCAGTACCATGATGGCCTGGGAGCCACACGGCAATCACAGACCTGGGCAGTTTCAGCCACAAATCTAGACTCGAATACCAGAAGCAGCATCTGAGCTCCTGCTATACTGTAACTGAGCTCCTGCTACACTGTGCAAACTTTGGCCAAAGTTCTGGGCACTGTGGTGGTGTTTCTTAGGGTATTCCACTTGCATGAGTCTCTTTCATAATTTACATTAATGCTTAAGGCACCGAGTGGCAGCAGTGAATCTGATTAAAGAGAACTGAGACCTTAGGAGGCTGAAAAGCGTAGAAAATGCGTCTGGAAAAAGATAGGACATATAACTACACAAAATCTGAAATCAAGTTTTAAAATTCTATGCAAAAATGGTCTACTTTGAAAATAGAGCAGAAAATGAGCATGAATCAATCTATTATTCTAATAGACCTTGGAAATATTTAATAGAAGACATGGATAAACATTATTGTGAATCATGAGGCATTAAAAAAAGCAATAAAACATTAGGAGATGATAAAAATGCAATTACAGCCAACCTTTTTGAGAGATTTTTCAATGCTATGAAACAGTATGATAATATTATTAAACATGTTTCTTCTTAGACATTTTAGGAATATTTAATATATTTTTCTTCAATATAAACAGTGAATTATTTAATCTTCATTATTAAAATGTATCTTAAATAAGTTTTACATTGAATGTTTCCTATTTTTATTTAGAATATATATATATATATGTGTGTATGTATAGATTATGACACACCCAAGAACTGGAAAAAACAGAAATCAAATGTGTCAGATCAGATAAATTTGAAAGGTCTGTGTTTTGAGCATAGAGTAGCAAACCTTTGATCACTGAAACCCAAAACTGAATTAAAAATTATATTGTGTTTCTGCCTATTGATTTCATTGAATGCTCTTTTTCCTTCAGAAAGAACATGAGGATGAGTTTTTTGGTTTTCCCCAGTTCCTTGAATCAGGCCTTGCCAAGAAAAACAGGTACATCTTCCTCTTGTAAGAGCCAAGAGAAGATCCAGTGCTAGAAGTCTGACTGCTAAACTTCACTAGCTCAAGAAAAGAGTGTGGATTAGCTTTACAGATGCTAACCTTCAATTTGAATTGAGGAAAAATTTATTCAAAACCTGAATCACTGTTTAAAACATTGTCATCTAGAAATAGAGAGCAGGGAATCCTGCCTGCTTCAAAGTAGTTGGAAAAGGTTAAAATATGAAATCTTAATTAAAGCACATCACCATTAAAAAAAAACCAAAAAAACCAAAAAAAACTGCCTTAACTTCAGAAATTTTGTTCTGGTTATATTTTACTAATTATCTATAAATGTTTTATAGTATTTCTTAGACACATAACTATGTCCTAAGACTTGCTTGGAGCTTTGCCTTGTTACAATATGAATAAAATAGGATGTCTCCAAAATTTAGAACAATCGTCTTAATGAGTATATCAAATCATAGAACAGTATATCTAGTTCTTTTAAGATAAAGTTGTGTAGATAGAAAGAAACTCCATTATAATCAGGGGTATCACGAGACTATAAAATCAAAGAACCAACAGTTAGGCAGTAAAAACTCCATTTGTTGCAGATATTGGTCCATTCCCACACATATCAAGTCTACTCCAAGGTTATGCTTTGCCAATATAAGGCCTAAGATGAAGCTGCTGGAAACTTCCACTTTTGGAAGAGGAAAATGAACAAAGGTGTCACGTTGACCTAGACCACATGTAGCAGATTCAGCAATGCGAACAAACATGATTTAAAATAAGCCTGCTGCCAGGGGAGAAAAAGAGAGCAGAACCTCAATCATTCTCTCATCAAAAATATTATCCTTGCTGAGTCTATTGTAAACAGTATGAACAATTAAATACAACTCATCATGCTCTGCTTAAAAATTTGAAATCTTATTGAAAGCTTACTTTGTTTGGCTTTTTTGTTTTTTTTACAGAGTATATATTTTAAGTTAAGAGGTAGATAGCTGTTGCAAATTAATTAGTTTAGCCACCTGAAAGTTCAAGTTTATTTTTAAAAGGAGGTAGAAAGAAAGAGAGTAGAGAAGAGGACTCATAACTAAAACATATTAGTAACCTAAGGCCAGTGAAAAGACCCACTTCAGAGATATTGACTTTACTGAGTGTACTGTGGTGGCAACATAAAGAAGACAACTGTGTGTTTACCAGTTTATTTCCTACTGAAAACAAGCACCACCCTTAGCTTTCAAACTCAATCTACCTCACAGTGCTCATGCAAATATTTCTGTCTGTTCATCCATTTCTTCCCTCCCATCCCATAAATTCTGATATTTGGTTCATTTCAATCAATTCCAAAAGGAGGAACCAGGAGGACATGAGTTATTGAGACGTATTTCATAGTAGAGTCGAGAGGACTTAGGTTTGTTTTTTCCCAGAAGGTGAGTGATTCAGGTTCAATATTTTTATATTCTCTTGACCTTTCAGTTAGCCAGCCATGAAAGACATTGCTAATTACACTACATGAATTTTGGGGCTAGCCACAGCACTCATTGCCACTTACCATGGCAGTCCTCAAGGAACAAGGGGAATACACGAGAGTATGATAACAGCATTTAAAGCTGAAAGGATCTGGACAGGTAACACTATGGGAGGAGGAGAGGTTTGTCAGAGACAGTTGTGTGTTGCAGTAGACGCAAAGCATCAAACACATTGTTTGAAGAGAATACTGCAGAGGCTGATGGCACCAATACAGCATCTACACCAGCTTCCCTTTGAAATTTTTCCAATTCACTTCAATATAGAGGACTTTGGATCTTTAATAGAAAATAGGAGAAATATTAATTTCCTCTAAAATCTACCATAAATTCAGCTGATTCTGAAAAAGTAGAAACAACAAATTGTTTTTTGTCCATGTTTGATATTCTTCAGGGTTGACATTCTTTACCCATACCCAGTCACACATGATTGGAAGTAAGCTTGTCTTATGCTTGTCAAGGGACAGAGTTTGCTCCCATCTTCTGTCTAACCCTACAGTGGCACATATGCCGTTTTTTGGTGTTTCCTCCCATCTGTGCCACAGTGGTTGTAATCCAGAACAAAATGTAGTGATTATGACCTGCCCTTAAAGATGGATGCTTAACAGACCTGAATCCCACCAGACAAGTATGAGAGAAAGAGAGGCATTTCCTGATAAAAACAAAAATAATCTTAAGGTACCCAGCAATAACCATAACCCACATAATGTTATAGAAGTAAAATTCCCTGCAACATACTTTTTGAAAACAAGAAACTTTGCATGCATTTCTTTCCCTTCTTTTTCCCTGTACCCTTGCCACAGCTTGCAAAGCTACTTCTCCACTAAATATATTTAATGTGCTCAGGAGCATCCTCAGGCACTGCCGCTCTCCTGGCACTAAACTGCTTTCTCTGTAAATTCTCTTATGCTTTGAGGGGAGATGACTATTTCCAAACTGCTTTTTGGAAGCAGCCACTGTCAATGCACACCCTCATATGGCACCTGAAAACCATCTGCAAGCCTGTGGGTCAAAACTGAGGCAAGACTGTTCCAACAATTTATCAACATGACAGTCAAGTTCGAGTGCCTGGAACATTTCAGTGTTTAATTTCCTCTTGTTTATGTAGCCTAAATTTTAAACAGCCTGGCTCATGTCCACATTCTTTTACAAAGACAAGTTTTATTCCTAAGTTGTTATGTTTAACAGTTAAACAAATGCCTTGAGAAATACATTAAATAAATAAACTTGATGACAGCAGAAATGTCACAAATCCATTTTAAGTAAAAATCAATATACAAAGGGGAAATCTTTCATGCTGCCCTTTCATTTTCTTGTATTGCCTTAGAATTATGCTCTATAATTTCATGAGAATGAATTTCTTTTACTGGGGGCCTCCACTGTAGGCTTCATCTTACTGATGGCTATTGATAAATAGCCACTTCTGAACACACAGTTACTGAGTAATTTCAAGACTAAATACTATACTGCCAAGTGCCAATGTAATTTTTATAATTCAGAGGAGGAAGTCTAGGAAATTAATAGTATAATTATTAAATCTAACTTTTCTACTGTTGGCTGGTGCACTAGCTTTAGAATGTTGGAAAGCCAAAGAGGTAGCAAGACTATGCAGTACTTCAACTAGACCTTGGGATTATTCAGAAACTTATTTCCCATTCAACAGAAAAAAAGGAAGACTGACAGTATATGTGTCCTCTCCACTGTGGTTAGGAAAATGAAACAAACTAAGGATACTAATGATCCACTATTCCATATAACGTGCTGAGGGTCTCAGAAAGCTGAAACATCAAATTATTTTAATATACAATAAACACAAAATAATTTTATTCTGGGAAAATAAAAAGGATAATTTTCCAAATGGGAAAATAGTCAAGATATGAAGTAAAAAAATTAACTTCAGTAATTTATATTTTTTAAGACCCCCCCCGCCAATTTATCAAAACCTCTCAGATTCTAAGTCATGAATGTTGTTGATCTATCAAAATCCATATATCAATAGAGTAGTAAAATATAAGAAAATATTTAGGAAAAAATATGGGTTTTAAAAAAATAATCAGAGATTGGAAAAATGAAATAGATGATTGCATCCGAGAGCATAAAACTGCAGAAGAAGAAGCAAGGAAAGTGCACAGTGCTTATAAATATTACATCTCTCATAAATACTAATGTTCAAGTGAGAAAGCCATATAATACACAAAATATTGCTCAAATGTTCCTGATAATCATACAGGAACATATTCTAATTTGAAACAGTATATTCCACTCAGACAATTCTAGTAGTAGTTAGCCTCATCACACTTCCCAAATGTGCAACTTTTTCTATCTTTATTGCTACTGGTATTGGTTAACCTCAATACAAATTCATTTTTTTCCATAGGAAATTGATATTCACCTCAATAAGAGGAAAATCTGTTCATTGTCACTCAAGGTGTGGAACAATTCTTAACTGAAGCCAATTAAGTTCATTCAGTGTGCAAAGTGGGATAACATGTGTTTTCAAGATTTTGACAAAGTCTCTATCAATCTTTTTGGCTTAACCAGTCTTGTCACTGATTTAAGATAAGATTTGCTGGGGTGTCCTACATCTACATCTTCTTGTATTTCTTAAACTTTAGAAATAATAATATCGATTTTTCTTTCTGTTACGTACAGTGCAAGGCATAAACTAGATCAGAGGTTTGTTTGGCTTGTACCAACTACTTATATGTTCTAATTGATATTTGTGAATTCATTTCCCTAAAATAATTCTCAACCATACAACATTCTGCTTTTTTAGAACAAGCCACATAATGCCATAAAGTTCTTTGATATAAATCACATTAACAGCCAGACTATACACAAGGAATACATTCTGGATCTGGGCACGTCTACTTTCTTTGGTATGGAAAAGTATATGAAACAATTTGCATTACCAGAAAACCTCCACCCTGAATCCCAAAGTTAAGTATAAAAACCTGCAGATGATCCTATGCTATCATGCTTGCAAACGCAATGTCTTCAATGACAAAGCCAAGATCACAGCTTAACATAACACAAACTTGGAGACTTTTGTTTATGTTGCATTTAGGGTCTACATTGTGCTATCTAATAACTGGGAAAAAGAAAGAAAAATATCAAACCTGAAGGCAAGAATAAAAGTATAAAAGAATATAGTATAGTTAATACAGTATAATATCATTTGCATAGATATAAAAGAGAAATTAATTTTAAAATTAATTTGAATCTTCTAAAACATCATTTTAACCCAACTATGAAGAATATGTTACAGATCCAGAGTTCTGACTGTAAAAATATAAAAAAAAAAATCAACCAGAAACCCCAATATAATTGGAGTCATGAAATTTTAAGCTTTTTAAGCATTAAAACAAATATTTTACATACAGGCACTTTTAATACTCTGTTTCCATTTAAGTTCAAGACAAAAAAAATCTAAATTCTAGAACTGTTTTAAAAATGGAACTGTGACAAAAAAAATGCAGCCTATATAAAACAAAATTCAGATTTGTGCTTTAAATACTTGATTTTGTTTCCTTCTATTGATGCAACCAGACTCCACAATGCATTTCAGAAACGTTCCTGTAGAAAACCATTGAAATTCTATTGCCACAGTAAATTTCCACTACAGTAAATTTCCACTACACCAAATTTTATACCTTAATGGTTAAGCATTTAATCAAATGTGTCTGAGAAGGTTTCTAACAAGTTTCAAAAACTATGCCCTTCCATGAACATTTTATAAACAACTCATGTATTCCATGAGATTTGAAGACGTCTCTGCTTTTCTTGCTGACAATAAACTAGCTACAACTATAGATGGCAATGCAAGGACTCTATTCTTCCTATCATCTCACAAATAGAATCCTCAACCGAGTTCTGCTTGTAGAATCTGTTATCACTAGCAATGTTGATACATGGAGCTGTGAGGCAGCATCAGCCTCAGATCCTTGCTGAATTTGATAAGTGAGAAAACAACCTGCAGATCTGAAATCTGAGAAAAAAAAAAATTCATTAAATTACTCAGTTTTCCTCATATACAGCTGAAACTGAATCTCTTCATAGAAGAAATTCGTAAATGTTACTGCAAGTCAGCACAGCATTAAAGACAACTCCAAACATGACATACACAAAAAAAGAACTTTGAACTTGTATTTACTAAGTTAGACATTCTAGGGGTGATTTTTTTTTTTACAAAATTTTACATCAGTTTTTGTGTATTTTTACATACAACAAAGTAGAACAAGGTGTATAGAAGTGTAAGCTCATGCAAATCCTTCAGAAATTATTATTGTTTCAGCGATCTTTCTTGCTATGAAGCCCCTTGGCACCAGCTCCAATTTCCTTCTCACATGCAGTATAAATACAGGAACCCTGAGTATGCTGTATCTATCAAGCACAATCTGACATTCTGTCATTGATTTTGAAATGTCATATCAAAGCAGCCTCTCCAGTGCAACGTGAGAGTTACAGAAGCAACAGTTCTGCAGCAGAAGTTATGTTATTAAACCAGCTGAAAGATAGAAAGGCAGTCCATAGTGAGAGTTTTTCATCATCTGTGGATGTCTTAAACATTTTAACAGGAGTTTGAGGCCAGTAATTATTGTTATATCAACTGAAGTCACGAACATAGACCTGATTTTGAAATAGAATGGTCAGAAGAATCTCAAATGACTCTTGCATGACTGTGCCCTTGAAATACTTTATAAACTCTGATTTAAAAATGCACTAGTGTTATTTTCAGAGCCTTGACTGGTATTTCTTTGCCATGCTAAGGCAGTTTCCCTGTCTGGCCATCCAGGATCACCTCTGGTAGTCACTCTCATACCACCTGAGACAGGATGGAAGCCCCTCCACAGCAACACATCCCACATCCACAGAGTCACACCAGGTGTCCTTACTGGCTCAGTCCTAGGTCTTCTGTAGCAGAATCTCAGATGTCCAGATCCTTAAAAAACTTTAACCTTGGTCAAATTACTAAGTGATAGAATAATAGCCTGAGCTGGTACCTCCAAAGAGGGACTCTGAAGAAGTTTTGGGGTTTTATACTCTCGCAATCTAAGGGTGCCAAAGTTTGGGGTCCCTGAGTGTCCAGTCACAGTCCTGCTGTGTCCCTGAGTGTCC
>VYXF01002460.1:1361056-1377953 GCA_013397295.1 Polioptila caerulea | reverse complement strand
TTTTTTTTTTTTTTTTTTTTTTTTTGTCTCTTTCTTTGCGAGATAGACCAACAGGAAACACATTGACGGAAATGTTGCCAAAGCCCGTAGAGTGACTTTAACTGGTCTCTCTGTTTGGCGGAGGGGAAAAAAATCAGAGAGGGGAAAGATCAGAGTAGGAACGGGGAGAAATAAAATCAGGCGAAGGAAATTAGCAAGCACTGGAACCTTGGCACTAGCAGGCCTGGGCCCGGGCGGGGCCGGGGCTCCCCAGTCCCGCGTGTCCGCGGCCGGCCCGTGACCCTCGGCGCTGTGCCTCTCTTTGTAGGGAAGCCGCTGCTGTGGAGCCCCTTCATCCAGCGGCCGCTGCACAAGAGGAAGGGGGGGCAGGTCCGCTTCTCCAACGACCAGACCATCGAGTTGGAGAAGAAGTTCGAGACACAGAAATACCTCTCCCCACCGGAGAGGAAGCGCCTGGCCAAGATGCTGCAGCTCAGCGAGAGGCAGGTGAGGCCGTGCCCCCGCCCCGGGAAACCGCACCCCCTTCCCAGCGGCTCCAGGCCCCGCCGTGCAGCTGCTGGCTTGCATCGCTTGCATCGCTCCCGGGGACCTGGCTGGCTGGGGTCGGCGGGGAAGGGGTGCTTGGCAGGTTCTTGCTTTTTGCTTGTGGCTTGGGTAGGGCTCCGGGCATTTACTGGCTCCAAGACTACCCTGCACCTTTTCTCGTTGTCGTTGCTCAGGTCAAAACCTGGTTTCAGAATCGCAGAGCCAAATGGAGGCGTCTAAAGCAGGTACGTAGATGTTTCTGTTTCTATAGAAGTAAGTATTTTAATTGTCTTATCTTACGCTGTGCTCGCCTATTCCAGGTTGTATGCAGAAGTCATCTGAAAGGCTGTTTAACCTCTTCACCTTGATTAAAAAGACAAATAGTCATGCTGGAATCCATGAGGGCTCATTCAGGCAGCACTAACGTTAAAAGCTTCTAATGCAGTTCCTATATCAATTATGCCCGTCTTTCACACACCACCTATTAAAACTCCACACTAATTGTTTTGTAAACCCATATGTTGTTTAGCCAATTAACGTGCAGAAGATAACTAATTGTCAGTAAATTACTTAGGCAGGTTTTTTTTTGAGAATATTAACTGGTGTTTTAAAACGCCCTCTCTTAATAAACACAAGTCGATATGTTTTGCTAATATCGGGAGAAGGCAGGTATAAACACCTTGTTTGTTTTGAGGAGCCATATGGAAAATTGAGTAGCTTTTACTTTCCTTTCACAAGCAGTTACAGTGTAGGAGGCTAAGAAGCTAAAGCAGTTTCCTTTCCCCTAGAAATCATGCTCAAGCAGATAATTATTTAGGGTTTTTTATGGCACATGGGGACTGTGCCTGGCTCGGCAAAACTGAGGTCCCTTGGCTCAAATATTTTTGAAAAACTCCAACATTTTGGCCTGAGTCTGGCTCTAGTAAGTGTGACATGGATGCACATGTTTTACTGGCAAATTAGCCTTTAATAGAAAAGTAAAAAGAAAAGGAAACTAATCACAGTACCATGCTCTAGATAAATCTGTTCTGTGACCTTCGCCCGAGTTTAACTCAATCTTCAGCTGATTTTTTAATAAAGTCCTATTATTCTGGCAAGAGGCTGGCTAGGGCCCAACCCATGCCACAGTGTCCAGAGAGCCTGCTTGGGATCTCGGCCATTTTAAATCATTTCCTCCTTTTCATTCAGTCACATCCATTTCTCCAAGCCCGCACGGTTATATCATGGGTACGTGTCTCTGCCTGCTTTTTCGTTAGAGTAACATTTCATGCCCCCTTAGGGGACTGGCTCTCCAGACAGGTGCCAGACAGAGCTACTCTTGCCTTCACAAACAGGGTTTTGATTTGGTTTTAGCGGTGAGTGTTTTAATGTTGGGTTTTAGTTTTAATTGGTAATTTTTTTCTCTTTGCTTTTGGGCCACTGATGGATTCAACCTCCCTCCTCTTGCTGTTGGGTGTAATTAAAGAAAGATCAGGGCAGGAGGAAGCTGTGTGTCGGTGTTTGTAGACTCATAATAAACATTTGCTTTGCTAAAGACAAAAGTTCAGAGGTTCCTGGGCTCCAGCAGCTCCTGACTCTTTTGAAGTGGCTGCGATAACCATCGCCAAGGAGCCTTATTCACGGCAGCAGCCCCTGTGGCTGTGAGGGAGTGGGATCAGAGCCCTTGCCCGGCCCTGTCCCACTCAGGCAGGTTTATAGGCAGGAGGCCCAGGGAGGCAGCAGGACACCTGCCTTTTTCTGCAGGAAACCCAAGGTGGTTTTCCCACACAGCACAGCTGGAATTCCTGGGCCTCCTGTCTCTGTGGCCTGTAGTTCTGTACCAAGCAGGATTCTTTCATTGCAGGAGAACCCCCAGGCCACCAAAAAAGAAGAAGTAGAAGGTGCTGACAGTCACAGTGACCAAAGGCCGGAGAGCTGCCAGAGCCCCGAGCAGAAGGGTAAGGAGGTCTCTCTGGATGGCTCACAGTACAC
Source organism: Polioptila caerulea (assembly GCA_013397295.1). Taxonomy (NCBI): domain Eukaryota; kingdom Metazoa; phylum Chordata; class Aves; order Passeriformes; family Certhiidae; genus Polioptila; species Polioptila caerulea. The sequence continues at coordinate 1,375,457 of VYXF01002460.1, read as the reverse complement.
CCCCTCACCAGCCTCGCAGGAGGACCTGGAGTCAGATGTCTCTGATGACTCTGATCAAGAAGTGGACATTGAAGGCGATAAAGGCTTTTACACTGCTGCCCACTAACAGTCCCATGCAGACAGCGGACCCTAACTTGGCTTGCACTTTACCAGGGGCTGGTTTGAAAGAATATTGTGCTACAGGAGAAAACTTTCACCGTTACACTGAGAGGGAAAAACATCACCAAATAGACTAATTTTATAATAAGCAGAGAAAGAAAGAAGTATTTTCTGCAAACAGTTCAGTTTTGGCATCTCTAATTTGGTTAAAGGACCATGGTTTGTATTTAATTATTTGTAAGATATGTTTGTACAATAATCAGTGTTCGAACTGGGATATAATCCTGCACCCTGTCCTTACTTATGGTGGTGGAGAGGGTCTGAATCAGCTGCTGTCGGTGATCAGGCAAAACTCTAACTAGTGTGGAAGTGAGTGTGGATTGCAGGTCTAAGCCCTTTATATGTGTAAACAAAACGTACTTTAAATAGATTAATTTAAACGCCCTTTGTAAGCAGAGAAACATGTTCTGTAAAATAGGGAGGGATTTGACCATCCCAAGAAGTGCCTTATGCTCACACCCTTTTATGTGCCATGGTGCTCTCTACTGAGACATCCCTCCATTTGTCAGGTAGAGTTGTCGGACAGATTCCTTTTTCTTCTTGTGTGAGATGAAATGTGCCTTTTCAGATTTTTGAGAATTTTGCCTCACAGTTTGGGTGGTTCCATTTGCAGAAAAAGAAAATATTTTTCTCCTTTAAAATCTCTAGCACTGTTTTTTATTGATTTCATATTTGAGAAGAAAATGCAGGGATTGATAGGGCCCTGCTGCAGGACAGAAACTGGCATCAGCTGCAGGGCATCAGTGAGGCACACAGCCGTGGGAAGATAATGCCTATTGTTCACGTATCTGCTTCTGTACATATTAGTTTTCTTTAAAAGTCTCGTGGTTTTTTACCTCATATTGTTCATATTTTGTACATATTTGTTCAGTGTTAAAAAAAATGGCAAAACCTGGTATTTAATTTTTGATGGACATATCTGTGAAATAAACCTAAACTCTGCAACATTCGCCACTCTGGCCGTCCAGTTACTGGCAGGAGAAGACCCAAACCTCTCCTCTGCCAGGTGTGTTGTAAGCTGCTTTTCCCTCAGTGCTGTGCCAGTCACCAGCCACCCCGCAGCTTTCTGGGCACCCTCGGTGCAGGAGTCCCGTGTGGGCTCTCTGCTGTGTTTTTGTGCTGTGTTTCAGCCTCCCACCCCGCGTTTCAGTTTTGCCTGTGCCCGTGCCCCCACAGGAACGGGCCCTGTGGTGAGAGGAGGAAAACCTGGCTGGCAAGCCCAGGCTGGAAGCGTGGGAGTTTGCCCCCGAGTCGCCCTGACCTTGGGGGACTGGAGAGGGGGTGCAGGCTGGAGGAGGAGCAGGGCTGGCAGGGCTTGCTCGGGGCCGGGCATCGACCCCAGCCGGGGCAGACGCTGACCCACCTGAGTCAACAGTGGCTATTCATCAGCCTTTCTCCGAAATTACGTCGACCCGGGGAAGGAGCATGGAACTGGGAAACAAGGATTGCTCTCGGGAGCAAGCATCCTGGGTCAGCACCTGTGTGGGTATTCAGCCCCTCCAGGTGCCACAGTGAGCACTCTGGGAACAGGGATGTACACCTGGCCAAGTGTCACGGAGGCTTTTAGTGCCAAGAGATGTTTTTAGATAGCAACAAGTGACCATTGCGATTGGCGAGGGAGGATGGCCCTTAGAGCAGGCAAGATGTTGCTTTTAAGCGAGTTAATTCTTTGAGAGACATCAGCTGAGGTTTCTAGTGTCTTTAACTTTGTTTTATTCGAAAACTGCGCTCATGAAGGGGGGCTGAAAAGACGAAGTGATGGGGAGGTTGTGTGCCCCCTGCCCGTGCAGGCTCCGGCCGCCCTGCGAGCTGCTCCGGTCGGGCCGAGCGCCCGCCGCTCGCATGGCGGCCCCGGGGACGCGGGCACCGGCCCCTGGTCTAACGCCGTCCGTGTCAGAGGGACCTTCGGGGCGCTCCAGGGCGTCCCTGGGGCTCCTCTCCGCCTTCGCGCCGGGATCGAGCCCAGCGCGGTGCGCGACACGCGGGGAATCGCTGCTGCGCGCAGACAATTCCTAGCGGGGCTGCGATGAGGAGGAGACCGCTTCTCCATCCTTCGGCTTTTCCCTCAATCGGGCTGCCGTCATGGTTCTCAACGCGAGTCCCGACGGGGACAGCCCACCGTGAGTCCCGGGAGCTGCGGGAGCGAGGGTGATGGGGTTGTGAGGGCCGGAAGCAGTGGGAGCACTCGGGAAGGTGCCGTCTGCGTTTGTTTTTCTTTATCTGTTTATCTGTCCCGACTGATACCAAGGCGCACGAAACCGGCGTTACTGCTTCAACGCGACTTCGTGTCATGGCTGTGCGTTCGCGTGGGAATGGGAATACGCGTGGAACAGAGCGGCCGTGTCGGGTGGGCAGCCGGCGGCGGCCCGTGGGAGTGGATCCCGGGCAAACCCCATTTCCACGGGAGAGCTGATGCCGGCGCGCCCCGGGCGGGACAAGCCGGGAGCCAGCCGGGCCCGATGCGATGGGCGGGGGCTCTGCCCGAGGAACTGCGCGGGGTCGCGTCCAGGGAGAAGTAACGGGGTCCGGGGAAGCCGGGCTCGCCAACCCAGGCGCTTTCCCCTCCGTGGCAGGGATTTGGCGGTTCCCTGCAGGTGGGGAGCGCAGATGCGCCGTTTGCAGCCGCCTGGCCAGGGATGTGGATTTCCAGGGTGTCGCGACATGTGACAAACAGCGCTGTAACCCAGGCTGGGCAGTCGATATGTCTTTGCTCACCCGCCCATCGGAGGAGGGGGTTTAGGGAGGTAAAACACACAGGCGGGGCCGGCCTAGCTGCCGGTCAGAACAACCTCCCAGCAGCTGTCCCTAATTCCCCCAGCTCGTTTCCACGCGGGGGAGACCGACGTGGGGATGACCACGGTGAGGCGGACGAGTGTCCCTCCACGGGCAGTCTCTTCTCTTTGGCAGGAGAAAAATAGCCAAAGCACTTTACACCGTTCAGGAAAACCTTCGAGCCCCTTCCGTGCCACCCTGCTCTGTCCTGTTTGTTTGCCCATTCGCTATTCCATGCCGAACTGGCACGTATGACCTTTCCAGCACAACTCCCGTCTTGTTTTCGACTTTTTTATCAGCCGATTCAACTTGAAAATGGTTATCATTTAGCAGAAAAACAAACAGAAAAGCACATTTTTGTAAGCAAAACGTTAATGATTGGAAGAATTGCACCAATTTCAGCTTGACAGTGTGTGATTAATCCTCCGGGTCAGGTACTTATATTTTTAGTCATTAGGTTCGTCGGCCTTTGATATGCAGCACTGTTTCTAGCCTAATAGGCTATCGACCGAGCCGCTGTGTACTTTGACTCCGTGCGCAGCGCGGTCCGCGGGCGCAGCGCGGGATGCGCGGNCCCGTGACCGGGACACGCGGGGGCTGCGCGTTCGCGCCCGCCGCCAGCGCTGCCGCGGGGACGGGGAGAGGAGGAAAGCGGATAGGCGATGTTTGCGAGGCAGGTCACTTTAATCCTTCACACTGAAATGTCCAGAGCCTCTTCTATTGCACAATAATAGGAAATAATAACTCAGGGCTGCTAATTGTTTGCTTTCGCTGAAAAGGACCTTCCTTTGGTCATATCGGACAAAATTAGTTTTATCCATCCACTCAGTTTAGTGGATGACAAGAAATGGTATTAGGCCTGGAAAACATCTGCTATTAAATGTCTCCTCAGAGGACAAAACAAAAAAAAATTAAAAAAAGTCAGTCAGACAATGGGTGCATGGGCGTTACTGTGTTTTAGCTATGTATATATATATATATATATATATATATATATGTATGTATATATAAAATGCTCGGTTTTGAAAACATTATTTTAGCACATGAGAAAGTTTTAAGACAGAGCTGTAAACCTGAAAGAAGCATGAACATCAGGTCAGAGCATGCTGATCTGATTCAGATCAACTTCCCATTAACGTTTAGCAGTGGTTTGGGCTCAGTAAGGACTTTGTCCAGATCTTTGGAGACAACAGCTTACCAAAAAGCTTTTGCTGACAGTTGAGTCTCTGTCTTATTTTGAATAATGGACAGGCTCCAGGCCTTGTGAGCATAGGGGGTTTGCTTATTCCTATTTATCCAAAACAGGAAATCAATGTGTATTTCTAAAATATTTCAGATGGTGCATGTCAAGGCCAAAAAAACTTTAGAGGATCCCGTAAAAGCCTTATCACTTTAACTTAAGTGGCTCAGTTTCACAACTCCATTGTCTGAGAGCTATTGACAAATGACTGCTAAACCCCGGGAGTCTCGAGCACATCCAGACTGTGTTACTTTGGTCACTTCGAGTTATACCAGCAAATTATTATTTGGTGGAGTCTTTCAATTCAGTTGGTGACTTGTGAATTTTCCCCTGAATGTTAGATACCCACCCATGTTATAAAGACATAATCTCTAATGGGACTAATTGAGAGGTAGTTCTTTTTTTTTTCCTCTCAGATTGATATCCATCTATGTCATTAAGCCTTAATAATAAATAGAACTAATAGATTTGTCTGGGTTTGTTGAGTTTTTTGTTTTGTTTATTTGGTTTATTTCTGTTTTGGTTTGTTGTTGTTGTGGAGTCTTTTTTTACAAGCAAAACACAGCCTGATATTAAACAGTCTGAGAGGCTGAGCTTATGCTTGTCTTAGAATTGTCATAGTGACTTTCTTACTTTTCTTTCTTTTGTTTTTTTTCTTTCCTGGAAGTATTGTTCAAGAAGTCAAAGATACTAGCACAATTCTGGGAAAGAGGTATTCTGATTTTTTCACTCTTCAGTGAGCAAACCAGTGTAAGGATATGTATTAATGACTAAGAATTTGTCTGCTGACTTTGTACAAGACAATTGTTAAAGTGGGTATGTGAGCAAGCATGTGGGCTAGGCATTTTAAAGTAGCTGTTTAAAGGAGCAGATTTGATCAAGGGTTTTGTCTGAGTACATTTCGGTGAAAACAAAGTCAAAGTCAAAACGAATTGCTGTGGTGGCCTGTAGGAAATGAATTGGTGCTCACAGTCAGCTAGAAATACTGACACTAAAGACAAACTGAACTTCGCATTTGTTGGCACAGTTTAGGCAAATGATTTGGGTTAAAAGACTGAATGGGCATGAAAAATGAGCTGCCGTCTCATTAGCCTTAAGGAAGGGGGCATTTCCAGGAGACCTAATTCAATCAAGCTTCTTTAAGGACCAAAAATCCCACCTGACAGACACATAGACCTCAGAACTTTAAACATGATTTTAGCAGGTTGAGTTCCAGTCAGCGAGGAGCCCAGAATATGACCTGCTAAAACTTGGAAGATTGTATCAGTAGACTCTTAGTAGGTCTTACTTTTGAAGAAAGAATTCCTGACTGAACTAAAACTACAGAAAAAAAGGATTTTTTTCTTTGTTTTCTAGACAGACCTTCCCGGGTTTCCCTGCCCTTCAATCTGTGCCGTTGCTTTAAAAGACCTATGTGGGGAAAATTCTTACTGCTTCTTTCCTATGCTATTATATTCCTTGGCTGTGGGCATGCTGTTGGAAGGAGTATTCTGTCATTGTCTAGACAAGTATAAAAGTTGTATTTTTAGAATGACTTAGCAAACACTTTTAAACACCTTTTAGCATTTGACTTGTCCTGTCTATGCAAGGTTTCAAATCATGGTAGTCAAACCTTGTTAATTAGTATCTTTAAAAACACAGCTTTCATCCTAGTGTAGAAATACTGAGAGTTCTTGTCCTGGAATACCTTACCCGCATGAGGGTAGAGCCATTTTAAAATGAGTCAGGACTGACCACTACCCTGCAATTGTATCTCAATGACTTACTGCAGCCATCAGGACAAAAATCACAGGTTAAAAGGGGAAGAAGTAACTTTGTCCTATACACACCAGTTCTTCCACTTCCTTCTCTGTGTAATAAGCAATCCTCTTACACAGCCAAGAGCCTAATCTAGCACACAAAGTCCATCAGAGAGACCTGTTGTGGTCCTAAGGTATAGAAGGACTCAGTTCTGCAAAAGGATGGAGCAGTGGCTGAGGTTACTTTCCAGGGACTTAGCCTGACATTTCTTCCCAAATGTACCTTGGAAATAGCCCAAGCTGCTGTAAAGGAGTTTAGAGATGATAACCCTTTAAGGAAAAGGTCTGCACTAATTTGCTTCATTTTGGCTGGTGGGTGTTGAAGCCCCGCCAGCACTTCAGAGAAAGTTTGGCTCATTGAGGGCGTTTCGTTGGTTCATTCTGGGCTCCATGGTAGTGAGACACCAGATTAAATTTATCTCTGAGCATGTCAGTGCCAGTTAGATGTGGGCAGGAACTACGAGTGAGTTGCTCTGTTGGCTGAAAACAAACACAGGGCTGTATAAGCCAGGGTGAGAACAGCCAAGGGAGTTGAGCTGTAGTAGTAGGTACTTCAGGGGCTCAGAGGCAAAAACAATGGGATGGGACAGTAGCTCTGCAGCCTCCTGCCATCCTCATGCAGGCAGTGGAGCAACCCAAAAATTTCTTCTGAGGTTTGTCAGATAATGGAAAATTGCCATCTTTTGGTAAAGGCTGATCTGACAGTCTGTCAGGGACCAGACTGGAGTTTTCCATCCAAGTGAGATTTTGGGATGAACTAGTGGTCAGTACTATACCTAGGAGATGGATCAGGTCTGCCCTGCAGAGCTAAACCCTTTTCTGTGCCTTTGGCCCTGGAGGCTCACACGGACATTGTCTTGGTCACCAGTAATGCACCTGGTACAATATTGTACCTTGGTGCAATACCCCCTGCAACTTCATGAGCATTTTACTCCAAGTGAAGCATCCTAATTCCATTCAGTGGCATAGCAGCAATAGTGGCAGCACCAATGATGGCAGTCTCTGCCACCTGAACTCACCTCTGTTATCAGGCAGGAGATGTTCAGCACTTCCCCAAAATCATTTCTCTTTATGGTAACTCTTTTTTGAGGAGGACTGAACCCCATCAGATCACTAGTTGCTTTTGAAAATCTCAGTCAGAACTGTATGCAGATAGTCTTTGTGTTGTTCACCGCTTCCCATACTGTGGTACGGGCAGAGAACGCTGACACTGCAATAGCTGAATAAAAGACACCCATTTTCTGCCCGTGTTACTCTCATAATGAATGTTCTTCACGCTCAGTGCTGCTTTGCTCCACCAGCTACCCCTACCCCACAGCCTTTGGGAGTGTCTGGGTGGTCAGAGTATGCTCACAGATAGTGCAGACTGTGAATATCAGCATATATTAAAATATATTTATGTCTTAATTTAAAAAAACTTACATGGAAAAGTACTTTTTTCTCCATTTTTAACCTTCACCTGATATTTTTACTGTAGCAAAATATATGCTACCTGCACATGGAAACAAATGTTTTTTCTAGAGAAGAGAATTATGCCACAGAGGCCTGTGGATGACACGACACCAGAACTCCTCTGAAAGTAGTGTGTGGTAGGATGCAACCGGCCAGCTTCAGAGTCTTTTGCAAGAAGTTCCCTGTGCTTGAAGTAATAAATATCTTACAGGCACAGTTGTGGTTGGGGAGGGTACTTTATATTGATTCATCATCAACCACTCCAAAATTAGTTTGCTATGTTGTAATATAAACCCTTGGAAGTGGTTTCCTGACAAAATTTTTTTCTGTTATTTTTTATTTTTTTCCCAAAGATGATACTTTTGCCCAACAGCTGTCTCCTGAGCTACCAATCACAGGATTCACTAACACAACCTGTACAATCTTATTTCCTATATATATGAGGAATTATCTAGCACTGGCAAACGAGGCACACATGATGACACTTTAAAATGTATGTAAAGTATTAAGTTATTTGTTGGTTGCTCCAGAACAAATGTAGGATAAATAATGCCATTAAATAGCAAATGGATTAAGGCCTTATTTTTTCTTAGTTGATTACGGAATGCATTACTACATACTTTCCATTATTTGCAAATTACACCAGACAGATTGAATAAATGCTTTAAAATGGGTCCTGAACACTGGTTTAGAAACACAGAGGAAGTGGTTTCTTAGACAACTGCTACCCACATATTGATTTAATAACAGAGAGGTGGAGGGGCAAAGATGATTATGTTGATGTACTGAGCTGTTGATTGTTTAATTGAAGGTAAAATTTTTAGCTTCACTAGTCAATTACCTGATCTCATTAAGTCCTTAAAAATTACTAAAATACCATTCTGGCTGAAGCAGCTGCACTTTGCTACTATATTGTCTGAAGCATTAGGAAAATAGTTTGCTAATGGTGATTTACAAGTGTAAACATGTGATATTTTTAGCATTCGAATAAGCTTTCTCCATGTGAGAGATTTTGAAGGACTACCATGCATCAGGTATGTAAGGGCAAAGGAGGATATGAAATGTGTTTTTATGTTTGCTTAATTGAACCTTGAACTTCTAAATATTTTAAGGTTTTTTTCTATTTGAACCGTATCAACAAGGTGGGAAATAGAAGTAGAAAAGAATGATTTTTTAATATCAAAACTGTTTCAAATATAAATGCAAGAAATTATTCAGTGCCTGTCACATAACAGAGGTTGTTTTGAGGGTAAATGTAAACTAAGACAGCATTTGGAGTCCCTGTGAAGGAAGAAACCCCATGCTGTGCAGATGCTGAAGATGCCAGCATGGCAGCATAAGGGGTGATGTTCTGAGGACCCCAGAATAGCAAGAACAACTTATCCTGGGCCTCTCCTTGTTACTTTGGAAGTTGCTGATAGAGGACCTTGCATAGCACCTGCTGGATTCTGTGTGCCATAGTGTGCACAGTACTGACGTGGGCCCTGCTAGCAATCAGTGCTAGCAATCATTTTTTGTATTTCCAAATGTCACAGGAACACATTCTTTCAGGTTAATACATTTTCATTTTGCAGGATGCCTGTCCCAGAAAAGGTAAGTGATCAGGCAATGGTCATACAGTTATGTAGGAAGCCTTTTTCAAAACCTGTGTGGCAAGGGTTCTGTCCTTGTGTACATTGTTTGATTCTTAGATCAGTTCAGAGACAGACAGCTGGTCTCCATGCAGAAGGAATCTGGGATGCAAGCAACATCACACGAGTCACATGAACTTGATGAACTCTCAGAAAGGAGCTAGACAATTTTTTCTCTCAGTGCAAAGATGTAACAAAGTTATGAACAAGTCCCAGAATAAGAGATGAAGGAAGACTTGGGTTTTATTTTTCCCCCTTTACAAAGGGTTAATGAGACAGAGTAGTAGTAGAGAAATAATTTAGAAGAAATTCAGTAATACCAAGATTCTCCAGTTTTTGGGGATATTCCCACTGATGTCTGGTTCTGGCTCTGTGCCACTTAAAATCTCATTGGAGTGAAAAATGACTGTCAAAAAAATATGAAAATGGGACAAAAGCACACAGCACTGACAAGAAAATGTGCCTGTTCCCCAGTCTTAGAGCACATTCCTCCAAACTTCTCAGGAAACCCCCTTTTCTTCCTTTAATTGCCTGTTATTGCTTGAAGTTCCCATACATCAGCAGCTCCTAAACTACCGGTATGGTTGTTTCTTGGGTTTTTAGGTACTTGAATTGAAGTGCAAAGTGCAAGGCAAATAAAACTGCTAGTGTTGCATTTTGATGTTATGTAAATTGCCAATTACATTCTGCACAAGGCAGTGTTATAAATTATGAGATCAACAAAAACGTGAGGACATTCACAGGAAGTCTTCCTTAACATTAGGTAGGTGCCGGAAATTATTTTTTGTTGTAATACAGGATAGTGACATTAAAAGGACAAAACCTAGTTTTTAATAAAACAACATCACCTGTTGTCTTTCAGATGGCAAAACTACTCAAGATCTGGAGTTTGGGTTTGTTTTCTATTTTTTTGAGTATTGCCTTTTTAGGGTGTGGGGAGGGGGAAGTTTTGGCCCTGCACTGTTCTTTATTGACCGTGGAATTGGGCAGAAAGAGTAGAAGCTGTGTAAGCTGTTCCAAGACTCACTCACACTGTCAAGCCAGAGAAGTTTGTTGTGCCAGTGTTATTGTAATCAACCAGTCTGTCCAAAATGGTGCTGCAACCTTTCTCAGATTAAAATAAACTACTCCCATTTTTGGACAGGGTAGAGCTTGTGTAACTTGGTTTACCATTGCAGTTTTTGGAATTATAGCAAATTTGGCTGTGATTTTTTTACAGGAACAATTCAACCATCTTAGGCACTGATTCAAGGGTAATTCTTGGTGATAGCTGATATCAACAGTGGGTTGACTTCCTACTTGGTAAGTGGGCCAGGAAAGCCATCCTGGTGGAAAGCAGAGCCTGGAAGGTTTCCTGTGAGCAGAGCCCTGTGCACCAGGAGATCCTGCAGAGAGAAGCTATGGGAGTAGCCAGCTCAGGAAAGTGTCTGGGGCCAAATATTTGCAGAACTGTTCTGAACTATCGTTCTGCTTAGGGTCTTTGTGGTTTTGAGATAAGAAAATGAGGAAGCTGAATAAAAACAGCTACCCACCAGAAGGGTGAATTGTATGAGGGTATCACTTCTGTGCTCCATCTCCTCCCCCTTGCAGACCTGTGCACTTGTAGAGGCTGCCTTGCTACTCTTGGTAAACAACTTTTGAGGTGTTTGACTGGCATTAAGGTTCATGCTGCTTCTTGGATGCCAAATATCTTGTAACCTGCACCCTGAAGATTACACGCTGATAAACAGCCATCCATTTAACAATCCATTTAATTTCTATTTTCAAAGTAAAATAGAAGAATCAAGGTTTAATTTTCTTGAATATAATAAATACTTAATTCTGAAGTCCACCTTTTAAGGTCTCAGTTTGTATTTTTTATTGTGTTTGTGTGTTTATTTATTTTTGTCTGTTTTTATATTCAGTGATTTAGAGTCTGAGGTCATAGTACTTGCCTATAAAACACATTTCTCAAACTTCTGTCTTCCAAGAATCAGCTAAAGCATAATGCTGGGATAATAATGCATAATGAATAAAGATATTTCAGTGATTCATGAGAATTTGTCTCATTCTATTTCTAGACATGAGTAGGTCATTAACTAGCCTATACATATGTAAAAATTTAAAAGAAGAAATTTCCCTTGCCCACTAAGATCAGTAATATATGATACAAAAACCCTGATATGTTTCATCATATCTCAGCAGTAATTTTTTCTCTAACTACATAAATCTTATTCCCAGGATGATGAACTTTCTGAAAAACCTTTCCATGTGATCACTCACAAATACTAAGGCTTTTAATAAGTCACATCATGCAATGCTTATATTGTCTAGCCAACATTTATTGTGGATCTATTAATGCCCTGCTTTTAATTCCTAATGATACTAAAATTAAATTAGCTATGAACACCCTTACAACGTCTGTCTCCTGATCTGGAAGACTGTTTATACAAGCAATCAGGGAAGTTAGCTGCTCACTGGCAGAGCAAGTGTCTGCAAATAGTCTCTGCAATAACATATTAGCCACTGCAAATGGAGGAATATGAATTAAGCATATAGATTTTGCACTTGTTTCCTTTGTGCCTCCCCTCTTTCCTTGACATGTTTACTAACACATTTATAATGTCAGAAAGGGCTCTGACTGTTGAGCATTAATTACATGTGGGAACTGGAGCATAAAATAACATCTACATTTTATCCTTTTTAATCAAGAGGAAATGCCCTAATGTTGGATTTAGATTTAATGCAAAACTAAATATTTGACTCACTATATATTATGTCAGTAGATTAGCTGGTATTTATCACACTTTTCAAAACTGGAGCTTTAATGCCTCATTTGACGTGATTTTGTCAGTCCCTGACAGAAAGCTGATAAAATGTCCATTTATGCCATTACAGCTGCCTCTTGTAGCACTTGTGCTGCTATGGAGAGGGCTCAGTTGTCTTTTGCCTAAAACCTTTGGTTTTGATAATCTTATAACAGGTTGATCTCTAAAGTCCATTTGGCTGTATTACAGTAGATAAATTCTAGACTATAAATTTTAATGGTACAAAAATAGCTTAAATTGAATAAGTGGCCAAAAGCTATCTAAATACTGCATTCTTCCTGTCAAGGTAGCTGAAACTGGAGTTAAAGCTACCACTGGATTTCCATTTCTTCCCTGATTTTGAGTTTCTTCTTCATAAGATCTTTTTTTCCCTTTGCTTGGGTATTTTTAAAAATTTCCTTTATGCGCTGGTAGCAAGAAAAAAGGTTTTCCACAAAAAATGGCAAAACTGAAATGGACCAAATTATATCTGGTCCCTGCTGACCAGACAAGATGATTCTAGGGATTCTCTAGCTCTAAAAACTCCTGCAGGTGTGTGCTTTTACCCAGGCAGGATTGTCAGAATGGGTGACATGCTGCCCTGCCCGCCAGCTCTTATGTGTAAAGTGGGTATGCCAGTGCCAGGTACCCTGTGCTCAAAGGATCTGCATTGGGAATATCTTATTATAAATGCAGCAGAACTATTTAACACTTATTTCCAACCCACCTCCATCTTCCATGGGTTTAGAAGTGGGTGCTCTGTCACCCACCTGCTGACTGTGCAGCACTGCTGGGACAGCCTGAGGAGTTAAAAACGAGACAGGGAGTTCTGGTTCTACCCTGATACCTTCCATTTCACCAGGCTCTGTTCACAGAATTAGAGCTCTACTACTTCTGTGAAAATCGGTAAAATAATAATAAAAAGACAATGTGACACCAGCAAGAAGGGCTACTCAAACATGCAGTGCTTGGTGCCTCAGCTGCCCTGGCAGGGAATGGCTTCCTGCAGGACTGACTGAAGCCCTCTTGGATAATTAGTGAGTTAGTTGCACAATAGCCCCCATGACCAGTGTAATATCACCATTGGAAATATGATATGTGTACCTATTTAGGAAGACTGGCATATTTTTACAATTACCTGAATAAAACGATTTGCAGAATTTCAGGTCAAGCCTGGATTTTGCCCTGTCTCCAGAAGTGCAAGAACAGTCAAGACACTGACTTGTAAAGAATACAACTCATCCTGTGTATTTTTTCATGTTTTTTCTGATGGATACCATTGAAGCCAATGTCAGCATCTGCATGAGCTAAATGAGCATTTACCTTTGGTGGCTGGATTTTGGTGAGGAAAGCATGTGGAGTCAGCTACTAAGGATGTTGAAAACAGTGCTTTTCAATTTATGGGCATAAATTAATTTTCCCCCCACCAAAACAGAAGGAAAAATAGTTCCAGCACTGACAGCTTATACTTTGTGGAGGTGTCCAAAATCTGAGGACACAACCTGTTTCAAGAAATGCAGGTGCCACTTGTCTCTGTTCCTGGCCAGTCCTGTCCTTGCTGACAGTGTTCAGCCATCGCCAGCCCGAGGGTAAGATAATCCCTCCCTGCGACTGGGGGAGATCTGGGCAACTGGGCTTTAGTTTCCCCCTCTGCTTTGGGAGGGCAGAAGATGGGGAATTAAAACAATTTCTCCAGTGAGACCCACTAGAAGGTGGGAGGAGAGTCATGCATATTTGTGCATACTTGCAGTCCTCCCACTCCTTCCTTCCCTGGGCTCACCCTTCCGCCCTCTGCGCTGTCCCCAGGGGCGCAGTGGCTCTGCCTTTGCTGGATGTTGAGGCAGAATTTGGGGGTGTCAGAGAGCCTGTCCTCCCTGCAGGGCCTAGGAGGGGGACAGAGATGCTCTGGGGGCCAGGAATCCTCCTCTAGCTAGGAAATCTGTGTGGCTAAAAGTGATAAAGATCTTCCCTTCTACCAACACTAATTCACATGGTATGTGTTTGACAAGCCCAGGTAGCTGCTTTCCTCCTGTGCTCCAGGCCCAAGAACTGGAGCTACAAATTCTCTAATAACGTTTGTTTCTGGGTCATCATCAAGACAAAATCATCTGTGTGGTGGGTTGAGGTCAGCACTTGTGCTGGTGTGGAGATTGACATTCTCATGGGAACCTGCAGAGGTGGCATCAGCCTCTGGGACCACTGGAACAGCACCTTTTGTTTGCTGACCTGGTGGAAAGGCAGCTGTTCTGTGCTCAGCAGTGCCAGTCAGCAGAGGCCTCCGAGCTTGTGGCATCAGCACTTTATTCACATGAAAGACCTGATGCCTTTGATTCAGTACTTCTGTCTTTCCAGGATGATGACACCAAAGCAAAGGTCTCTGTGATCTCACTGTCTCAGCAGCTTTCACGTGTGAGCTTGGTACACAGAGAGTTGCCCCTCTGGCATCTATTTACTCAGTGGAAAGGGAGCAAAAAGGCACAGGCTTGCCCAGGGTCACACAGCAGAGGTGTCGCCAGCTCTTCGCAGTGCACTCTTTATTGCACCAGGTTTTAGAGTCCATTT
>VYXF01002460.1:1349444-1361034 GCA_013397295.1 Polioptila caerulea | reverse complement strand
GGGCCAAGACCCTGTAACACTGTCAAAGAGAAATTAGAAAATGTGCAGCTAGGGACTAGAAGTATCATAATGCAACTAAGAACCTAGGTGATGTGTAAAACAAATATGCTTTTCTCAATTTCCTGACTTTTCTGGAACAGGGCAGCTCACAGTTTTAACATTGTTACTGGAAATGGTGAATATTATGCTTTGAAGTCCTCTAATGTGCTGAAGATGCTCCTGCTCACATGCACAGTTCTCAGGGTAGCCCTGGCCACAGATTTAATGGGGTGATGATGTGGGTGGAGACACAAAAAAAAAAAAAAAAACCACCAAAAAACACCAAAAAACACCCAAACAAAGAAAACCAAAGAAAAACACCAGAAAACAAACCAAGGGCAGGAAGAGCTCACACAACTTATTTTTTCACTTCTTGTCTCCTTTGATTTCCCACACCACCTCTGCCCCTGGAGCCATACTCATTAGCCTGTGGGCCAGCATGGTGGCTGGCCAGTGGATTGTTTATGTAATCACCATTTACATGGGGCAGGTGTAGCACCAAACCCCAAACCTCTGTGTACTCACCTAACAGAGCAGAACACAGGATGAAATAGCCTGACTAGGATGAGATTTTCAAAAGTATTTGGTTTTAGCCTAACGGCCTCCACTGAATTTCTGAATAAAATCTCTCCCTGCCTATGTGGTGGACAAAGCCATCTGGGCCTGCTCCTGGAGATTTGACTGTCAGCAATGTCTCATCCTGATAATAACACAGCTCAGTGCTCCAGTCAGAAAACCAAAGGAAGAGACACTCTTACCTTAAGATTTATAATAAAATTATAAATATAGATTAAGGTTATAATCTCAAGTATACTCAGAAAGAATAAAGGAGCAGTCATCAGGATGTTTTACAGACTTCAATTTAAAAAACACTTAGGTTTATTCAAACTTTAAAGCCAATGTGTTTAATGCAGAAGAGTTATTTTTATTTTGTTTCTCCAGTTAAACACTGAGACACACTGTTCCCCACAGGTCTCGATCTTTTAAATGCTTACTGTTTACCCAGTAACTGGCAACTGGCAGGATGGAGAAACAAATATGATTATGTCCTTGCCTTCTTAGGCTGAAATAAATGGAATAAAACATTGGTTTGGTTACATGGTGAAATCTATTATGGTTCTCTGACGTGGCATAAAGTTCCTCAAAACTGTGTAGATTTAAATCTGCACATCTAATTTCTGCTGTATTTAATTTTATAAATATCAGATACAATTAATACAGACATTGGATTAGGGTGAATAATTATGCAAAGTGTGCAGATTGAGGGGAATTAGAAGTTTTGTACTTGAAATTTTTCATGTCTGATATAAGAAACCATAAACTTCCCTTAACTTTGCCAGCCAGAGGAGAAATAAAGTGAATAAAATCCCTCTTTAAAAAAGAAACTTTCTACTAAAAGGGAAGGAAAAAAAAAAAAGAAAGGTGCTTCCATTCAATGTCAGATTCAAGTCATCCTGTTGAGATGTGTTGGATAACTGTGTTATTTGCTGGCTTGGAAGGGGAAAATTATGATGGTTTTAACCTATTAGGTAACATCAGAATTTTGTATTGATTTGAAATTGAAGAGGCATTAAAGACAGCACTTTGCATTAATATGTGTGAGGTCAAAATCATGTAGGCTAGAAAATAAAATTGCTGAATATATGGTACAGGTGAAACATGAACATATAATAATCATGTTCCAGTGTAGACGGGGGAAAGAGCTAAACTTAATAAAGTTATACCCCCCAGGACTTCTTATGGGGTCTGTGTTTTGCTTCAGGAATGACAAACCTTCTACTCACCTGCCACAAACAAAAACAAGGAACACCTGTTGTCTCTTTTTTCTTAATTTACTTCTTCTGGTTTGGTTTCCTGCCTTGCTTTCCTTCTGGAGTCCTTCTATGAGGATTAGTGGTTGGGCCCTTCTTGTCCCTTAGTGTTTCTGATGAAATCAGTAGGTGAGTGTATATAGTTTTAAGAAGTCATTTCACCTTCCTCTGTTTTGTTTAGTTTTATTTTTCTCCCATTGTTTTGTTCTTGCCCTCTTCCTTAATTATCCTGCACAGTTGTAACTGTTGGAGGATACTTGCTTACGTGGAGTTTTGGTCTGACCCAATATGGCCATTTTTATATTTCCCAGTTCTTACTGTCTTACAAAATTAGAAAGTCTAAACACTGGGGAAAATGTAACTGCTTGGAATTTTTTATCATCTTGCTGTGACAGGTAGATTTGTCATAAATTTATCTTCTTTTTATGCCCGAGTCAAAAAAAAAAATCATATAGATGCTCTATAATTGTGAGGGCAGGATTGTCAAAGCCCTATGTCTTGTGTCCTGTGACTGAATGTGTCTGAGCTAGTGACACAATGGCTGCTTCTTTTGAACAATCTGCTCAAGGTATTAAAATAAAAGGGGAAAGTTGTGTCCACTGTTCATAGTTTTTTTGTAAAATAATTCAGCATCAATTTTAGAATGAGTAATACTTCCTGTTATGATAAAACTGGTTTAAGAAAAATGGAGCTAGCATGTATCTCTTTGTCCCTTCTGTGTGGAAAACCCCACCTGATTTGGCTGCTTTTCTTTTTTCAAAGAGAGCATTCACACATCCTAGTGGTCGTGTAAAAGTCACTGTGATTGTGTATAGCTCTGCATTCTCTAGGCAGCAAGAACAAAGGCTTCTATATGCGCTAAATATTGTTTCATTAAGGAAGTTATTCTTATGTGTATGTTTCCACAACTGTTATCAGTAGAATTGAAGGGTAGCAGCAGTATCCACAAGCTGTCTGATTTCCTTCCCACACTATCAAAGATTGAAAGAACAAAGATGAAAATGACAGGGAAATGCCTTTAACTATGACATAAATTTCTTTCCAGGAAAGGTTTTAGGAAGTTGCCTTTAATATATTGTTTATAGTATGGCAATTCTGCCTGAAAGGGCTTGGTTTTGTTGGATCTTCTAAGCATTTCCCAAGTCTGGCCTCAGGATGTCCTTCACTGGGTTGTGTTCTGCTCTTGGTCCTAGTAGTGGAAGCTCAAAGTTCCTGCACTGTTTCTCTGTTGTTTATTCTGAATCCGTGTGGATGCATGTGAAATCAAGCTGCACCAAATACCTGTTAAATGCCAGTTCAACCAACTCCGGAAAGTTCAGAGGATAAAATGATGTAGGAAATTATTACTCTTACAGCGTTTATTTTTATAGAGTTTTTCCATGAGAAATACAGACTATTTATTATTGTCACTCCTCTCACAATGCTTGCTAGTGTCTGTGCCTGGGGTATTATGCAGCGGGAACATTAAAGACGGGGGTTGCTAAACCCTGTGGCACTGATGGGAGGTTGGAGCCTGCATTTTCAGCTCCTGCTCCTGTCTGGAAAAGCTCACATAATGTACCTCACTTTTGATGGCAATCCATGCCCAGTGAATGGTTTCAGACATTGCTCCTCTCCCTTTTATAACTTTATTTTGTTTAAATGTCATGGGTCAGTTTCATGCACATCCTGGTCTAGGAACCGAAAGGAAGCACTTGGCATCCTAGCTAGTTGGGAAAGGCAGTAAAATTTGACATCCAGATGCTTCCTTGATTAAGATCTCCAGACTGGTGTTCCCCTGGAGTCTGGGAAGTGATGAAGAACTGAACTGTTGTCTGCCAGGACACAGGTTACCCTTCTCCTCCAAAAAACTTCTGTCCCATCCTTGTCACTGCTCCCACTCCTGGGCTTCTGCCAAGGCAGAACAAGAACTGCAGAGACAGTGAGCCCCTATGAAAGGGCTGGACACAGACACCCTGAAGCAATGTGTCACCAGAGACCTCAGGTTTGTTGTGTGGTATTGTCCCCATCTCCTGTGGCTGCCATCACTGTTGTTCTGCAACCTTCATGGTTTCAAGGGCAGAAGCATCTTGTTTGCTTGTTGTAGGGGAGACTATAAAACCATGATAACCAAGATAAAAATACTTAACAGCCAACTAGCAACTCCCTTTTGAACAGGTGAGATCTGAATATCCATTACCCCACAGTGTGTGCCATCCTTCATGCCAATACAAAGCGGTGTGAAGGAAAGGCAGAAGTGAAGGGTCAGAAACTATTATAAAGTGGGGGTTAATCTGATTTTTTTACCACTCTATACAGAGCAGTAAAGCATTGCTTTCTCTGTTTCAATATATATTTTTGCAAGGCTTCATATGGGCTTTAAAGAAATGACAGAGATTTTTGTACCATTATGTAATGTATGTTTGTAAAACGGAATAAAATAAAATACTTCCTCCTCCTTCAGTAGCATTATAGTTGTAGCTGTTTTCCCAGCTGGGAGTGGTACAACTTAACAACAGCCACACGGGGCTATGCACACTCCTCTTGACTTCTCAGGGGTGACAGAACAGTGGCTCCCTCCTGTACTTCGTGACCTGCAAGATCCTGTGCAGGCTGCAGAGCCCCACCACGGGCAGCACAAGGCTAAGTCCAGCCAACAGCCCGCACCTCACGATGTGAACCCGACAGTAGAATCTGCTGGGGTTGTATCCATCTAAACCCTGCCTGTGCCCTTCCTGGGCTGCCCAGCCCTGTTCCCAGCAGACTTGCAGGGAGCCCCGGGGTGCTCCGCTCTCCCTGCCGGTGCAGCAGAGCGAGCACTGCCGCCCTACGCAGCTGCTCATTTGCCTAACCTGCTCGTAAATGCTCAGGGGGCATTTCTGCATGTTCTGCATGTTGGTC
This sequence comes from Polioptila caerulea, assembly GCA_013397295.1. Taxonomy (NCBI): domain Eukaryota; kingdom Metazoa; phylum Chordata; class Aves; order Passeriformes; family Certhiidae; genus Polioptila; species Polioptila caerulea. The sequence goes on along the minus strand of VYXF01002460.1, from coordinate 1,356,304 downwards.
ACAATCGATTTATTAATTATCAGAGTGGTGGGAATCAAGGATCAGCGGCTTTGTTTTTCTGTCTCCCTCCCACTAACCTGTTTTTTGCTTCAGGCAAATGCTCTGTCCACATCCTCAATCCTGTAAAACAGGAGTGATAATGCCTACCAAGGAGCTGTTTGTGAGTTTTGCTGAGCTCTTTAGCATTCTCAGCAGGAGGCAGCATAGAAACATACGGCAAACATACTATTTCAAGAAAAACAACCCAGATTTAAGTCATTGCAAAGAGCTCCCACTAAGCCTGGGCATAGATCTCAGTCCCTTCCTGATGGTACAAACATTCCTTCAAGAATTTGCAGCCAAAACAGTTTTTCTGGCCCTTTTCTCCCCAGTCATTGTTCCCACACACTTTGTGAAAAGTCACCCTAGTGAAAACTAACCCCTTTATTTGTATTTTTTCAGGTTAATTTTCAGCAGAAATCCCCTGAGCTAACTGGCTGCATAGTTTCCTGCTCATACTCAGAAGAGGCACGGCTAAGAACACTCATCTGAGCAGGTACAGGGCTGCATCTTTCAGCCACAGCTGGCATTCAGGTTAGATTTGCTGGGAAATCTCATTTTCAGCAAAGCTTCTCCAGGTAATGGTAGGTAACATGAGCAAGCCCTTTGAGGCATGTAACCTCACGATGTTTGTTCACTGCACATCCTAACCTTCAGAGCAGGTGAAAATTTGATGTTGTGGTTTAGCAGAAATTCAGTGACCCACCATGTTTAGGAAACAACGATACACACAAATGTATGGTCAGCCTTTTGGCTGTCTGGCTAGAGGTAGAAGGGAAGCAGGTCTGGCCTGTGCTCTGACACAGTTGTCTTTGTACCCCAGCCTGAGCCATGGCCTTGCAGAGGAGGAGCAATCTTGATATCTCAGCCCTGTGCTCTGGGTAAGCTCATTAAAAGCTGCGACTCAGCTGAGGTTTTCTGTAATCCCCAGGTGAATTGGAAGATAAATGGGTTATATAAGTTTGTGAAAGCCACAGAGTTAAGGAACTTCTCTGGGACAGTGACAGACTTCACTTAACACCTTGGAGCCATAGTAAAGTAAGTTAAATAGAGTATCAAGAATGTCTCACATAGTTTTCTGTACTGTTGAAGACCCCACTCCCAGATAACAGGATTATATAAGCAGAGTACTTGAATCAGCATTCCTGGCTGCTAAGGTAAAAATCTAGCAATAGTGCCCATTATTCAAAGTGGTATTTCTATCATAAAAGATGGGAAAAGCATTGAATTTATCCTTTTTTTCTTTTTTATTGCAGAAATATTTTTTCAGAATTATGGATTTTTTTGTTTAGAAGTGTATATATCCCAACAACAGTGTATGACCTGCATCATAAAATATTGTACCACTAAACAAATGTAATTGTGTTCAGCTCTGAACACAACTGCCTACAATAATAGTTGCTGGAAAGAAACAGTCCACATGTGATTAAAAAGAAAGTACTGCAAATGTTATTTCTGCTAAAAGGGGTGCTGGGTGGTGATGGCTATTTTGTCATAGTGAAGTGTGTCCATTAGTGTGCACAATGAGCAGCTAAAGGCATTAAATTACACTGTTGAGGGGCTAACCTTCTGTGACGGCTAATGTGGTGCTTGGCCAAGAACTGATTCTCTTCAGCTTCTCTTCAGGTTTCAAAAAAAGTACTACAAGATGACGGTAGCTTTTTGCTGGAGTTTAAAGAACTTACACTCCACTGATCAATGTCCAGAGAACCCCAGGACTTTTCAAGTAGGCATTGAAAACAAACCCTGCCATTACTCTTGGCTTTACCAGACTAAGTCTATGATAACATTGTAAAGGTCACTGCGTAGGAAGCATAGACAAATACATCAGTTTTGGAGTATGCTTTTTCACTGTGCTGAATAGTTCTTTAAACCCAGTGGAATCACATGGTCCTAGAAGTCTAGTTTACTTCAAGGAAAAAGTACTAAATTGTCTTTTACTATTCAGTTATTAGGAGATCCTGACATGTCTCCCAAAATATGTGAATATTATTCAAACTTATTTTTATATTTTGTTCCTTTTTCTGTATGCGTATAATGGAAAGAAAGTACACACAACTCATAAGTCATGCTAGAACGACCTTTGGGAAAGTTTGAGATGCTCTTGTTTCTTTGGTGTGACGTAATTAGGTTTTAGTCCTTAGCAAAGATACTGGAAAGCTGAGTTGTATCACAGTAGTTTGCATTATTCTTCTACCTTCTTGATGGTTTACTTTCTTGATTAGGAAACAGTGTCCCCCCTGGGAGCTTCAGACAGAGGGTGCTTTGACAGGAAAATATACTGAATCCTGTAGATCATTTGGTTTTGCACAGATAAAACTGTGTGGAGAGATGAATTGCTACAGAAACTGATGATTTTTGAAAAACTTGTACACAAGACACAAGTTTTCTGGCTTTTTTTCTCCCCCCCCCTTTTTTCCCCCCTCTTTTAAAAAGCAGCTTATTCAGCTGTAAAGATTTGGGTTTGCTGCTTAATTAGCTGTTTAGAATTGTACACTTTGCATAATCACTATATGACTGCACTTTGAAAAAAAAGGAAGTTCTGTCTATTTGTTACTCAACTAAAACAACCAAAAAGGCCAGTCATACTTTCTGATTTCTCTTCACTGCAATGGAATTTTGAGGTAACCAGATCTTCTAGTCAAAGACACTGTGATTTCTGCCTGATCAGTATTATTTCAGTCTTGTTCATGGTCTTATCTTTCAAGTAGAATTTCCCATAAGGGGAAGTCAATATATTTCAAGATACTGGGACATGAATAGTTTACTTGACTTGAGGGGTATGTGTGGAAACAGCAAGCTGCTCTGCAGTGTCCAATGTAAAAAATGAAAACACAAACTGATATGCAAATATGGGTGTGAGTTCTTAATTTCCAAGGTTTTTTCCATTTATGCATACAAGTGTATGTGTATTGAGGTACATAAAAACCTCTTCAAAATGTTTTACACTGCTTGCTTTCCACACTGCACAAGGATCTGAGCACACCTGCCAAAGTTCTTATTCTATCATACTAGAAAAGAAAACTAATAGTGTTTTTCACAAAATTTTTAAACATGTACCTATCTTTTGTAAGTGATAGCATAGCTGGCTTAATGTTATCAGCATTTCTGTGGCATTCTCAGCGGTTCTGAAATGTGCAGTTAAGATTAGCAGGACAGTTACAGTCCATTCTGAAGTCCTCTGTCAGATTATATTTGAAAGAATCACCTTCACAGCTATAAATGCTGACCAAAACGGGCTGGGCTGTGAGACAGACATCTCCAAGGGCATTTCAGCAGGGCCCTTGCTCTGTCACTCAGGTTCCCACCCCAAGCTCTCCTCCCCACGTCTCCTGGTCCTTGTGCCTGCGGACCCAGCCGGTGCCTCCTGCCCGGCCCTTACCCCTCCCAGAGGGGCAGCAGCAGCATTTGGGTCTGGGTGCCCTCTGCTTTCTCTCAGAGGCATTTAGGGTGCTGCCACTGGCTGAAGACACGGCCTGAGGGGAATGTAGGGCTGGTACTGGGGCTCAAGCACTTCCAGGCAGGTGCTCGTAAAGTTTGCAGCAGTATTCCTGAATTCCTGTTATGACTCTTGTCTATATTGATGAAAAGCGCCTTTCATGACAAAGGCAGGAAACTTTTAACATGAAAACGGTCAAACTGTTGTCACAATTCAAAGCAAATATGAAGTCTGGATAGAAACACAATATAAACATTCCCAGGAGAGCTTTTTGAGACTTGTTATGCAGAGCAAAGTTGGCACAGTGTTCCATTTGCAACACTAAAAATCAAATGGGTTTTTGTTTGTTGTTTTTACAATATTTAAGTGACATTTTATTTATTTTAAGGATCAGTTGCTGACGCACAATATTCCTCTGTCCACTGATTCACATCAGATGAGCACTCTTTCTGCAGCCACAAGTGTCTGCATGGCAGGCTTGTATTTGCAGTTGAAAAATCAATAATTAATTCATAGCCAAGATAAAGTGCTCAAGCCCATTAAGAGATTACCACCAATGTGAAGATTTTCAGTTGTATTCATAGTAAAGGAGGAGGAGACTGAGAATGTTTGCCACTTATAGTTTAGTCTACTACCTAATTTTGTTCTTTCCAAGGCGCCTATCACTGGGCTATCTAAGTAACAATAAGCTAGTTACTCAAGTGTTATACTAAATATTGGTTTCAAGATAACTTAGTATAATGAAAATGAAACTTGTTTTGACAATGATAAAAATGTTTGTTCAATAAGTTTACCACAATTCCCAAGTGAATAAGCAGATCTGGAGTTTCCAAAGAAAAGTAATGTAATTATTTTTTTATTAAAAAACAACTTGCACCGGAAACATATAAATTGTTATCTAATTGATTACACTAATTTATCTGCAACAGAAATCTCTCCAGGGGTGAAAATGTACAGGAGTTCAGAATAAAATTAGCAAGTGTACAAGGTTAAAGGGAAAGCAATCAATTTTGAATTAGATTAAAAACGGATGAGTTTCCATATTTCTAATATAATGTAGAGACAATGTAAAAAGGCCTAAATTGACTTGTGTATTTTGTTATTTATTTTAAAAATTTTACTTATTGCTGTCACTATGGTAGTTACTGTCTCATAAATCACAGGAAGCCTGTAGTCATCCAGAGCATTTGATTCTTTGCCCAGCTGTGTGGATAAGAGGCCATCAGAAAAAGAATCATTGGGCCTGCTGTTTTCTGCAGCTGCATACCCTGACAGCAGAGTTCAGCAACCACTGGGCTGTGCTTCCATTTACCTTTTCCCCAGAGTCAAACCTGGTTCTGCTCCTCTCCTGCCTGCCTGGGGCTGTGCCCTGCTGCTGTGGCTCTGTTCTAACCCAGCCTTCTGAAACAGGACAAATAAACAGGCTGCTGCAAAGGTGGTGTCCTTTTCATAGCTCGCTGTTTCACAGGCTGAAGGCCCTGTATAGCTGTGCCTGGGTTTGCCTGGGCTCAGCACGGTTGTGCTGCAGGCATTTTCAGCACTGCTCTCACCACAGCTGCCTGCAGGGACACTGGGAAGGTGTAAGCCCAACCAGCAGCATGTGGGGTACAAAAGGGACCAGGAGAAATGAGGATATTATGGCTCTTTACATGTCAAGAACATTGTACAAGGCAAGGCCTTGAGAACATCACCAGAAATTCTCAAGGACTTGAGAATCTTCATATTCATTTAATCAATCATTGTGCTTCCCTTATTACTCCTCAAACTTGCAATAGCAGCAGAAGGGTTTTCTTAAATGTTTCAAAAGTAAGTAGCATTGGATTGATTTTTAATATACTGCAGTTGCTTCTCTCACTTGTAACACAGTCTGAGCTCCTCAAAAAAAATAGTGTAAAGAGAAGATTAAAAAGAAATGCACAGAACTGATGAGTGTTAGCAAAGGTACTTTATACAGAACAGGCTGTAATGGCCAGAGTTGGGATCCTGCTGGTGCCTCAGAAGAAGGGTTTGATGTCAAGGCTGGTTCTAGGACATCCCCAGGAGAGGTGAGAGTAGATGTCTGCATAGTAGGTGAGCTGTTGTAGAAGCACCTGTGGAATATCTTCCAGGCTTCAGTGATTTCTCTGTGCTTTTGATAATGTGTAAGTATTTTTCAAGTGTTGGTTCATCCCTGAACAGCTTATTATGAATTCTTGACACTTTGTATTAGAGATTGCATCTCCTTGGGACCTTCAACTTCCATGGGTTTTCATTTTGTACTCTAGTCAGTTTGCATATGAAGAAATACCTCCATATTTCAAACATTTTCTAAATTCTAATAAAACCCCCAAACTTCTGGTGTCTGTTAAATACACACATTTGAAACTCATTTCCCCCATGACTTTCAGTGTGAGGAAAACTTGGCTGCTCAACGAATCACAAAATGAATTCAAAGTAATTATAAATATATTAAATTTCTAGGAGTTTGAGGTGACATTGATGCAAAATTGTGAGGAAATTCCACTAGAAGGAATGAATCCTATTTCCTACAGGATTTTTCCCTTGTAGAAGACAAGTCTAGCCTTATTCTTCAATCAATCCCTCCTTATTCCTCTATTTGACCAAAGTTTTTAGTTTAATTTTCTTTAAAATTGTCTTTAAAATGTAAGTAAAAATATTAGCTAGGAGGTTTCTGAAATGCAGGGCTGCAGCACAGAAGCCTTTGGGAGAATATGGATCTGGAGCTCAGAATTAAGTGTAGTTCCTCAAAGAATCATTTCAGCAATATGTGGGTAGAACTGCTTTGCAGCTTACTGAATCTTAGTCACTTGTGCTTTGGCTTTTGCAATAGCCACGTGAAAAAGAAAGGGTTATTTATTAAGAGCAGAACAGTTCCCTTTTAGTGCTGTAGCAATCATGTCTCTTTTTTTCCAGTCCATGGAAAGTGTTATCTCAGGCAGCTTTGTGCAGGAAGTTCTGTTTATCACTTCCTCACAGTTGCAGTTTGTCTAGAACTTAAATATATGATATCAGATTGCATCAAAATGTGGGCCTTTGTGTGCTTAACTCATCAAAGGAGTGGACCCTCAGGACTTGATATCACTTCACTGCATATGCAGTCATGTAGCAAAACAAAGTCTATCTAAACAGGACAGGACTATTTCTGTTGGTAGTGTAGCAAAGCTTGCAGAATTGGTGTAGTTTCAGGTATCTGCACTGTTTCACTTCTTGTTTTTAAATTTATCACTTTTTAAGCAGTGACATGGTTTGCCTGTTTTTACTATGTAAACTACAATGAAAACAAAAATATTGCTTCTACAATAAAAAAAGAAAAAAAAGAAAAAATAAAAACCCCCAGACTCAGATGGTGTACACTGTCAGGGTGTCTGCTTATGTTACAAAA
>VYXF01002460.1:1327406-1340762 GCA_013397295.1 Polioptila caerulea | reverse complement strand
GGGAGTTTATCAAACTTATTAATACAAAACAAGAATGTTCAAATTATGTTTTTTTTTTTAAACCACTTAACTGTCTGGATTTGAACTAGCTATTTATTGGTCAAAGTTTATTTTTTCTCTCTCATTTTTAATCCCATTGATGATGAAGTATTTTAAGTAGTATTGGTTAATTCTTCTTTCTTATTAGAACATTTCCCTTCCTCTTCCCCCTCTTCACCTCATGCTTTATATTTACAGAGAACATCGGTAACAAGGCAAGCCTGGCTTCTGACCAAAAAGGTATTTTAGCTAGAGATTCATTAGAGTGTATAAAAACAGCCAGCCTGGTTTAAAGGCACTTCTTACACAAGAAGAAAGGAGTTCAATTACCATATTTCATTTAAAGTGAAGATTAAACATCTTTACCAAGACAGTGCACTAATCCCATGAATCCTATTATGTTGAAATGTAGTGCTATTGGCAATAAACAGCAATTTGAGAAGTCATAACCCAAGGAAATAATTGTCAAGTGACTTTAGAGCTCCCTATAAATTTCTTCTTCATGACTTTGGCAGTAGTGTTCAACAACAGAGTTAAATATTTGTTTTAGGTGCTCCTGCCTTTAACAGACTAATTAAAAAGATGGAATTCTTTGATTCTATCTCAAATGATTTTACTTCTAATCTCTCTCAGGCAAAGTCAGATCTGTAAATGGAACTAAACATATTTTTTTTCTGAATAGAGACTTTACAGTATAGCAATAAATTCAAGCACTGGGAAAGTAAATGCAACTGAAGTACCCTTAATGATGCTATTGTGTAGTTGTTATGGTTATAATCCCATTACACAGAACTTTACCTTGAAGGCCATAAATTCTTTGAGTAATAATTTTAATGGGAAGGTGCATTACTTAAACATTGTGTTTTAAAATGATGGAAAAGTTGATTTAAGTTTGAAAAACCAAGTCACGCAAACTGAAGTAGTAATAATGGAGGGAGATTAAACTTTTGCCTATCATGCAAACCTTCTAAATTTGTATTTCCTGAGAAACTGCGCAATGGAGCTGTTCCCGGAGCTGCTTCTCGTAATTTGCATACCCACATGCCTGGAACTTGCCATTTAGGATCAGGCCCCCATTCTGCTCTACACCTGCAAACTTAAAAACACTGCCTGAACCAAAAATTGTCAGTCTAAATACCTGACCCAACGCGCAGTGAAGGCAATGGAAGATTTTTCATTGATTTTAATGATTTAGTTCAGGAGCTAAGTAAGTATTTCTAAGACAAAAATCAATATTGTCCCACAGTGGTAATGTTTTCATGTGCTTCTATTGATCCTTTTGACATAGATTAGAGGATACCTTGGCACTGTCAACATACCAGGTTTTAACAAACTGATTTGATTTATTAACACCATTTGATTAATATCTGAAGTTGCAAGTATTTATCAAATGTTAGCAAACAAATGTTCAGCAGACGGATTGCCACAAAAAATGACTTGTTGCACAATGTAAGCTGAAGTTTAATAGGAAAAGGCCTTCTGTAAAATTGGTTTATGTGAGAGCCCTACCATGATATTCACAGCATAAGCTGGATATTGAGAAACTGTTTTTTTAACCAGCTATATCATCGAATGTAAAAAATTCTTACCTCTCCTGGAGTACCTTAACTTACCTCCTTACATGAACGGTGATAAAAATACTGCCATGACAGCACAGTTGTAAAAATTATGCCAAATTTTTCAAGTCCATTGGAACTTGCCTAGTGTGCTAGTTACGCTTTATTATTTTATAACCCGTCTTCTAAATAAATACAGTGAAAGGCCTCATTCTCTTTCAGAAAGACTACAATCCATTGCTGTGTTTGGAGCATCTGACTTAAAAATGGAAGACCTGGGGCATCAGAAATGGGACTGGCTGTCAATGATATTTACAATGTGATTGCTCAATTGACAGTTCTGTAATTTAGCTTCGCCCCTTTATAAACCAATCAAAACCCTTCAGTCATTTCTTGAGAATGACTCTGAAGTCTCTAATTCAACTTGATTTTTGTATAGCTGTTTGAAAAAGAAATAATTCATACAATTTAACAATTGTGTAATAGTAGTCTAATGGTGCACACCTTTCTTACTACATAAATCTACTCTTTTATGACATCAGACTCTTCCACATGATATTATTTCTCAGTTTACTAATAGTTTACTAATAATACACCAGAATAATCTCCAAGTTTAAAATACAATTTCCTCCCTCCTAAAGGATCTTTTTATCCTGAAAGAATATTTGAAACCTTTCAGAATTTTCCTGATCCAAACCCAAAACCACAAGTTATACCTGACACAGACTAGGACAGGTTACACTCATTTGTATTTTCCAGACCAACGTAAAGCCTAATTTGCTAATTGAATTGGTAATCATTTATCACAAATAACCTGCTACAGTATGAATATCTCTAACAGTTAAATCGATCATAACAAAAATGTGGATATCATGTAAATCTTATCAGGATCACGAAAATAATGGGACTTTTGTTTACAAGGTGTCGATTGGTTTTAGAAGCTTTGATAATGACTCCAGACAGTCAATAAATACAGAGACTTTTACATAGCCAGTAGGAGCCGAACTAAACTATCTAATCTTTTTAAAATGACAGACAACACAATGAACTCTGAACTTAATCCCCTCTAAACATTAAGGAGACAGTTCAGTGCTTAAAGTACTATTCAAACTCAGACCCTACATTAAAACAAAATCATTAAGTGTCTGATTTAAACACACAGGAGAATTAAGAGGTAAGGCTAATTTTCCTTCCCATTGTGCCTAGCCAGTGGTCTGTGGTGGGCTCCAAGTCTGTCGGTTTCTTGTCTTGGGAAAGGAAAATACCTCTGTGCCTTTTGAAAATTTGTAGTCAAAGCATTAAAAAACCTCCTCAAAACTGAAGACTTAATTGCTCTTTTTCTCTATGAGGCGAAATTTCCCCTAAGGTTTTGAAGCAGACATGGGAGACAACATTATATGCTATATTTCAATTTGCAAAATTTACACTTTTGGGCTATAACCTCTGAAAATGATCCATTGCCTTTAAGAGGAAAAGGAAACTCTAAATGTAAAGCTTATGTTACACTGAGAGATGGGGGAGGAGGGTGGCAGGTAATGGCTAACACACAAGTTGTGTATATATGAGCATATAAATATATTTAATCACCCTTTATTTCTGCTTGTTAATTTTTGAAATAGATAATAGGACCATCCAACTGTAGGACAGTTTCATCCAGAATTAATAAAGTAAGAGAAGAAAAAATAAAAATATCTTTTAAGTTATCATTAGTAGGTCTTCTGAGATAATTGTTTGCTTTCTAACATCATTAGAAGTGCAAATTTGCAGTGCAAATCTGAATCCTCCCAGTACTGCTGAAGATTCATTATTACCCTGTTTTCCATGAATTGCATGTTGTCTGTGCCTTTTATTAATTTGTCTTATAAATGTACCTCTCTGGAAAATGAAAAGAGGAATTAATTTGTTCTAACCTTTTCAGTGCATCCCTCTTGCTTTCTAATGTAAAACCGGATGTGAAAAATGTTTTTGTTTTATTCTTAACGTGACTCAGACATCTTTAATGGCTTTCCTGGCTAATTGGAGACAGGATGTGTTAAATATCTGAATTTGTTATTAATTAATTCCACTGAATAGATAATATTTCCTGAAATCTTAGTATCTCAGGTGGACTGCTGTATGCAAAGGGGAAAATAGGATTTAAATCATCATTTGGACTTTCAATTTTTTAATTTCCAAAATCTACCTGAATTGTAGAATGCAATTTGTTGTTCTACAATTTTGTAATTTTATTTGATAGTATAGTCATAGCCTTGGTAAGTTTCAGTATGCAAATGACTTCATATATTTTACATTATTAACAATGATTCTTAAGTCAGGAATTTCTGATATTCCCACTGGCTGGGTTTTGCCATGATTAATTATTTAATCATGTCTTTCCTGCAGTGCTTGATGAGCAGACTATAGCTTCTTGTTGAGTCGTCACTCAGATGAGCTACATTATCAGGACAGCCTAAATCTTCCAATGGATTGTTATCTATGTTCTCAGGATGAGATCAACCAGCAGAAGTGAGAGTGTGCATATTTATTTGGCATCAATGTGTGATATTTTTAACTATTTTCTAAAGTCTGAATTTACATCAATTGTATACAAACTCTATCTTGATTTCAGACTCCAGTTATGCTAATAGATTTTGCTTACTGAGCACAACATTTCAAGATATTCTAATTCTAAAAACCCTCTAAATCCTTACTTTAGAATATTTTATATCTTTGACTGACAGGTTTTTGATAATCAGTACTTTCTCTGGTGGTCATTTGTGGTAGAATTAGTGGAATTTCATGACAGCTTATTACACAACACTTTTCCTTAGCAAGAGTTGCCTTTCCTTTCCATGGCTGCCTAATTAGTATTTCCTGAATCAGAGAATAGCTACACGTTTTATAACGAAAAAAAAAGGAAGACGAAAAACCAGAGCTCTGCCAGGTCTGTGTTGAATGAAAATCCACAACTGCCAACATATTTGGCTTCTGGTTTTTTCCTTCTTAATTTCTTTAAAACTTTTCTTAGTCATTCTAATAGATTGCTTCCTAAATCTGCCCCTGATTAGTTACCATGCATTTAAGGACAAGTACTGTTGAAAATCTTACAATAGGTTTGTGTTACAGAACTACACAACTGGTGGTGACTAAGGTCTCACCAGTATCTAGCTAGAGCAGAATCTACAAGTGTCTATAAGATACACAGCAACATCTTTTACTCTCAGAAGTAAAAGATGGTATGTGCTTTCTCTTCTGTTCTCTTTCCTCCACCACGAGTTCCCAAATTCACAGCATTTGGGCATTGCCATCACCCATCAAGTTATAACTAAGATTATTTGAAGGAATTTGTATTTTTTTTTTCTCTATTTGTACCAGTGGTAGCAATGAAAGGGTTTAAGAAAGCTGAATGATGCCTGCTGGCATTGTGGGCATTGGCATTGTGGGCCGGATGGCAGAGGGCTCCCAGACCCACCGTGTCCCCTTGCTGGGGCCTGTCCCTGGCGCACTCTATGTCACAGCCCCCACAGCCATGTCCTGTAACACAGGCCCCCAGCTCTGCTCGCTGTGGGGGAGCAGTGGGGACCCCCTCCTTGGCTGGCTGTGCTGCTCAGGGCTGACCCACTCGGAGGGCCCAGCTGTCCCTGTGGACAGAGCGTGCTGGTGGGGCTGGCCTGGTGACATTCCCGTCCTGGGCTATGGGTGTGCTGCTCTGCTGGGTCTGCCTGCAGTCATCCAGTTTCAGTTTTTCAAGCATGGAGCTCTCCTATCCTTTGTAGCATCCCCCCAGCACGGTGTTAGCCCCCAGTGTGGCTCAGTACAGGTGGCTGTGGGGTCCAGCTCTCCTGAATGGAAACCAAGCGTTGTTTTCTGGATAAAATCCCAACGTGCCATGGCCAGTGAGCTTCCGAACCCAGAAGAAAGATAAAGGCGGGACTATTTTTTCCTCCAAAAAGAATAGCATTTATCATATTTTAAATTCCCAACTGTGCAGCAATTCCACAAGGAGTACTTACCAGTTTTCCAGTTTTTTAATTGATCAGACCCTGCCCTTACTTTGCCTGACTGTGTGTGTATTTATAGCAGTGTAACACTAAACCAGATTTGCCTTTGTTTTTGTGATTTATGCATTTTTTTCTTGAACAGGAAAACATTCATTATCAAATGTTGTGAGAACAATACAGTAACTGGAGGTTATTTTATATGAAAATATTGTTGATTGTTCCTTCCCTAAAAATCTCTCTTGGCAGCTCACTTCCTGCCAAATGAATCAGCAAAAGCTACTCATGAAAGTTGTTAATATATAATACAATCACCCAGCACTGCACTTGCTCCTTATCTATAAAGTCCTTTTGTGATCAATGATTCACATCACCTTTTGATTATAGTCTCTGAGCACAAACAGTTTCTTAATATAAATTAATGGCCTTGGAATTTCTAAATAAACATTCCCTTTTGTTTAGCATCATTTCCTATTTTCAAACCAAAACAGAGTCTTATTGTAATTGTTCAGTTTTTGCTGGAAAAAGTGTTTGTGGCCTGGAATGTTCTCAAAAAACAAGTGGTTCCTTTCAAAGCTAATAGTGTTGATTTACAAGGTCTAACGTCCAACTGTAATTGAATATAGCTAGGAAATATTACAAAAAAGCAGCCAGTGTGATGTGACACTTTAAATAACGATTCATGTACTCATTTACTGGAAAAGAGACTTTCTCTTGAAGTATAGTATTGTTTGGCAATGTTCTTTGCTTGGTTGGTTTTTCTTTTTCTTTCATAGAAATAAGACCCAGCTATCTAAGCAGCAGATAGACAAGGCACTTCCTTTAAATTTCCTGATTGCTGCTAACACTACTGAATAGGCATGGGCTCTTCAGTAAAATGAATACTGAAGATTTCCTCTGCCCAAATCTGACTAGAAGGACAATTAAATACCAACCATCATGCTGTGGTAACCTAATGCTAACTGTTCCCTCTTACAAACTTCAGGGAAGCATGAATGGAGAATGTAGCAGAAGCATAAGCCTGACCTGCATAGAACTGGTGCAAAAAACTATCTGATAATATTCCTTTTTAAGGCAGAGTTATTCCTATTAAATCAATTAGGTGGAGTTCTAACTAAGCTGAAATAAGAACCTGAGAGACTGAAAATGCCTATGGAGATATTTAGTTTAATTAATTATTAGCTAAAGTGAGTCAAGCCTAAATTCAGACAAGGCTGTTTTTTTTAAATCTTCCTGAAGGATTAAAAGAATAAAGGCCATGATAAAAATCATCAAACTTCTGAGTGTGTTGTTCGTAGTAGTTTCAATGAAAGCATTTCAGTTTGCAGTGAGAATAGGCTCAGAGTGGGCACCATGTCTGCCACTCACTGTGGCTCAGCTGACACAGCAACTCATCAAGCTGGGATCACTTGGCCATCACCAGTTAGATGTCCATCACGCACTCATCCTAACCTCAAAAGCAGTTTTAACTTCTGACTTGTTCATACCTCAAACTAGAACAGGGGCTGTTTTTCTCAGGAAAATTCTCCTTGGTTACATAAGGAATAAAAATGCTGTGGTTATCTAAGACTGGATGCTCTTAAAAGTGTGGAGAAAAAAAACAAACTCTCCTGTTCAAGGAAAGTAATATCCTCCAGAACAGTATCTGTAATAGAGCTCCTCACTGCCTATAAAGAAGCAAAACCCTCAGGCTCCCAGGGCATGTCCCTGACTCAGGGTTTTAGACAATGCCCGTTCCTTAAAAGCACTGGTAAGCAGCGAGAAATTTTTTTATGCATCAGTGTTTTGTTCTGTAGAATGATAAAGATGCTACTTTGTAGCATCACTCAAATGCTATGCTAAAAAATACGGTTTGTATGTTGCAATGAAAATGAAATAGTATTTGTTCTTCAATGGCACCAAGCATTATATAAACACGTAATGACAGTGTTTCTCCTCTCCTTCCCGCTGCAGTCAGACAGAAGTGCCTCTGTTCAATCAGTAGTTTTGCTGCCTTTATTGACTCTAACAAAGATAACATCAGCACCAGCTGAGGATCTCTCCAGATATTTTTAGGCACTTGTAAGATGTCAGTGAAATGTCAAAAGCAGTTAGTGATGCATTGCCCTCCTAAAAGGAGAAATGCGTGCTGTTCTGAAAATTTACCATAAAAAACCCCATGTGAAATAGAACATTGGTCATTCGGTATTTTGGTGAAGATTATTATATACACTGTCCAATTCTTAAATCTAGTGTAATTAAAACAAAAAAACCCAACGCATTTATGATTTTGACTACTATTCAGAAAACATAATTCACTTAAATGCTCTGAAATGAAAAAAAAAAGAAGGTAACTTCCCTACTGATACCTAATGTACTGGCCTCATATTAGGCAAAAAGGTAAAAGGCAACAAATGGCAGTGGTAATTCCATCATCTCATCTGCCTGTTTTCCCCAAGAATCATTTGATAGGGTTGTTGCTACCATATTTCATCTGGGAGGCAGAAATGAGTCTGGCCATCAGAAAAACAGACACAGGGGGAACGGGAGCAGCCAGTTCAGTTTCTAGGGAGAACGAGCTGGTTTGCACAGGTCCAGTTTGGGGATGAGCCCAGGAAAGAAGGCAATAGCAGAGCAGGAGATGCCAGAGAAATGACTAATGGCATTGTTGTCCTTGTGGAGGGATGTAAAGAGGAGATATCTGGGCAATGACCAATGAAGTAATTTGTTATGGATGGCATTGCATGTGAAAATTATCTATAGTAATTCCATTTGAGGGTGGATATTTCCCCCCTTCTCTCTTTTCCATGATTCATTCAAAATGGATCCCAATCCAACTGGGAAAGAAAATTAAACAGACTCAAAGCTACTAATTGTGCATTGGCAAGTTTTAAAAAAGGAAGTAATCTACACTGGAATTGCATACCCAGTAAGGACCCTATTCTACAGCACACTACATTTTTGTAATGGTCATGTGAGTAAAACGTATTTTTAAAGTAACACAGGCAGGCAAGATTTAAACCAGCAGTTCTTGGCCCTCTGGTAATCCACTAGGGCTGGGAGAGAGTAGGAATTAGGGGAGGAAGGGGAGAAAGGACGTGGTGAAAGTGGTTTTGCTTTAGATAAGCCTTTGCATCCTGTTTCACAATATTGTTGATAATTTGCCTCAATTTCCCCTCTTGCTCTCTTCTGAGCTGTGAACCGTTTTTACACCTTCAGCAAGAAATAGGTGCTTTGGATCATTTTCTCAAAGGAAAATCTCAAGATGATTGGAAAGATGGCAACAGTTCTCACTATAGCTTACAAGGCGGAGGTTTCTGCCTGCTGAGATAATGAACTACTTCCTTCACAGAAATAGTGTGAGTTTAACCAGCAGAGAAAATATCTTATTTTCTGCCAGGGACTTCTAAAAGATTAATACCTTTTCAGGCTTCTTGACCTGGTTAAATCTGAACTAGTACAAGTATGATATCTCAGAAATGATGACATCTACTGTCTTTTTCTGTATGGAGAGTACCATAAATTTAAAAAAAAAAATTTACTTAGCATTGTCTTTGCTGCCCAACTATTTAGTTGCAGCCTCCAAGTTATGATATGTATAGTTGTGAAGCAAAGATACACTGTTCTGCCAGAAGCTGATGTCAAGTGCCTAGACTGAATTTGTCCCTTTGTCTTTTTACAAAAATACTTTATTTCCTTGAACAAGGCAGTTCCCTAATGCTTTTTGAGAGTGGCCCTGAGCTCAGCTGGAAAAAGGAAAAGCTCCTGTATGAAAGTTGTAGATGTTGGGCACATCTAATCAGCACTGGAATTATGGTGGGGAGGAGCAGATGACCGAAGTGGGGAAGGGGAGCACAGGCTGGCCAGACAGCACAGGGCAGAAGCAGGGTCATCTGCAGCAGGAAGGGCTTTTGGCAGCTGTTGATGTACTCCTGTCCACAGCTCTGAGGTCAGGTACAGATTCACCACTGTGCCTTGGATCCTTCCCTGGATCTCATGGTTTTAGACAGGTTTGGGGGGGTGTGAAACACTCTGGAGAGCTGAGCAGCCATGCCTGTGCAATTTGGTCTGATCCTGTCCAGAGAACCAAGGTACTTTAACATCCACTGCCACAAACCAAAGAGACTATAACATCTGCCAATTTCTTGGTCATTCACTTTTGTGCTTGTTTGCTTCTTTTTACATTATTTTGATTTGTTTTTAACATATTTATTGGCAGGCAGCTGTGATACCAACAAGAACATTTTCACAACAGATTCAGAGGCCTGTTTATTTTGGTTAGTTGATTTCCTCAAGCAAGCTACTTGTTAAATTTTAGAGAAAGAAGGAAGAAGAAATTTTACCCAAAGCCTCTGTAAGAATCAAAATAATTTAAAACCACATAAATATATTCATAAAAGAATTTGGTATAAATCATCATGCTTCCATCACTGCATTCTATTTTTACTGTCAGACACAGTGTGTGATGGCTGGGTGTAGATGTCTGAGGCACCTCTGATGTACCTGCCCTGCCTCTGTTCTTCCACAGTGCCACTTGATGCACTTTCTTCTATCACACAAACAAACTTAAGCTCGATATAATATTTGCAGTTTACTTTCACAGTTTCACCTCATAATTGTGAAATTAATACTGAATCCAGTGATCGTTAGGATTAGAATGAGTAGTTTCAATATCCATCCTTTCATCTGCGTTTGTGTGACATCCAGTGGCTGGATGGGTCAATCACAGGCTCCCATTTCTGGTGAAAAGTGTAAAAATTGCTCTCAACTCCAAGTAGAACATGAAAGCAGGAAATGTACTGCACAGTAACGCTAACAGAGCAATTGCTTAATTTTGGTTCAAAAATAAACTGGTGATTAAAGCAGCTTGTTCAAGGAAACATTGTAAATTTGAACATAGCCTTAATTCACTGCAGCCTTTAGTGTCCTTTCCCACTGCTACTGATGTGAACTCATCCCCTCAGTGTTCCCACTGGGCACAGAGAAGTGAATAAACTATTCATCACCCTGCTCAAAAATGAACAATCTCTGTTTGCCTGCACCATGAGTGTCTGGATTCATCAATTTTGTCAGGAGCAGTACTGAGATTAGAAGCCAAATTTTGATTAAAACCTTTGAAATATTTAAAAAATTATATATTGATTATCCAAATGATATTGAATTAGGCTTCTAAAAAAGTTGTTTAAACTCAAAGATCTAGAACTCCAGTCTCATGTTTGAAATAACTGCCTCAAAATAAAGTAATTGATGGTAGTTGTGCAAAGAGTTTTCTTTGACATCATCATGATGTGACAGCAGCACTGCTCTCAACATTTGTTTATCCATTTCTTTTCCATACAGGTAATAAATTAGTAACAACTTCTTTTTTTTTTGCTCACACATATAAACCCCAGAATTAACTCAGCTGCATTTTTTGCAATTTGTTATTATAAGTAGCAACTACTAATGCTGAAAAGGAAAATGATGAGAACATAAATGTTTCTCTGTTTTTCTAATCTGCTTTAGGAGATTCATAAACCTTTTTCATAAATCCAACTAAGTCCTTGTGTGCAAGCTTTTTATATAGCAAAAGGAAAATAGACTTCTTAAAAAAAATTTAATCTCATGAAACTTAACAGAGAAATTTAGCATTGATGTCTAGTGTCTGAAATTCCTTTAAAGTTATGTTTTCAAAATGACGGTATTTCAGGTTTAATATTTATTTCAAGGATGTAAAAATATTATTTTGGCAGCAGGAAATTTGTTGTTAAGACAAATATATATTGGACACACACCTAAAAAAGACTGTGCAGGCCTGGGTAGTGCCTACGAGGCAAATGTTACCAGCAGACAGGAAAAGAGCAGCTGTGCACCATTCTTGGACACAAAGTCCTCAGGAGTCACGAGGTTAGCACAGGATCTTTTTTTTTTTATGCCTGGTTTTGCTGACTACAGAGTCACTTAGTCAACTATAATAATCAGAACAAAAGTCCTCTCCTAAAGTTAGATTAGTTTTATGCTACTCTATGGCAAGGAAAAGCAAGTCAAATCTCTCAGAATTGTATCTAGAAGAAAATAAAGATCAGATATATGAAAATGCCCTTGCTGAGATCCAGTCCTTTGAGCTGCCTCTTGGAACCACCCTAAGGTATGCTTCTTTTTGATAGTATTATACTCTTCATGATGGATGTATTCCATTCTATAGCTGTTCTTTCAGTCAGCACAATATATTAGAAACTTTGTTTTTCTGACCCTGAAGCCTACAGGAAAGTTGAGTTTAATTTCAATGTGATTGGCCCTAAGTGAAAAAATACAAACCAAGGTCACCTACTCTACTCTTCCTTTTCACCAGGACAAAGTGATCTGTTTCTGACAGCTGGCTGCAGATTTGTGAAAAAAGAAAGTGCTCTTAAAAATGAAAACAAGGGGAAATTTTCTCTTTTGTGTAGCAGTGTTTTTAGTTTAAAGTTAACAGCTACATTTTAAAAGAATTAACTGCTTCTTATTCTTAAATTTTTAATAAATGCAGCTTTTGTTTTAATCACCAAAGACAGAACTATTTAAGGTTTTACTGCTGATATTTCTAAATATCTGAATTTTTTTTTTTCATTTGTAGTTTATGGAAACTGTTTAATGGTAACAGTGCAACTGAAAAAATTCCTCCACATATTTGTCCTTAAAAGAAGCAATATATATAAGACTGCAATGTAATTTGTCTAGGTATATTGTCAGTATTTGCAGAAGAGTTTTAAAAATAGCCTGCCTGGCCCTGTAGGCGTCAGGTTGCAGTAACGATCAGGCTAAAAAAAGAAAATTAAATTTACCCTGAAAAATGTGTCAATCTATAACTTCAGTATTTTGGTGATGGGGAAAAAAATGAATGTGGGAAGATTGTTACTGCATTTGAGTGATTTCTTGAAGGAAACACTACAAGTGGAAGGATTTTTCCCTATTTTTTATCACGCGCTTTGTAAGCACTTGTCTACATTTAGAATAGTCCTCGTTGATTTAGTAGGTGTCATCAACAAATTCATCTGAATCAACAATGAATATGATAATGGCACAAGCACAGACAAGATGTGCACCATCTTTGGTGCTATTTATTAACTCGTGTACAGGTGTAGCTGCACCAGGGCAGGAGAGATGATGAGCTTGCTAACAGTAACTGGAAGGATGCCAAATGCAATTGCAGACCTTGATGCATTCACATTTGTCAAATGCTGTCAGTTCCTTACTGGAAAAAGTAGCTAAACATCGCCCTGAAGTTTTACATATCTGGCCTGTTTCTTTAGACGAGCTTCCCACTTGCGTGCAGATAACTTTGCCCAGAAAGCAGGTGCATCCTGTCTCCTGAGCATGCAAAACCCAAGAATTAGCTAATTCCTCGCCACAGGACACAAAGTGTAAAATTTAAATAGAAAATAGGTTATTCCTCCTTCATTGACACACAAAGCTTTGCTGTACAAAGCACTAGGAAACACTGTCAGTTTCTACACAACACACCAAGCACGTAAAGTTCTGCTTTTTTGTTTTGGCTTGGTTTTGTTCTATTTGTACCCCGACCCCCAAGTCTCTGTCACGTAAATTATGGAAGGAACAAAGTCAGTGACATGACCAGAATGCAGAAACCCCGCAGAGCCTCCGCCTCAGGGGTCGGTGCCTCCCTGCCGGGACGGGCATGGCCGCGGGAGCGGTCGNGAGGGCCGCGGCCCGGCGTGATCTGCGCCCCCCACCTACCCCTGCCTCCGCGCCGTCGCGCCGCGCCCCGGGAAACCCAGCCCGGCAGCCCCCGCCGGCCCCCGCCGGGCTCCGCGGCCGCTCCTCCC
>VYXF01002460.1:1241752-1321193 GCA_013397295.1 Polioptila caerulea | reverse complement strand
TTCCTCCTTGTTCCCCCACTTTATGCACTGAGCACGATGCCCTCTGCTCTGGAATGTCCCTTTGGTCAGTTGGGGTCACCTGTCCTGGCTGTGTCTCCCCCCAGCCTCCCTGCCAGCGTGGCAGCACAAAAAGGCCTCAGCTCTGTGTGAGCCCTGCAATGACAACATCTCTGCATCATCAGCCCTGTGTGCAGCACAAATCCAGAACACAGCCCCATACCAGCCACTGTGAAGAAAATTAACTCTACCCCATCCCAAACCAGCACATATATTTATATGTCAGTTTATTTTTATTATAACTGCTAACTTATGTTTTGTAACTTTTTGGGTTGTTGTGGAGTAAGGAGAATGGCCTGCTCGCTGTAAACCAGTGTATTCTAAAAAAAAGAGGATTGCTTGTAGTGTCAGTTGCAGATTTTGTTACTTGGTGCAGGATTTGATGGTATTCCAAGTACTTAAGTTGAAAGACAACAGCCAGATAAAGCAACTGCCAATGTGATGTATATTGCTATGAAGGAGCAATTTTTTTTTATTGCTAGTTCATTATATAGAGTCAAAAGGGCATACCAAGAGTGTGTACTGTAGACTGATTAATCTGGCATTCTGCAGCAGAACTGCAGTTGTGATTTTTTCTGTAGCCTGATCAGATTTGCTGTTGTTAGCAAAAGTATTTCAGAAGGAATCACTTGCAATGCTGCAAGTTTCGACGTAGTACTTCTCAAGTTTTTATAAAGCCTGAAACTGTTTGCAGGTAATCATACCTGCACTGCATTTTTTTTTGTTGTGAAAAAATTTTTAGGTTCAATGCTGATTAAGTTTGTCATGAAATATGTGTCTGCAAATCAGGTTATCTTGATCTTTTAACTCTACATGCATGAGCTTCTGACTCAATTCTTGCAGTGATTTCCAAATGGGCAACTGCCAAGTGAAGCTTTAACCTAGCTAGTAACCTGTGTGAATTGTTCTGAAGTAGCTCTCTCCAGTTTCACAAGCGTTACCAAAGAGCTTGAAATTGTCCCAAAGTTTAGGAAACAAGTTTCAAAATACATTAAAGCTTTTAAAATAGAGGAATCATCTGATATCTCATCATCAGAATAGTGTACTTAATAGATGTTTTATGCAGTTTGTGTCATTGTCTCATTTAAATTCAGCCTTCTCTCCATGTGAACAACTTATGCTTGTGCACTCTTCCATCAGTTAAATTCAGAAAAGCCAGTTCTTATTCCTGTCATCTCTTCATTGACTTTTTCCTCAAGCTGATTTTATTCAGTGTCTAGTGACCCAGATTTTGGACCTGCCATGTGCATAGGAAGTGCATAATTTTACGTCCTTTACAAATGCCAGTCACATGGGTGCTTATTTCCTTGTGGATTTTTTTGGAAAGCTAGCAGCATAGCCTGTGCTCCAGCTTGCTTTGTGTGGGGCTGAACCATTGCTCTGAGACTTTACAACTTCCTCAATACAGATATCTACCTGAGGAGCCTTAGCATAATTCACTTAAATATAAGTCTGATTTTGACTGGTAAGTGCTGGTGAAGTTGCAAGTTTTGTCATGTTGCATTTTATGTATTACACTACTAAAATGAGCTCATTCAAATTGAAGAGGATTAATTTGTCTTAAATAATGCTTTTAAGATAATGCCAGAAAAGGATTTGCAAATAGGAAACTATTTTTATGGGTTTTAGTAAACTATTAAGTACTAACTCATTCAAAAATACAGACCTAGCTTTGCATCAGCATCAAGTGATCACATGAGATTTTATCTTGCTGAAGGGCTTGCTGTGGCTAGTTGTAAAATGTAGCTGTGGCGAGTCTTTCTGGCTATTTTCTGGTGATGGTTGAAGTACCCAAACCTAATCCCTGTCACCACAAAGCTTGGTGTAACATTAACAGTTCAAATTGAGGTTCAGCCTGGTGAAGTATTTTAACAATGTATCTCTTTCTCATCTTGTATATATTTACTACAGAACTATCTGTCCTTCTGACAATTGAGCAGGAAGGAGTTAAAGATCTCTCCTGGAGCCTGGCTGAAGCCCTTCCCATACCTCAACCTTTTGCCAGTAATAGCAAACTAGTGGGGAGCTTAATCACTGATGGAGGTATTAAGAAGGAAAGAAAGAGATTTTAGAGTGCATGAGCCTTGGTGGAAAGACGTGGGATTGGACAGAGAAGACCTAAAAGACACTGGGGATTTTTAAATTTTTTTTATATAACATGAGAAAAGTGTTCAGTTCTAATACTGTGAGTGGGATTTTCACTGTGTCTCAGGGAAAGTAATTTGCTTGCAAAATTGCAGTGAATGTAACTTGCAATTCTCCTGTGAACCAGAGTAATACAAAATTAATAAAGCATATACTGTCATATATGTACCTGGGGGATACTTTTGAGACATTTCAGCTTCAAAAGGAAATGCTTAGACTATCAAGTTCTGGGATTTTCTCAGTTTGCACACTTCCTTAGGCAGAGAGTCACTTTGAAGGATTTTTACCCCTTTTTTGTTAATGGAAGCAATGTTTTCTTATAAGTTTTGTTTTCACTTAATTTCAACATAAAAGTAACGTGGCAGATACTGTTTTATACTGTATATTTGTTCTGGCACGTTTCATAAACTTCGGAGGCTGCAAAGAAATGAACAGATTTTCTTTGTTTATCAGGCAGGTAGAGAACTGGAGTTAGTTGCATCAACACTCTTAATGGCTTCCTAACTGAGAGAAACACTGAGTTTCAGTTCAGCTTCTGAATTGAAAACAGACTTTTTTTAGAAGTCATGTTTTATGTTCTTCAGTGATCCTGGGAGATATGCAAAGAATATACAGCACAAGCTGTTGTTTTACATGAGTTAAATACATGATGATTTTTTATGTATAGGCTATGTGAGCTCATGGAGTTAACAAAAATGAATAATATAAAATAATTGTAAAATACATACTTTGGTTATATGTTTGCAGAAGAGTGTGATGCAGTGAAGAATTGTCTGATTTGATCGGTATTGAATAGAATACATTCTTAATCCAATTGGTTTTGAAACTTTTTAATTACTGGGTATTTTATTTTATCTGGAACTTCTTAAATTTCTGAAATAATGTATTTACATCTGTGTAGTGTTGATATTCAAAGCCTATTGAAATAAGTAACTTACAAATTTCTGACGTTTCTGTTCTATTTCATATGTCTTGCAAAGAGACATATGACATTGTTGAAAATATGAAATTTATTTTCTTCCAAAACAATTGGTGTGAATTTATCTCGAAGATTATGTCCTAAGTGCTCTAGATAAAGTTGAAGGATTAGCTAGAGGTTGTAATAGATGCCTAATTGTTTCTGGTACACATGTAACAGAATTCTCATCGAATTTTTAAAAGAACTTAGAAGCTCACAATTTGGTTTACAGATGAATCCATTGCTCCTCAAATAAAACAATTTATGTAACAAACAGTCTCTGGAAATACGAAGGGAAGATAGAAATATTGTTATATAGGCATCAGTTCCCTACTTTATATTCAATGAAATAACACAGGTTCCAACTCCATCCCCTTGTACCCATTTAGGTCTGTGAAGCAGATGGCCAAACTTGGCACTTCATTCCGTGGTGATAGCCAGTACCAGGGCGAGCGGAGCTGCCGTTTCCTTTGATGCCTTTTTATCTACTATTACAACACAAAATTAGGGAAAAAGTGGTGGTGCAGCACTTGTTTTTCAGTTTCTTGCTTCATACATCAGTAAGTTGCACAAAGGCTTAGCAGGAAGAGGCATCTCCTTGGTCAGCAGTGTAAAAACAGGAAGGAGGAAGTCTATTGCAAATCTGGGTGTACTGATTATCAGTTCATGTTTTGCTGCAGAGGATGTCCATTAACAGCCATCATTGCTTATCCAGCAGGAACAATGACTGCTCTAGTGCTGCTACTACAGAATAAGGACTCTGCTTATAGGAAGTAATGTTAACTAACAAACTGTACTCAGCCCTTTCCTGCTCGTAGAAACAGGATACTATTAGTGAGAACAATTCACAGAAATTGCACATCCAGGAAAAGCAGGCAAGCAAAGCATAACAGCTAAACTACGATTAATAAAATCTTTTCTCTGAATAGACCATAGCTGAGTTCTGTGTTGTTCTGGCATGTAATGTGAGCTTTTAAATAGAGTGGTGAGATGTAATTATGAGTAAGAATGGCAGAACTGGAACATAGGTAGCATCTGGCATTGAAAGACTGCTTAGGTTTTAAGAAATGTGCTTATTACCATAACTGCAATTGAATTACAGGAAACACCTGGACATTATTTTATAAAGCTTTTTAGGGTGTATGCAGCCACCTATATGAAATTACTCCACGGAAAAATCCCTACAAAGTTTGCAACTTGTGTAAACAAAAAATATCTTTGTATATTGTAGAACAAAGGAAGTTTCTGCAGTGTTTCCTGTGAAATTGCAGCTCAAATGGAGTGTGTGATACTGTATCGTGGTTAGGGATGCCATGGTTATAGTCACAGTGTGACAGGGCTGTTTTAAGGGCAGAATCTTAATTTGCATTTTCAGTGCTTTGTGCTTGCACTGATCCTACTAAACTCATCATGTAAATTTGAATTGTAAATATTACTTTATTTTTGAATTTTAAAATTTATTAAAAATTTTATTTAGTATAGCTCTGTGTTGCTATCGTTTTGGGATTTTTTTTTCAATGAAAGGAGAAATAGGGAGAGCATCTAGAGGGTCACTTCTTGCAATGTGTGTATGGGAGCTTGCTGAGAGCATCTCTAGCACCAGGACAAAATTGGCACTGGTAGCAAGATACGAATTCTAAAAACATTAATATCCATAAGCACATTTGAGAGTTGATTTATTTGTGTTTTGTCTGTGTGTGTTTTGTTTAAAGATATTACTTTGAAAAATGGAATAAGAAGTGCATGTTCTGGGGGATTTTTTTTTGTGCCTTCATTTAATTGATCAGAGTAATCAGTAATTCTTTTCCCTCCATGGTGCTTAATGTGAAGCTCTACAAATGAATATTTTTCTCTTGCTTCCGTTGAAGGTCAGAAGTTGCATGGGCAGACTTAGATTCCATGTCAAACTCCTACAGCTGTTGTACAGATCCGTGTAATTCCTGTCATTGTCACAGCATTCGTGCGTTTGTAACTGATTGGCACTTACTGAGTGGTTATCAGTGTCCTGAAAGGAATGTGTACATCAACTTTTTAATTGCTTCATATGCCTTGTGTAATCAGGAAATGAAAGACTTTGTGGCAATATAGGCAGGGCTGGGAAACCTGCAGTTCATCCTAGAAATGGTGCTATCGTTTTGGGATTGGGGGAGGCATGAAAATGGTGGAAGGTGGCAAGTCATTATTAAGGAGTTTCTTTGTCCTGTAAAAAGATTTTTTTTTTCTCTTTTTTCTGACTACTTTAAAATACATGATCTGTTTGACAAGTCTCTGCTGCTGCTGGAACCTATTATAAGTGAATACTAGAAGGAGAATTGTTCCTTTTGTTGATGTACAGTAATGCCTCATAAGCTCAGATTTGTCTTTCCTGAATATGGATTGCAATTAAAAGTTGAATCATTGCCTATTTAAAAGACCACAAAAAACAATCCCAAAACCTTCAAGAAATAATATTTCTTTTTTAAATGCCAATGGGATTTGTTAAATATTACTTTTTTTCTTTATCTAATAGTATGTTCTAGTAATGATTTTAATTGAGACAGTTATCACCTACCAGGAATTCATATTATCTTCTGAATTACTATTTTCTTGTGAAAGTATGGTGATTTTATTTTTAATAAAATAAACTCATATAAATAATAATGACTCAATAGATAAGTTCATTTTTTGGCCAGAAGCCTGAGTTTCTGAGCGGTTCTTCTTTCCTTTGAAAAGTTACAGCTATTGCTATAGATATGAGACAAAATTACTTTAATTCCCATTCTGATTGTTCTTGAAATCTATTTTTCCATGCTAAAGCAAGAAGATTGTAGTAGAAGTTGTACTTAGGTCTGGTCATTGTAATTTTCTAGTCTAGAGGCCATAGATGTGGAGATGGACTGGAGATGAGGAGGGGAAAAAACAAATTTGGGGTATTTGCTGAACTTACAAAAAATGATTTTGGGCTCCTCTCCTTTTACACTTAGTCTATATGCACTTCCATTGTCTGCCCTTCCAGTAGTCCAGTCACTGTATTCAATTAATTTCTGGGCTTATACATTTTTTTTTTCCGCTTCTAACTTTTTATTTCCCTCCTCGTTGATGAAATTCTCATCCTCTTTTACTCCCACCTATACTGAGACATTTAAGGCTATATATATCCTGATTGCATGCACAGAAATATTTGTATGAAATGATAGCAGAAATATATTTTTGAAGTGAGACTGTAACCATTTGTGAAGACATTTATGATGCTCACTTTGATAATGTATATGTATGGAGTTGTTATTGTGGAACAGATCAGATGATTTCAGGATAGTTTATTTTGAAAATTAATTTTTTTTTGAAGGGTTGTGTGGAATTCTTGGCATATTAAGCTCTACGATTTTTGACTGAATTTTAGTTCCCTGGCTATAAGATTTTTCGCTTACTTCGCCGTTGGTATTTTTGTGCATAGGATGGTGCCCTCTGGTGCTTCAGTGGATTTTTGCATGTAAACACAGAAAGTCGTCAGTAAGACCTATTAAATACACATTTTTCATATTGTGTTTCAATTTTGAAAGTAGAAGTTTCAGGGAAGTTTTTTTGCAGTATAAAGTAAACTTATTTTATTGTTTTCAATTGGAAAATGGTTGCATAGCTGAAAATCCTCCTTCATTATTTCTTGAGACCTGAATTCAAATCTGTTTATGCATGTCGTTCTCTCTTGAGCCTACCTGGTAAGAAAGATCAAGGTAAAAACATCCCTGTTGCAATAAAATGTGTCCAGTGAACTCCAGCATTTTTCTTCTTTAGGTCATCTGAATGCTCCTAGTTTAATTTTTTCCCTTTTTCAAGTACTTTCTACACTATTTTCTTTTTACCTAGACTGGCATTAATATGACTCATCCAGTTGTAGGAATGAGTTTTTAAAAAAAAGGTGTCTCAGTTTATATACAGAGTTCTGGGAATATAGACAGATAACCTGCTACACATTACCAGGAAAGTTGTTCAGCTCTGCTTGTGCTCTGTGGGTTCCCTGTTTGCCCTGTCGATTAGGAAACCAATCAGTGCCACTGATCTGCTGTACTGGTGGCTAAGTAGTTACTCAAGTTGAAGTTCTCTCATTCCAGATTGAAAATTAAGGGGGTAACATTGTGTTGGGTTGGGTTTTTTGGGTGCCAAAATCAAATAGAAACTTCTGTCTGAACATTAGTGATTTTCTCCTTTTATTATCCAGTCTGAAGACTCGTACCAAGAAAAAAACTTTCTTGTCAAAGTTTCATGGCATGAATCAACCACTAGTAGTCTATAAGCTCCTGTAGTTGTGCAGATCAGAGGTTGAAAGCAGTCTTAATAAAAACTGATCATGTCTTTTAGTTTGACACCATTCAAATTTGTGCTGTGTTTCCGACCATCAGCATCCACTTCAGGGGCCCATAAAGCCAAAGAGGATCCTTGGGGCTCTTCATTCAGAGGTGTATAAATGTAAACAAAACCTGAAAGAGCTGTGTATTATACACATAAAAATTCCTTTGGTATCCTAGGCACGTTTACCCCTTTTTATGACACTTCCTACTGCTGGATGTGCAGCAATTTACAGTGAGAGAGAGATTTTTAGGGTAGACATAATTGCATGTGATTGTTATCTCCTGAAGAAGAGGAGCTAAAAGGATTAGTAGTTCCTCACTTGCTTTCCAGCAGAACTCTGTGTGTATTTTAAATTCAGTCAATTTTATCTTGTAATTTTAAAGAATTATCTCCAGGGTGCTTTTAGGATTTCATGTTTCTCCAAGATACTGCAGTATTGGTGATTTGTCTGCCTGATAAATTAGTGCTCAGGAGTGGAGATTTGTCATCAGCATCTCCTGCAGTGTCATTACCTGTTTTAATGCACACTTTCAGATAATTATTAAGAGATGGCAATTTATTTGGATAAGTGTAGGTAATCTTTGAAATAAGTGTATGTATGGAAAATGAGCTTCAGTATCAGCAATCAATTATGATGTATGATATTCCCTAACAGGTAAATCAGGTGTGTATGGTCTCAGTAGTGTTTGCAGATTTGAGAAAAAGCCTAATTTCTATCCATGGCCAAAGATGGCCTGGCTCTCCAGTGTACACTTACATTTTCAAAAAGGCTGGTGTTTTAGGCCAGACACTGTTCTGAAGCCCCTGAAACTGCATGTGTGAAGTGTCCTCAGAGGACAGTGTCCTAAGGGAGTCAATAAACCTGTTTATTTATCTTCTTCTCACATAGATGAGAAAGTTGTGATACAAAGTGTGAATTTCTCTTAAATGCTCCCATGATTTATTTCTGTAAAGACAAGCAGTTCTGTCTCAGGGGTTTTTCACTCGTGTGCTGACGAGTGTTGATTTGTTGTTCCCACAAGATGGAGCTGTTTACATATGTAATTATCACGGAATTTATACTACTAGAGCATCTTAGGGCAGTCTGTTAAAATACTGGTTTAAATCACAGGTCACAATTTTGTTAGTATCCTTGCAGAAAAGGATACAATGTATGACACAAAATAGTAACTTATTTTAAGAAGGTAGGGTAACCTTGTAATTAAGGTATTGGGAGATGCACAGTATTGCTTTCTTGCTCCTTATTTTGAACATTTATTCCCCGTATTATTTTCAATTAAATATTGTGATAATACCCCTGATATTAAAAAGCAATGCTTTATTATAATTAAATTTAAGCATAAGTGGCCTAATATTGAGGAAAACAAAATCAATACAGATTTTGATAACAGTGAAAACTGTATTGCCTATGCTACAGTGTAGGTTCTTCCAGAACTTCTGGCTGTGTTTTTTGGAATATTTGGATAACATTTGAAAGAGAAATCTTCTGATTTCACGGGATTTTCTTTTTTCAGTATTGTAAGAGCATGTCTGAAAGTGTTGGCACAGATGTGAAATGGATAAAAAGTTATCAAGGCAGCTATTGGATACCCTCAATACTTAAGTCCAAAAACACAGTGCTTCGCTACCATTCAAGAAAGTTTGGTGATACAAACTCAAGTATGGAGTCCCTCTTGTACCATCTTTTTGTGGTCTCATTCTCATTTTAGTTATATTTTCTTGGCTGAGTTTTCCTGCTGTTTTCATTTATGCTTACATCACAGTTTACAGTTTGACCACATGGTGATAGAAGTCCTCTGTCTTTCCTCCTTTCTCACTTCTCTTTGGGAACACTGCAAGTAGACCTAAACTTAGAGGCTTCTTCCACCCTTAAACAAAAAAGGCTAAAGAAAGCAGTAATAAATTGAACTTTTTTTTCTGTATATGTTTGGGGTTTTTTTGTTTGATTTTTTGTGTGTATGTGTGGTTGGTTGGCTGGTTGGGTTTTTTTGGTTGGTTAGATTTGTTGCACTTTTTGTTTGGTTGAGTTTGGATTTTTGTTGTTTTGTGGGTTTTGTTTGTTTGTGGGTTTTTTCTTTAGCATGCAGTGCAGTGTAGGTGGGGAGTCCAGCCCAGTTTGGAGAGGCTCATACTTGCCAGATATCTTTAAAGGCACTTTGATGCATCTGGTCCTCTTTTTTTCTTCTCCAAGAACTCTGAAGACAATTGGATTCCCGTCTGTGTCCGCCCTGGAGTTTGCAGCATCTCTGACCCTTTCCTTAATGGAGTAGCACTCACGTCACTGTAATGTGTATTTTGGAATGCTACCACATCAGTCACTGAACCTTTTTCTCACCCCTTCCCCGTTTCTGTACAGGTGACAGTGCTATGGGCCACGTGCTTGCCCCTGTGTCTGCTCATGCAGAACATCAGGCTGCCTCATGAGGCCTCACTTAGTGCCCACTGTGTCTTGCACCTTTCTTTCCTCCAAGGCCAGGATGCTGCTTCTCCCTCCAGCCAGCACTGGGTTCTGCATGTGGGTGTTTCCCCCTGGTGATGCAGGGCACTTAGGACAATCCACCACAGCCTTTTAAAGCTCAGCCACCCTGGGAGCCTTGAGGGAGCCCTTTCAGGCAGTCTGACAGGAACCTCAGGGGGAGAGACTTGTGGGCACACGTTTGCTCCTTTCAGCTGTCATTTCAAACTGTGGTGGTAGAAATGGTGAGGGATGAACCATCTTATTTTTCCCCTGGTGCCCTTTGGGGGAAAGAACCTGATTTCAGTACCATAGCCTTATTTTCCTATCGTAAGCGAAAGAGGATATTCTTGGAAAATTTTATTCAATAGATTTTTCCCTGAAAAGGTATCTGTAGCAAGCAGAATATAAGGAATTGGCTTTCTTCCTTCAACATGTAGGACAGCATATTACCTTTCTTCTGTCACTTAAGTTTAGTTGCTTCTCTGAATGTATTGTACGAGGTCAAAAGAAACTTAGAAAGTATAAAGAATCTTATTACAAACTCTTTTCAATCTCTTCTGCATCCTTTTCTTCATTGAAGGGTTGTGTTCCTGTCAGACACTCAGCTGTAGGTTTGTTGTGCTGATGATGAGCTCAGATCTCAGCAAAGCCCAGATGTCTGGTTAGAAAAGAGAATCTTGAAGAATATGGGAAATCACACTTCTCCAAGACAACTGTGAGGGGAGTACTTTCATGCTACTCAAGAGTTTTAGAGGCTTTGACTCGTGGTTGCCTGGTTCTTGAACTTAAGACTGTACTTCCCCAGGTAACACTGAAATGCTTGGAATTTCAGCCTTTACTTTTCCGTGTGTTAACATTTTTTAATTCTATTTTTTTTTCTAAATCAGCTTCTTCTTATAAAGATCTGGAGAAAACTTTATGGTTGTGAAAGGAAATTAGAGGCTAAAAAAGTAATTTAAAGATTTTTGATCACTTTTTTTTTTTAACACTTGTAGTTTGCAGTACAAATGTGTTTGTATATGTATGATTAAATAGATATCCTCATATTGCTGCTCTCATTAGATGTGAAAATCTACTTCAAAACTACCAGTCTTTGCTGTAGTGGCTGTATCAAATTATTAATCAATTTTTGGAACTCTCTGTTGGGAGACTCTATACCATTGGTTTTAATACAGTTCTATGTAAAACCTCTTATCTTGCTTACGTTGCCAAAGTAAAAATTAAATTAAAATTGCCCCGTGCCTCCTTTGCTCCTTCTCATGCTTGAGCATTTTTCCATGCAGATTTCTGTTTCTGACACTCCAGTAATTTCTCCCAAGTCATGCATCTTGCTGGAGTTTTGTAAGTGAACTATTCAAGAATTAGTAAAATGAGCCAGAAGACCTGATTCTAGTCCTTCTGACAGCTAGGTGCTGTGGAGGAGGCAGCCTTAGGTGTGTGCATGTTGTGGTTTTGCCCTGGGAGCCGTCGGGCACGGGCAGGCAGGGACGGAGCCTTGGGATTGCCTTTGCCAGGGGTCCGGCTGCTGCCGCGCAGCGCTCCGGTCATTCCGGCTGGAGTCGTCCAACCCTGATCTAGTTGGATAGCTCTGCTGTTAGGAATACCAGGAAAACAAATTTGTATGTTTGCACTTCTTTATATTTAGCAAAGAGTGGAATTTGATGGAAAAGTGATCCATGCTATTTGAGATGGTTGGAGAAACTGATTCTTTTGTACCCATGTTTGAGCATTGGGGCATAAACAGCAGACCAGTGAGGCTCAGGTCAACCATGATGTAACTGGTTAAGCACCTGGATTAATGCCATAAGGGCTGGGTTTTGCGCCATCAGTTCTCAGTTTAGTGCCATCTTTTTTTTAATGCTGATTTTGGTGGAGTGGATCCACCAAAGGATGCCACTAACATCGAGTTTCTTTGCTTTTATTTTCTTGTTAAGAGAGATAGGTTCAATAAAGATTGTTGCATACATGCTATTTTCAGCTGGGGAATAAAGTAAACTTATTTTCTTATTTGTATTTAATAGGTCTGTATATGATGACCAACCAAATGCACATCAGAAGTTTATGGAAAAACTTGATGCCTGCATACGTAACCATGACAGGGAGATAGAAAAGATGTGCAATTTTCACCATCAGGGCTTTGTGGATGCCATTACAGAACTTCTTAAAGTTAGGGCTGATGCAGAAAAACTAAAGGTAAGGAACAAGTTTTTCCAAGTTACATATATCATTGTCTTTGAATCTAAAAGAAGCAACTGGACTCTTCTACTGAAGATTAATTTAGTGTTTATCACATGCACTCTGATATTTGCAGCAATTTTTTAGAAGTGAGTTGAGCAGGATTTGTGATTAGAGCCATGTTGCCTGATACAGTAATTTATATTTACAAAGCTGAATATTTTAATAGATCTCATTTTAAAATGTATGTTTTCAGAAAATGCTACCAAATTATTTTGCCTTTTTTTAAAGGCTTTCTCAGGAGGTGAAGGACCACAAATGATAAACACAGTATTTCTTAATTAGGTCTTTTCCTAATCATGTGTTTGTATGTCTTAGAAGAATTGGAAGTTCTTATTAGAAAACTAAAAAAAATACAATTATGTGTGGAAAAAACCCCTGTTCTTTACTTTGTAATGAGCAGGAGAGTAGGTGATGTTAGTAGTTTTCATCAGATATGAGAACCAAGATTTCTTCACAGATAAGAATGCAGAATAGTGAATTATGAGATCCGTCCCTTTTAGCTCTCCTTACACTTTTGAGAGCAAAATATGCACACCAGACAGAATGAGCATAGTTCATCAGAGGTTATGATTAGAAGACCATTATATAAAGGATATTCAGATAACAAGAGACCAAATACAGCATCAATGAGGTCATTGAGCATCTTTGTTCAGAAATTAATGAGATTTTTAATAAACTAGAATGTGCTTCCTTATTATGATGACCTAATGAGTCACTTACTATGTGGGAAAATCTGAGGTTGAGCTTTGCCTGCACCTGCAGCATTAAAATGTTGCTGTGGTTTGGAGATTTCCACGTTTGATGTTAATCAACCACCCAGTGTTTGCATTCAGCAAAGTATGAATGTTTAATTACCATAAAATGCAATCACCATTTCTTACAGACAATGAATGGCCCATAGAGCTCATTGAGGTTATCAAAAAGGGACCAGTGGTCAATTGGGTCAATGATTTGAATTGTTTGACAGACCTACAGAAACAAGGAAAGTTCAAAAATCCCAAGTAAATTTGAGAAGTTTGCCACAGAATCTGTTAGAAAGAACTGTCATAAGTAATTGAATTTAACAAAAGCCCTTTGCGATCAAAAGTTCAAGTTCAAGCTGTAGAGTTAATTTGAATTTGCATTTCTTTGTTCTAAGTTTCTCAGGAAGCATGATCTGATTACAAGGGTGAGCAGTCACATCAGGGCAATATATGCATATTTGTCTAACAAAGGTGAAATTATTTTTAAGGTCCAAGTTACTGATACCAACCGAAGGCTTCAGGATGCTGGGAAAGAGGTGAGAAAATGGTGCTTGCTATATTGGCATTATGAATATTTGTAGCAAAATAAATTTATTTGCATAATTTAAGTGTGATTTTCTTTCCTTTTTTTTTAAAAAAAAATCCCAACCCTTAAGGTGATAGCCCAAACAGAGGAAATCATCAGATGTAGAGTTCAACAGCGGAATATTACAACAGTTGTGGAAAAACTACAGTTGTGTCTTCCAGGTGAGTGGCCTGTAGCTAAATATGATGGCAAATTAAATAAAGTCAGTCACAATAGCCAAAAGGAAAAGTCTATTTTTTCTATGTTCTCATCCTGTAACATCCAATTTAACAAAAAATATAGGTTTTTAGAAGATGTCAACATGTATGTTCCATGTCTTTTGCAGTATTTGACACAGAGCAGTTGTGCCTAATGTCAGAAGACAGTGAGACATTTAAATGGTGAAACAATGTAGCCACATACAGCTTTAAATGGACTAATATTTTTAATATGATAAACAATTAATTTGTTGCTTGAGAGGGTGGGTTTTAGTGTTGGAATACTGGGGAAAATACTAATGATGCTCCTTCAGCATTGTACTTTCAACTCTGTGTCACTACAGGTGTTTTGAAATAAAACAAAAGTGTTTTTTCAGGAAGGTAATATTGTAGGATTGCACACAGCTCCATAAGTGTTTTATCCTGTTTGTCATATTGGTGTAAAGTAGATTTGAGAATTTTTCTTTGACAAGTCCTCTTGTTGACGTGTTCTGAGTACAGTAGGTGGTACTGTTGCCTTTTTATGGAGACAGGCCATGGACTGGTAATGCAGATCAGGTTGTGGCATGCAGTAAGTGAATTAATATGCTTGATATGTATAGTGTTGACTGTTTTGTTAATCTTAATTATTTTTAATTTTAAAGCTGTTAAGAGTTCAGTTATTTTTTTTCTTTTTTTATCTGCATTCTAGAACATTTTTTTGCTAGGTTTATCACATTTATGCTACAGTAGGAATTAAATAAGGTAAATATAGCACATCCTTTTCTATTTCTAATTTTGTCCTTTACAGTACGTATTTTCCTCCTTTATTAACTAAAGCCACAATAAGACTCACAAGTTATTGTTTGCTTTTATGCAGTGCTGGAAATGTACAGCAAACTAAAAGAACAGATGAGTGTAAAAAGGTGAGTAATCTTATTTCTATATGAAAAAATGTAACATTTGTAAGTAAGTCAACAGAATAGCAAACATTTATGTAGACAAGTGAGTGTTCCGAGTCTGTCTCTTGGTATATGTGTAGTCTTTGTTTCCAGTGCTGGTGTGTATTTCAAGAATATT
This sequence comes from Polioptila caerulea, assembly GCA_013397295.1. Taxonomy (NCBI): domain Eukaryota; kingdom Metazoa; phylum Chordata; class Aves; order Passeriformes; family Certhiidae; genus Polioptila; species Polioptila caerulea. The sequence continues at coordinate 1,306,426 of VYXF01002460.1, read as the reverse complement.
TGAAAATGTTGTATTAAAGAACTTCTAGGACCTTAATGATTGCCATGAAAAATAATGCTTACTTAAAAGGGTATGACACATTGTGGAATTATTATTATAGAATGTGAAATAAAGTTTACTGGTTTTTATTACTTGAAGCAATTTAAGAAGCAAGAAGAATAAGATCCTTAGGACTAAAGATCTTTTAGAGTACATTAACATCTGATTAACAAATCATGATATATTTAAATGCGTTATACCAGAAAAAAAGGTCATTTTACTCCCTATACCATTCTTCAGACCTATCTGATTTCTCTATGCTTTTTGTGTAAATGGGACTATGAGAATGAAGTGCAGATAATGTGTTGTTTGGGGCTTTTCCCTCTGTGACAAATTGACTTGTTAAAAAGAATTAAAACTATAATTAAAAATTAATTTCTAGCATAATAGTTTGTAACTGGTACATGACCAGCTGCTCCTTCCTATTGTGTCTCCACTTTTCATTTTCTCAGGGAGCCACTCACTGCTGCTGGAGTCCCAGTATCCCCACTTCTCCCTCCCTCCAAGGCAGCTTGGCTGCCCCTGCCCCCTGCTTTAGCTGGGTCCTCTCCCACTGGGGCTGCACCTCACACACCCACCCCAGCTATACCCCTGCTGCTGTTTTCTTTGCATGATTTCCATATCATCCCTGCCACCATGATCCCTGCCTGCTTTTCACACTGATGCTCTGTGCCTGCCCTTTCTGGGTTCCTGGTTGCTGGCGGTGCCTCTTTGTGCACTTGGCACCACTGCAGGGAGCTCCTGCTGACAAGTCTGTCTGGACAGGACTGTTCCCATTTGGAACTAGCTGTGCACAGTCAGTTGTCTGCAGGGCTGCTATGTAAAGCAGATTTATGTTTGGACTATTTGTCTGAATTTCAGTTTCTTAGTAGCCAACACCCTCTACCATACTGTTGGATATCTGATAACCCTCAACAGCAGCCACTGTGTGAGCAATCAGCTCTAAAGCCTGTGTGCAGACATGTCCAAAATGCTTCAAATTAACTGTACACATCAGATCTATGAATGTTGCAGCAAATCTGATGCATCTTTGACAGTGATACAGGTGCTACATGATGCCTATGCATGTTTTCTCTCTGGGAGGTCTACAGAAATACAAAAGCTTTAAGAATGACCTTACAGCTATGGCACTGTGGTGTCACTATGTTTAATTTATTGCAATTAAAACTTGCTGTATGTGAACCAGTGTGGCAGATCTCATCAGCTTGACGACTATACAGTATTACCTCTGAACAGGACACTGGTTCAGCATGTGCTTAGAGTAGCTGGCACATAGTAATAGTAGTAGTAGTAGTAGTAGTAGTAGTATGTTGTTGCAGTGTTCTTGGAGCAGCTCTGCAGAAAGATGTAAACAGTCCCCTTGCTACTCCATTCAGAGATCAGACTGGAGAGCATGCTGTCTGAATCACACCACTTCCCTCTGCAAGGTCTTCTGTGGACAATGCTATGTTTAGTGTCCTGAAAATACTGAGAACACTGGGTTCAATGCCTGCATTCTGCCCTACCCTTGCTCTGTCAGGCAAGGCAAGCAGCATTCTGGTTTTAGAATTGCAGGGGAAGTTGTAGTTCCTAATGTCATCATGTAAAGATCATTTAGGTGAGATAAAATTGCTGATAGGTTTTAGCATTTTGACTCTGTATTTGCTAGTGCTTTTGTAGAGTCCACTGATGGTTGATGTGCTTTCCAGGAAACCATCAGTACTCTCAAATCTTAAAGACTTCTGTCTGATAATTTTCCTGTGGAAGTTGTTGCCAGACAGGAAGTCTTAAAAGTCAAAGGACTCCTGAATTGAGGGGTTTGGACATGTTATTGTCATACCATAAAGAGATCTGAAGGAGAGGGGAGATGCCATAGCTTTGATGTACCTTGAAATCACACGGAGTGCAGAAGGCTCAGACTCTGCTGCAGGCTACTGCTGCAGCTCACATAACTCTTTCATTAGTTACGCTGCAGTTACTATTTTGCCTGTGACTTTACAATTCCCTATAATACAGCCTAGAGGTGGCTATCCCATGGAGCTTGCAGGTAATTCTACTGGTAATTTCCTTGTGGCTCAGCAGAGTGCATGTATTCTGGCCTTTATCACCACTAAAAGATTGAGCAGGAACATCCATAGTGTCAGAGCCAAGACCTGACGGCTGATGGATGCACATACAAGGGATTTCAAAATTGGTCTTCCTAAGTTTTTCTGTGAAGCTTTTTTGTGGAAGAGTCAGAGAAAGTAGCAGTCACAATCTGAGACATAACAAAGCAATGAGGAATGTTTATTTTAGGTAAAGATAATTTCTCATTAACCTTCATTGAAGTTTGTTACTGCAGCAAAGCTTTCACTGCTCTTTTTTTTATAAAAAGACATCTTGACTTTCTCTCCTTGTGGCCTTTTAGAACATATTTTCATTATTGCATTGTCTTACAGTCTTGCACCATGAATAAAACTCTCAATTCTAATGTTTAAAGGAAGAGAACACAAAAGCATGAATATTATATATGTTTGGGGGATAGTTGTTATAAGAAAAAGATTGGAATTTCATTTCCTTTATCCGTGGCAGACCTTTTTTAAGATAATGCAGGATTCTGGATCTGGAATACATACTGGTTTGTGCAGGTGAAATGGGAGTTTACAAAGAAGTCCAAAAAGCCATCTCTTGATAGCAACTTCTGGTCCTTTACCAACATGGGTAATGTTTGAACTGGTGACCTAGAGGTGAAAGGCTCTGTATGTTGTTTATCTGTCTCCTGAGCCATGGATAACACAAGTTGACAAGAACTGTAGTAGTGAGAGGAAGTAACTGCAGAATCTGCTCTAAACAGACAGTTGGCTGGAAAGAGCTACAGAGGGTTTAAAGTCTTAACTGAGGAAGCACAGAGGAGGAGTGTGGCTTCTTTGCTGCTCTCCCAGCCGCCTAGTGGGGGCTATGCACTTACACAATTCAGGCTTGAATTTTAAGTCAGAGATAAGGTCATCACACATTTCACACAGCTCTGTTAGCATGGCCTTAGTGTTTGGATTTTGATATGTGTCTTTGGAGGCAGGTCCCAGCTGTTTCAAGTGATTGTAGTCTATCTTCTTAAATCTTCTGTGAGATGGACTGAAGAACAAGTAGAGTGTTTCAGAGTGAGCCCTGAAAGACTTAGATTTGGTTTTCGACTTTATTATAAGCTTTTTTCCTGTGGGAAAGGCAGAGTTGATTAGTTATTTAGATTACTAAAACTCACTGAGACAGTCATGCATCCTTTCTGTGCATAAACCTTCCAAGCATCCAAATAAACCTTAAGACTTGAAGGATGCAAATATGAAAAATTCATTATTTGTATAATTTGGTTCTAGCCACATTGGTATCAGATAAAACCATGGTAATTTGATTTTGCAGTGGATTTTGCCAACAGCAAATCAATACTTCCCAGAGGTACCATGGATCTGGCAAAAAAAACCCAACAGAATTCATATGATGGGATTACCTGATACTGAAATGTCAGCTGCTTTCTTTGTCACAATTCTCAAGCGTTACTAGTTTGGTAATTTCACTTTCTTAAAAACCTACCACATCATTATTGACAAAAAGAGTATTTCACATATCTTATATTTTTCCACACAGTTGCTCTTTAATCTGATTTTCAGAAATAATGAGCCTTTGATTTACTTTACAGAAGTTTCAGAGTTAGCAGTTCCTCTGTCTCCTTTCATGGTCCTTTGGGCAACTGACAAATTTTGCATGCTGGGAAAGTGTAAATCTTATGTTTAAAGATGATAAGGCAACTAGATTTGAAACAAAATAAATACTTGTGATAAAAGGATTTCAATTGCAATTTAAATATCACCTTCAGGATCTCTCTGAATGTGATTTTTCTGTAGCATTATTGAAAAATCCCAAGGAACTCAGTTTGGTAGCAAAATTTTAGGTATTTACTCAGTGGAAATGTAGTACGGAAGAATATACACTGTTTAGGGAAGCACTAAAGTTGGAGAATACTACTGTTTTTTCTTTGTAAACTAAGTTTGTTTTCTTAATTAAAATAAAATGAGGATTTTGTGTCTCTTTTTTTTCAGCAGGAAATTTTGGGATATAACTACATGTTTTTTAACTTAATAAGCTTGTGTGCAAATAAATTATTCTCAGTAGAATTCAGTCTTTGAGTTCATCTTGCTCCTGAGCTGTGTAGTTCCTTTATTGCTGTAGTTTAACTTGATGGGGCTTTTTTAGTAAGTTATGGTATTTCTCTTTACTGCCTCCAAACAACACTGCTGATAAAAATCTTAAAAGTTCTCTTTGTCATTTAAAGCATAAAGGAATACTTCATATACACTAAAGTAATGGTAATTTTCTTTTTATTTTGGGGTATTTGTGTGTTGATGTTTCATATTCTATACAGACCTGACTGTTCTGTGCCTGGAGTATTTTGCAAAGAATAAGATGATGCAAGACACTAATATTAATCTTTGGGGAGGGGTGGCTGTTTCTTTGTAGTGAGGTTTTTTTAATTAACTTTTGTGTTGTGTGTCGGTTTTTTTCTTTCCTGGTTCTTGTTGATACTAGAAGGTTCCATTTTTATAGATTTTAGTAAAATCCGTTGTGCAGTTTTCTTGTTCTGGTGTTGAAATGGATCAGTTCTGTGCAGTCTTATCATATGACCCATATTGGTGTTTCAGACTTGTGTCTTCAGTTTGAAGAAATTACAAATTTTGCATTGAGGATCATATTCTTATAAGATCAACTCAGAAGAATAAACAGAAGAATGCTATATTTATATGAAAAAATAACTTTGAAGATACTTCTTTAACTTATTTGTAGTCAAATGGGAGATCTTCACCTTATGTGATTGATAATACGTGATGGGAACTAATAATATTGTCAAAACCTTCAGCATTGAGTTAAATTTATGGAAAGTTTTAAAATCTAAATATGTAAATACATCATTCTGTGAAATGATATGCAAAACTTTTTGGTTTAAATCCTGACCTGCAGATGACCTTCAAATTAATAAGACTTCAGTGTTTTATCAGAACAGATGTTAAAAGGGCAAGGTCCTGAGCTCCATATATGTATAATTAGTAAGGGACTTTAGAATGGATTATGTTAATTCTGATCTTAGAGCCAGCAGTCAAAAACCTTCCAGATGAACTAACAGTGTTCTGATAAGCTGATCTGTATAATTTAAATAAAAACCTTTTATACTGTTTTGATGCTATTATGGTTTTATTCCCCAGAAGTCTCACCATGTGGCACTCTTGGCCATTTTCTCTTTAGAAAAACAAAACCCACACGTATAAACCCCCCAGACCTTTTCTTATGTGCAACATTCCTGTCACCTTATGTATATTTTATATAAACCAAGCATATAACAAACAAAAGCTCCTAATTTACACTTGAAACCTCTTTATTTGCAGTCTTCTGAAAGCAGCTCTGTTCTGGAATAAAAGAGAAGATTTTTCCCATCCTCCAGCTATGCTGAGTTGTTAACTTAGAAATGTCTTGATTAAGAAGATTCAAAATACTGTCTTAATTTCAGAATTGAACAAGAAGTCATGGCTCTAGTGTTAGTAATTTGTTATTGCTTGTCTACTGAAGATAACTACAAACTTGAATGACATTTTAAAAGTGTTTATATTTACAAAGTAGTGTCCAGAAACTAAAGAACTGTAAAGGACGCCTTTCCAGGTTTTCTCATTTGAAGGGTTTTTCCTCATATTCAGCTTTTCCCCTCAAAATAATTTGGTAATTTTTCAGAACAGATTATGTTGGACTTTAAGGGAGGAAAAGGAATTAAAATTATGGAAGAAAAGCTGAAAATGGTTTAAGGATATTACTCCTTATTTGTGAAAAGAAAGGATTGGAACTAGCAGCAAGTTAACTCCATCTGATCTGAGTGTTTCTGCTTTTCCCATTTAAGACCAAGGTAGAAGGCATCAGTTTACCTTATTCTGTTCTAATTGGACAAACTAAATTCATTTTCCCAACTTTATCCAGGGTTGAGTAGCTGGTAAGAATACTGCATAAAGGGAAATTATTGTCACATCTGCAACTGACTGCTGTCCTACTCACGTTTAGCCTGGTTCCTGTGCCTCTCTTTAAACTGTGGTTGAGATCACAGGTTTGTTTATTATGGTACTTTGTTAATTCAAAGTAGTTGTTTTCTGTGAGGGGTAGACTGTATTTTGTCAGAAGAGTTATTAGGTTTGTGGTTTGCAGCAAAATATGATACACTGCTGGAAAAAAGCACTGGTCAGGATAGGTGGGTACGTGTCTTTTCTAACTAAGGGTGGTGGAAAGAGGGTGGGCATAGATGTAAGTATGTGTTCACATATACCTGAAGGAGGCACATACCTGCAGGCATGCTTTTTCAAGACTTCTTACATTGTTTGGTGCATATACTGCAGTGTTGGGTGATTGGCAGTTTGTGTTTCGGAAAAAAACCACAAATCATAAAAAAACCTTATTATTTCAATCAAGAAGGGAAGATAATGGTTATGGACTTTAGTCTCTTCATTCTGCAGGATGCTCCATGTGGTACTGGGACTATTGATCAGAACAGTTAATCCTGGAGGAGCCTACTTAAAGTTTTGACTTTGCTCAGTCACTCTGGCACTTCACTCTTTCTTTTTTTCAAAATAAAGCATTATATGGATGACATTTTGATTGTTCATTTTTCTAAGAGTAGAGTAAGTTAATTAGATGCATATTGATTCCATGTGTGATATTGGTATATATATTAGATAAATTATTTTACTAACTTTTTATAAGAAGCTACATAATTTTATTTTAATCTCTCTGTAGATACTATTCTGCTTTGAAAACAATGGAGCAGCTAGAAAATCTGTATCTTCCTAGAGTTAGCCAATACCGCTTTTGCCAGATAATGATAGAAAATCTTCCAAAACTGCGTGAAGAAATAAAAGAAATATCCATGTCAGACCTGAAAGATTTCTTGGAGAGTATTCGAAAGCATTCTGACAGAATTGGGGAAACTGCCATGAAACAGGTAAGCCAGCCAAACAGAATGACTTTGGTCCTGTTTACTGAAAATTTCAGTTTCATTTGTCTCAAATTATCCCAGAAGGTTTGTTCAAAGATTACAGTCATCCCACAGACCTCTGAGTAAAGATGGAGAGCTGTGAAATGCGAACATGTTGTGTGGTTTTTATCAGTGTCCTAGACAAAAAGTAGTTTCCTCCTAGAGAAAGGAAGTAGAGATGCTATATATTTCAGGTTTCAAGAGATGATGAAGTACTTTGAGTAGTCAGCTCCTGGGTAGTCTGTATCTCAGCAGCTACTGCACCAAAACAAAGAGCAGCCTATCTGGCCAGCTGGCCAGGATGAATTAGACAAAAGAAGTGTTGAGATAACTGCCTAGTTCTCTCTGAAGTGCTGCTCATACAGAAGACTGAGATAGGAGCCAGGAGGAGACTGAGACAGCCTTGCCTGTTCCATCACAAAAGAACCTGCCACTTCAGAGCACTACTATTAGGCAAGGTTTAAAGCAGTTAATGCTTTTAAAATTTATTTGGAGAGCAAATAACATTTTCATGTGACTTCTCGTTGACAGAATTCAGGTTGGGGTGCCATTTTGTCATCTAAGGTACTTGTAAAATGCAGCATTGATTACTATAAATGAAACTTAATTGCCAGGTTATACTGTGCTGCCTTCAATGGTAAGGCAGTATATTGCCTTTGCTACAGCTGACTGCTCACTTAGACTTAACTGAAAACAGCAAAAAAAGTATCTGGGAACTCAGGTACCTGTGCTTCATTTAAATACTGATTCTCTGCAATTTATGATCAAGAAAATTACAGATTGATTTTTAAACATTTTTCTGCCTTTAGAATTTTATTCTGGGGATTAGAGAAAAGCTATCCAGGATTCACTGTTGAACTCGTTTATCATCCCAAACTGATTAAAGGCAAAATCACTGGTGTAGGCTGAGGGTGTGCACTCACCTTGCAGTTATACTGATGTATATTCAATTGCACCACCTGTTTTTCTTGTCCTTCCATTTACTTATGAGTGGTGAAGTTTGAATTGCATGCCTCTTAATTAATTCTACTCTTAAAACAGGCACAGCAGCAGAAAACCTTTAGTACTGCTCTTCAGAAGCAGAATAATGTAAACTATGGTCGGAATATGCATTTAGGCAGAAACAGGATTTTGGAATCCAAGAATGAAAGCACATTGAAGCGCACATTTGAAGATGAGGATGAACATGAAGAAGAGGTAACTTTGTACTAAATCAGTTCATCTTATTTAAAGTGAATTTTGTAGGTTTAATGAACAAAACTCACTGTTTTTACGCTGTCTTTAGATGGTTGACATTAGTTAGAAAAATACACAGAACACCTTCAAGGAGTACCAGTCCAGATCAACATTTTAGGGTGAAAAGTTAGTGCTAACATATTAATTGTATTAATGCTAGCTTTAGCAATATGTTTGAGGACATTGAGTTGGACAGGACTATTCTGGAATTCAGTTGCCACTTACGTCATACATTACCTGCACACTGTTAGTGTTATGTGGCTCCCTAGAATGTTCTGGTGTTGCTAAATCCTGCATTTTGGTGTTGAGGACCTCAGCTTAGGTAAGAACTCTTTCATCTGACAAATACTCAGTATTCCTTAATTGAGCAAAACAGTGAGTATTTAGACCTTTATTCCTGATGCTCTGGAAACACAGAGAAAGGAGCGTGGTATTGTAACACAAATCAAATTTATGACTGTAAAGGAGGAGGGATTGGAGCAATTGTTTTACTAGTTTCCTATAGAAGCCATCCATTTTTGAATCCCTATTATGTAGCCAAATTGTGTTGGTAATACATCCCATTTTGCAGATTATATGCTTATTGTGTTTTATATACTCTTCTTTTTCCTTTCCTTCTCAGGTTTTAACTGCCCAAGATCTTGTAGACTTTTCTCCGGTCTATAGGTGTTTGCACATCTACTCAGTTTTGGTATGTATTAAGGTGACCTCAGAAAGAGATTTAAATTTTTGAAGTTACATATTCATTTTCACATTCATTTTCACAGGCAGGTTTATTGCTTCTAGTGTTAGTAGTTCTGGATGAACCATCTGAGATGAGCATGGGTACTCAGGGCATGAGCCCATGTGTTCTTCTGTATGCATAATAAAGGACACTCCACAAGGCATTTATTACCCAGGTGTTTTTAGGTATATATGTAAAATATGCATGTTTGCCTTAATACTGATATCCACACTTTCACAGTTCCCACAAGTGTTCCATGTTACCCAAATATTTGGATGAATGTCACAAAACATAGGAATATTCAGACTGAGTCCTGTGGAAATCAGAGTGGTAGTGAAAAATAGGAAGCAAATCTGGAGATTCTGACAGGGTGTGCCCAGGCAGATTAAATTGGATTCAATGGCAGAGACACAATGGCCTATTTTAGCTTCTGTAAAAGAGATTTAGTGCACAAGCTTACAAGGATGAAAACTTCTCTTGGGAAACATAGTATCAAATTATTTGTTGTTTTCTTATCTTTCCTATGTCTCAGTTACTTTTGAAGTCAGATTACTTATAGAATTTAAGTATCAGTGACATGTAGATGATGTAAGTATTGCTAATCCTACAGTCTCAGCTGCACCTGCCTTCAAGCATTCAGGCTGGGTTATCTTCTTTTTGTGAAATCCTTGCAGCTGTGTTACATGAAAGCTTGCATATTGAAATTGTATTTAAAATGTAATTTCTCTGTAACTTTTTTTTTTAAAGAAAAAATGCAAACAAAACTGTCATTAATTGTTCATCTCACTGAAAAGGTGGAAGAGACAGAAAGACAGGCTGCCAGAACTATTAGAAGAGTGGACTGTTACTTTTAACAGAGAACAGTGTGAAATAACACATCAAAAAGAATGTGTAAAATTAAGCATACCAATTGACAACAGCTGCTAATTCTTTCTTTAGTATAATAAAGGAACAGGAAGTAAAATTAATAGATGACATTTTAAAGTAATACGTAATTGTATTTTTCACTGTGATCCTGAAGTTGCACCCTTGATCCAAGATAAGCTTTTTGGGTTGACACAGAAAGTTTTCCAGATTCCAAATTTGCTGGAGACAGAAAACAACTTGGAGTGCTCCCTGATATCAAAAAGGGTTGTTGATGTAGACTTCTGTATTTCCTGCTGGCATCATTTCCTCAATAAACCATGATAGCATTATCAAGAGTTGTGCATTAGCCACTTTTGGGAATCCTTCTCATTTTCCTTGTGTTGCAAACCTTCTTTTTGAGTTTAGAGAACTTGATGATGGCAAAGAAGGGGAGTTGATACCAGATGGCTTTTCATTTCTGTAATAAGGATCTTACAGCAAGTGTTATATTCTTAATGAATTCCATCTCTGCTACAAAATTGTAGAAAATATTCTAATTTCACACAGTACAGAAGTTTTCTACTCTGCTTCTTCATATTGAAGAAGAAAGCATGATTTTTATGTATCTCAGAATATTACACAGCTTGTGATTCCAACCTAGTGATGGCAAGATGCATACATACCAAACACAGACTGTATTTATGGGCCAGTAACCTTTCTTTAGGCTAGAAACTTACAAGAAATATCCGTAAAGATCTTTTTTTAGCCCGTGTCTTATGTGAGATGCTGTTTCTATAAATTCTGGTGAAGATACCTCTGCTCCTTTTGCATGTACTGCTACCTTTTAATGAAACACCCTATCAGTCTAAAACAAGTGTATCTATGGTGTGAAATAGGGCTTGATATATTAGCAATATTCCTAAAATTTGTAACAACACATGAACTGATTTATTGTTTTTGTTGATAGAAACTCATGTAATTTTGGAATCTGGGCAAAACAAATGCATTTCTTTGTTATATTTTATCCTGCCTAGGCTTTGCTGATGCAGTGAGTGAGCCATCAGGGTTGCCGGTGTATTCTGCTGATTGCTTCAGCAAATCTAGTTCTAGGAGTTGTCATGCCTGAATTGTTAATTGTGGCTCCATAGCATAGCATGGTCTATAAATAATCATAAGATATTTTACATCTTCACTTGTGGTGTGGATTTGAGAACAGCTAGTCCTTTTCACTTGAGAGGCTTTTGTCAGGACTGGGTAGACCTTTGATGCTGGAGGTAGAAGTCAACAATCTGAAAACTGCCCTGAATATTTGGGCTGGAGGTGAATGGTTGGTATCTGTGATCATTATGTGTTTGTATGAGTTGGAGCATACTGTGTAAAGTTCTGCTGCAACAGACAGTGCTAGTAAATTTGTATCTTGGTTTCAAGTGTATTTTTTTGTTTGTTTTTAAACAAAGTTTCTCTTTTACTTTTAGGCTTTCTTAGATTAGAAGTATTTCCAAATATGACTAAATATTCATTATTAACCAAATATTTGTTATGAACTAAATTTATATCTTGTAAAGGAGTTAGGTAAGTAATGCTGGGTTAGTAGAATAAAATGTTTAATAATTTGATTTGGAGATTTTTTTGGAAGATGAAGTAATGGAATTCTAAAGAGCAGTGGCCTAATAATAGGCTCATGAAGTAAAAACAAATCTTAAAAATGGTAAGCTGCTTTCTCCTGCTTGCATACAAATTGCATGTGGTTTGGTAGATAGGTGGGTGAAGGTAGCACTGATTTCAAATGGACAGATGGTTTTTACTGAGTGGTCATCTTAATGAGATGAGTAGGATGTCACTTGAATTCCTCATCTTAATCTTTAGGCACAGAACATATTGTATTTGTGAGGATCGTGATAGGGAAAAAATCCAAATCCACACTCATTATAAATCCAAAGAGAATAAGCAAATATTTAATAAATCTCATGTGTGTCTTTCCTCAGGCAAAGCTAATGCAGGTAGTGTTCAGATGTGTCATATATTCACAGAAACTTTTTTGTAACAACTTTATAATGCAGTTACTTTCTTGAATAACCTAGAGAAATGTTTTAGGAGACAGTGAGTTTCAATAATAGAGTAATAGGCAATATGCCTTGTCTATGAATATTAATATACTCTGAAAGTTGTAGTTTAAAAATGGATATACTGTTTAAAATGCATAATGTTGCTTGGCAAAATGTCAGCATGTGAGCAAAATTTCTATTTACAGTACAGGCTGTAAGCTTCTCTACAGAAAAGGGTAATTTCTGGATATTTCATGCGTGCAAAGCTTTACTGGTGTCAGCTGGAGTTTTACGTGTGAAATAAATGCAAAATATGTGTTTAGTTTAAGAGAATTCTACCTTTAAATTAAGAAGGGCCTTTTTCACACTGAGACAATATTATTTTTTGACTCCTTATGTCTTTTTTAGGGTGATGGAGAAATATTTGAAAATTACTACAGAAAACAAAGGAGGAAACAAGCAAGATTAGTTCTGCAACCACAGTCAAGCATGGTAATCAATACTTTCAGTTTTGCATTGATTTAAAGTGAAGCTAATGCCTAGTGATATATTGTTCCTAAACTTGTTTCCTTTTTTGTTGAAAGCATGAAACAGTAGAAGGCTATAGAAGATACTTCAGTCAAATTGTAGGGTAAGTTTTCTAAATGAAAATTCATTTCAGTTTTACTCTGTAGATTCTTAATTTAACCTGTGTTCTCCCGTTGTCCATAAACTTTCTTTTGCAAGATTCTGTTTCTGCACCAATTATGTGGGTAGTTATTGCTGAATCTGAGCAGGAAGGAGCATCCAGATCCTCCCAGCACAGTGCCCTGCAAGGACCCTCCAGCAGCCTGGGCTCCTTCAGATGGCATGAAACAAACTTCTCACATTTTTACTTCATTCTGGGTGAAGCACAACACCAAACTTACCAAAGTGTCACTGCTCCAGTGGGGAAGGTCTTGGCTATGCTTGGGTGTGAAGGGTTATTATTTGCTCTAATATTAGAAACAACTTAATAAATTAAGTATTATTTTCTTTTAGTTTCTTTGTAGTAGAAGACCACATTTTACATGTAACCCAAGGATTGGTAACTAGGACATACACTGATGAACTCTGGAACATGGCCCTTTCCAAGATCATTGCTGTTCTTAGAACTCATTCAGTAAGTGAGAAACCTTATCAATACTGCATTTTAAATCCTCTTACTTCAGAGCTCTGTGTATTTAAAGCTGGGATAGCAACAAAGTGAAAAATTACACCTCTCTCATGTTTTCTTTTTCTTGTGATTAAAAATTGCTCAGATTTGGGAGGGAGCCTGCCAAGCTTTTGTTTTTCCCAACAGTATCAGGCTGTGATCCGCAGCCATGGGCTATTTGCATAATCCTCCACTGATTTACAACTCACTGGGTCTTCCAAACCTTCTCTTAGTCCAGCAGTTTAGAATATGCAGAGTTAATCTGCTGTTATTATTGCAATCCTTCCTCATTAGTCTCAACTGACCTCTTCATTAGATCAGATTGAATAGTTCAGCGCTGAAAGCACTACCAGGAAATAGTTCCTAATTATCATTCCAAATGCTGTGTTTCCAAAATAAACTCCACCAGCAAAACCCTTGCAGCTCTCTCTTCAATGCTATAGTAGTATTATGTTTATGTTGAAGTAAAGGTATTAGAAAAATTCTGTATCACTTGGGTATTTCGGTGCATTCAAGTGTGTCTCCTAAAGTTACATTCCTACCTTAGCTGCCGTGATGCTGGATGCTATTTCTTATTCCTCTGTGAAAAACCAATGGAATACACACTGTTCACTCAGACTGACTGATAATAAATTGCTTCAGAGTTTACTATTGGTGTAACTTTTACTGTTGGAAAAATACAAGAACCTAATCTTTCCCTTTTGAATGTTTGCTAGCAGCATTTCCTTTATGTAATGTTATTTTTTATTTTTATTGAAATTGATCTTTAATCCAAGAAATATTTGATATACATATATACTGAGGGAAAATGGGGAAAAAATGAGATTGCAACCATAGTTATCATAGGACCTTTATTAGCAGTGGCACTTAAGATGTTCTCATACTTTTTTTACTTCAAGAGGATTATTGAAATATATCCATCCAGCGTTTTTTAAAGCTAAATACTTTGCTAGTTAATTGTCTCCATGTGGATTTATACACCAATATTAGAATATGATGATTTAAAGGTTGAAGGTAATGTAATCTCTAAAGAACTGTTCAAAGTCTTGTCATGTTCTAGATCACTATTTCTTCTCTGTATGCATAACTCCCATCAAATCCAATTCTATCAGTCTCTCTAATATCATCCTACTGAAGACTAATATTTAGATAAATAAACCAAACCGTTCCTTTTAATAAATTGTGCTAAGAGCAAAGCCTCAAGAAAGATGAAACAGGTGTACATTGTCTTCAACCGATACAATATTCTCATGCAGCTTTAAATTATTTTAGTGGCNTATTTAGATAAATAAACCAAACCGTTCCTTTTAATAAATTGTGCTAAGAGCAAAGCCTCAAGAAAGATGAAACAGGTGTACATTGTCTTCAACCAATACGATATTCTCATGCAGCTTATTTTAGTGGAAATTTTTTTCACTTTATCTAGTATTTAAAATAGTGAGGCTGAGGTGAAAGCCTTAGTTGTATGACTCTACACCTCTGAAAATCAAATTTCAATTTCAGTCATCCAGTAAATAACTTAATGTCTTGACCTTTTCATCATCCAATCTAAATTTGAAATTGTTTAGAAAATATTTTATTAAGTTTTACCCATACAGCTGGAAAAAACTGTCTGAGGTGGCGCAGCATTAGTTAGACCCAGGCTTGGCGGTCAAAAGAATGTCCTGTGGAACCTCTCTGATATGGATTCAGCCAAGTGTGCTTATGTTCCACTAAAATAAATGTAATTTGCTGATTTTCAGCTCAGTACACCATGCCGGTATTTATTGAATCTCATATTTTAGTTGACTTTTTCTGAACTTTTACACCATTGATAGTTATATAAAAATTTAACAAATCCTTTTATGTAGCTGGACTAAGTAAAGACAAGCAAGTCTAAATTGTTTTTCACTAAGGCTGGAGAGTTTAACTGTGATACTATTCTTTGAAAATGTATGTCTCATATTTTAGATCGTTTTAGTAAAACCAGAATTTCTCACTTTCAGTCATATTGCAGTGATCCTGACCTTGTTCTGGAACTGAAGAATCTCATTGTAGTATTTGCTGATACTTTGCAGGTACATACTGTATTATTAGTTTAACTGAAATTCTTGTTAGTCAGATTTTAATTTTAGGTGAGTGCAATGTTTGTGTTTTCATGAATCACATATACATATCAAACCCAAAATTGCACAGTAATATTAAAAAAATGTATATCTTGCCTTAGGTCCTCATTTTCAGTGTTATGAACTTAACATATGTGTTCTGGGCTATCCAGCAAGCATCAGTTATTTGTATCTGTGCAAAATTAGTATTAGTTTTGTAATTTGTGTACCCTTTTGTCTTTTAAAAATGCTTTACTTCTCATCTTAAAAAAGAGTAACATTCCAGTTATCATGAGCTCTTTAGCTGAAAGACTAAGTGAACATTATTGGAAAGTATTCTTGCAGTTTTTAACAAACAAGGGAAAACGAGGCAAATTTCCCAATGCATAGGATAAATACTTTGGTAATAATTGAATAAATAAACATGTAGTAGTGTGCTAAAAACACTACAATTTGTGTTATGGAGATGATAAGATTGAATATAATCTCACCTCAGACTTAGGAAGTGTTGTGGTAGGAATTGAGTGTATTGAGCTGTCTCCTCTTCATTTTAATCCTTCAGGGCTATGGTTTTCCTGTGAATCGACTATTTGATCTTTTATTTGAAATAAGAGACCAATACAATGAAACACTTCTTAAAAAGTGGTCTGGATTGTTCAGGTTAGTATACCAAAATACTCATGCCTTTTGTATTGCATCTATTGTTTTTGTCTGAGCTCAAGTTTTTATGATATAATTCAGAAAGAATTTGTTAATTCAAGTGTTGTATATGAATTTCAGGTTGGTTAGGACCAAGATATTAATCAGATATAACTACTAATTAGAAGAGACATCAAGTACTGCTTCTATAGTTAATGGAAAGAAGGAAGGTCTCCAAAGGGACATTATTGGGGAAACATGCAGGAGAGAGACATGTGTTTCTCTTCTTTAGGAACCTGGTAATTCCAGGTTATTGCAATAGGGCTTTAGGTTCCTAATTTAGGTTGCCTTAATGTTTACTGTTGGCTGACATACATATCTGCCTGACAAACTACTGACATTGCCACTATGTCTTCATGTTTTGTAATGAAGGGCCTTTTCTACCAATTCCTTGAGATCATTTGATTGAATAAAATCTAAACTCGGGAGCACATCAGCCTGAGACTGTACTCCAAAGCCTCTTTGCAGATAATGTGATGTCTCAGTGGGCAGAAATGGTTTGCCATAAAATATTTTATCACAGAAAACCTTAATATTAAATTGACCACTTAGGTTCTCCAATGTCCTGTGCTTCTGTACAGACATTTGACTAGTACAGAAGTGCTGTGGCCATATCCTGCTCGAAGTTCTCTCAGTCATCTCCATTGACCATATGTAGCTTTGGTGCCAGGGATGCTCTGAATATCAGCTTTAGTGTAGGAAAAGTGCAGGTTTCCCTAATCAGTAGGTCTATTACAGTTTACTCAGGAGTGCATTAGTTGCTCTAAGGTTCCTTTGCTGTATTATGCACATATGAAAACACTTTCTGGTGTTTTTTTCCTCTGTTATTAGACATACTGTAAAGAGTTCACATATACAAAGTATTTCCAAAGTAATCAAAAATACTTGGGGTGTGTAAAGTTCTTAAAACTTTTTGAAGATGCAGACCTAAGTGTGGTGGTAAAATTCATATTTATTTACACATTTTAACACCAGGAAATACTGTAAGTTACATGTCCAAATTTTTTGCACTTCACTTATTCACCAGGGATATTTTTGAAGCAGACAACTACAGCCCTATCCCTGTAGCAAATGAAGAGGAATACAGAATTGTTATAAGCAAATTTCCTTTTCAAGATCCAGAACTTGATAAGGTAAGGGAAACTTCTGTGTTACTAAAGTTTGTGGAAGACAAAGTTGAAGACATTAGAGACAGTAATGATTTCTGTAATTAAAAAACAATTAAAATTTGAAAAGGTAGGTCGATTAACAGGCTAAATCACCTTCTTTGTGTGTAATTATCTAGTCATAAGTAAAAATTAAAATGAAAATTTGAGTAATTTGCTCAAATGTTTGAGTGAATAATGAAACCCATTGTTTTGTAAACAAATTAATAATAGAGATTAATTGATAAAGTCCTTATGTAATTATAATGCAATCTGTCTTTAGCTAAATTTTGTTGCATCTCGTGTTTAATTACTCAGTATTTGCTGTTGTATTGCAAAAAACCAAATAAAATAGAGATTGGCCAGAGACAATGATTTCTATATTTCACTTTTAAATTTAAATATTTGTGTTTGAGCCTGTGGGGCAAAATGAACATGAAGAGACTGAATAATTCTGCTGTAATAGCACTGCAGTAGGATGTCTTTTTGTAGCCTCAGCCATTCTTTCACTACAGAAAGGTGATTAACCTGTTCTGCTATTCAAGTATGATTTTAGAAATACTAGTGAAGAAATGAGAGGCTCATGATGGAGTCTGTAGAGGGGCACTAAGTCTAGGACCCACATGGCAGTGGAGTAACTGCTGTTGGGGGAAGCTGTTTTGTGCAAGATCCATTGCAACAGATACCTGCAAAAGTGAAAAGCCTTTTTAATTCTGTGGTTCAGCAGGGACTTGCCAGCAATTGTAACAGCTGCATGTCATTAGTACATGTTGCAATGAAGATGAAAAATTAAAGGAGGTTTTCATGCTGATTGTTCAATGAGATTCCTGAGTGCTTTCTGGATGCATTTCTCCATGAAATTAATTTACTTTATCATACTAAATTAAGTTAAATGGAATGGAAATCCCTTACAGTATTGGAAGTCTACTATACCCTGGATACTATTTAGCATGGCATATTTTGCTAATAAACTGCAGAAATTTTTATTTTGTACTAAATAGTTTCATCTGCTATACATATATGTATGATTACTACAAAGCTTTGGCTGTTGTTGATGGATGCTTTTCTCCTAAAGAGAAATGGAATTATTCATGGATGATACTAGTTGGTGATTATTTTTGTCGTGCATTAGTCATAAACAGAAAAATAATTTTTTTGGTAAATGTTAAAAATTACGTGTTCAGTGCAGAAATACCTATTTAGTCTGTGTAAATTTAATTGAATTTATTTGCTTTTGTTCTCCCAAATACAGTATCAGCTTTAAAATCAAAGAAAGAAGCATGATTTTATTATTACAAACTTACTACTATTTCCCACATGTTAATCCAAAATCCTGAAAACAATTCAAACTGCTTTGGTTTTGTGAACCTTAAAAAAATAGTCTAAGCATTCTCAAGACATTTGAGATTCCCAGAAGTGTTGAACTTCACAAACTTTTTTTTTTTTTGCACTGCTTTCTTTGGGAAGAAAAAGTTTGTATTTTTGAACCTCTTATCCCAATTACTTCTGTCTTGTTCATTCAGATTAAAAGCAGTTTGAGACCTGTTCCTTTAGTGTATGTTTCTAAATTGCATTCTGCAGGGGCAGCTTGAATTACATAAAACCTCCAAATTTTATCGTAATTTAAAGAGGTGATAAAATTCTTTTCTGCTTGTAAGCTATTTAAACAGACATACAGGTCAGCTCAACACATGCAACTTTGTATCTGATGAAAATCAGAAAAGGTTTAGATAGATTAAAATGCTGATAATGTTAAGTGGCTTTCTAATTGTTGTGTTTAGTACCAAGCTCTTGTTGGAATCAGTTTCAAGTGTAAGACACTATTATCTCTTATTTTCTCAGCAATCCTTTCCAAAGAAGCTTCCAATGTCTCAGTCAGTGCCTCAAATTTATATGCAGGTGAAGGAATTTATTTATGCAAGCCTTAAGTTTTCAGAGTCACTTCACCGCAGGTAAGCTTGAGCTATCAGGAATGTGGCTGTAAAGTAGCTTGTGAAACTTTGAGGTGACCTAAAATATATATACTGAAATGAAAATACACTTTCTTGTGTACTTGCTTGCTATGCTTATTTCATAATTTACGTATGTAATTCTTCATATATGTTTAATCTATGGTTCCCAATGCTGTAGCATGTATTTATACATATGTGGATATGTATATCTTACATAATATGTGCATCTGTGAGCATAGCTTGGTGTGGTAAGCAGTTAGAACACAGCTGGGATTCTTTAAACAGTATTGACTGGTTTGAGTAATCTAGAGAATTTATTTATTTAACAAAGCATGTAAAGATTGAAATCTATACTTTGATACTGACCATTGCAGAAGTAACTGTTTAGCATCCCTGATTACTTCCTGGTGTTTCTCTACTCAGTGCTTTGAGTTTCCTTTGTAATGATTTCTCCTGCAGCAAAATGTGCTGTCTTTGTGTTCACTCTGTCTCCTATCCCACCTTTTTCTGATGGAAAACATCACAATTCACCCATTTCCTTTCCTCTTCTGGCCTTCAAAAAGCTTAGTTTTAATTGCATAAAGTAGAATTCAGAGATCTGAAATCTGGAAGGTATTTGTGGCGTTGTCCCCCACTTCTGCACTGTTAAAGATGTAAATTACTCCCTTTCACACATTCTTAATTGATACTGTTTATAATTTACACGTACTAATGAGCACATGTTGACCTCCTTAGGTAACTCATTAAAACCCACTAATTACTCTTTACGAACTGCTGTGTCAATAAACATGTCCAAAATCTAAAAATAACAGATTTTGGTTCAGTGTTGAAATTCAGTTAATGGGTAATTTGGTAGGTGAAAGAGGTGTTCTATTTGCTAGATCACAGAAAACTTGGAGCAACCAGAATTTCAATGCACGTAGAGAATTCTTAGCATCAAAAGTTCCCTTTGTTGGGAAGAAATTAAAATTATTAAGTATTGCTGTCAAAATGTTGCTACAGTATAATTATAAAAATAAACTTTGTTTTTTTCAGCTCAACAGAAATAGATGATATGCTCAGAAAATCTACAAATTTACTGCTTACAAGAACTCTAAGTAGTTGTTTACAGAACCTAATTAAAAAACCTCATATAGGTTTAACAGAGGTAAGTTTTGAAACACATATTCAGAACTATGGGTTTTAAAACAATCCATGCTGAAACTATTTTTGTAAATGTAGATACACAAATATTGACACCACGCTATGAGAAAATCAAGTAGTGTTTGTTTTAAAATTAAAATTGAAAATAAGCATTAAAAGCATCATTATCTGTTACATACATGAGAACAATACAGTATTGGGTCTAGTTGGGCCCAGAGATGCTTTTTGAGAGAGACATGACAATAAAAGAGTTTCATGTTTTTTATGATTGACAGAGAGTTGCAGGAAATAAGCCAAAGGCATTTCCATTTTTGTTTACATGCAGAGATTTGTGTGTTCTATCTAGCAGTTAGTACCACTAATTATGAGTTTCTATTTCTTCTATAAAAAAATAGAATGGAGTGGGATATAAGATATACTTGAATGCATCATTCTGCAGACAGTGTTGTGACTTTTAAAGAGCAGTAAATTAAAAAAAAAATCAAATTGCACAAATTAGTGATTTCAGCAATATATTTTCCTTTGTTTTCCCTTTTTTAATTCTAAACTATCATTTGGATTTATTTCACTGGGTAGGTGTCTGAAATATTTGTTTTTGAAACGGCATAATTTGTATTTAATCTACATTATTACTCCTTTGTGGTATTTGAAAACAAACTTGAAAACTACCAGGAAATACTGAAATGGATTTCTAGAAGCATTGTTCCTGAAAGAAGTAACCATTTACAAAATGAAATTACAATAGGTGATTTGTTTACAAGAATTTTTTGTCTCTTGTTAGCTTGTTCAAATCATCATAAACACAACACACTTGGAGCAAGCCTGTAAATACCTTGAGGATTTTATATCTAACATTACAAATATTTCACAATTGACTGTTCACACTGCAAGACTTTATGGACTTTCTACATTTAAGGTATGGTATATCTCATCCATTATATGATTATGTCTGAAAAGTTATGCAAATTGAAGCATTTTAAAACAAGAAGGGTGAGAGCAAAGCTGCATGTCTTCTCACCTTTGTCTCTAAAATAATTCTGAACTCTTAAGCGTTCAGTTGTATCTCTGAGCAGATGAGCAGAGTTTTTTTATGTTTTTAGTATGATCTGTGATATGTCAGTACGTGAGAAGCCTCAGTATTATCTTTCAAGTGCATTTTTTATTAAGTTGGGAAATGGCAGTCAAACCTTAACTTCACCAGAAGCTTTTAATAGATTAAGCTTCAGTTTGTGTGACTTCTCCCTTTTTCTGAATGGAATCAAGCAAAACAGCTACCTTAATCTGAATCTGTTTTTTTATTCTACAGTTAGAATTATTTTGTGATGTATTTTCAAACAGTGTAAGTATTAGTATAAAAAAGGTATTAACAACTAGTGTTTGAACTAAAATTATTCTATGATATTTTTAGAATTTAAACCACAAAACAAAAGTAAAACTCATCAGGGATTCTACAGCAGCTGCAACTTGAACTTTAGGTGTTTGGCATTTTTTCCATGCCCACTGAAACAAAGGAGAGTGATTTCTTGTATTTATGGGATAAAGAGGATTAATCCTATTGAGAGAGTTTTGTTTTCTGCAATTCATTTTCTCTCTTGGTGCAGTATGTAGCCTATCCTACTGTAATGTACCCTCTGGCATAGATGTTAAAAGGTGGGTGAGGTGGAATAAGATACCATCACTGTAGGACACTTCATATTTCCAGTTGATGGCTAAGGATTCTCCCATAAGCTGTTGCTTGTTTAGCTAAGGATGTAGTGCAGGAGGCAGGATGGAAAGGTTGTGGCCTAGCAACCATTGCCCTGCCAGCAGTTTTACTGATTTTGGTCTGATTTTTGGTGCCTAGTTTGCCTGTTGTGTACCAATAGTGCATGTGTATCTTGGAATTTGTGTATCTGTAGCTATTTTCCTCTTATAATATTCATTATCTTTTTACCAATCAAACATGCACTTAATACAGCCGTAGTCTTTGATTTTGTGAAGGGCTGAGATATTCTTTATCCTTGAATTTTATTTAATAAGTGCATTTGCAAGTTGCATTATATTTTTTGCAGATTGCTTATGCTGTTTAACAGTTAGGTTTAACACTCCTACAAGCTAAATTCTGCTAGAGGGATTCAATACTGTGTCTGTTCTTAGTGAGTTTAGCATGCATGCACTTGGAAAAATATGGGATAAATGCTGACACACAGAAGGGTTTTTTGTGTGTGTGGTTTCTCTCCTGTCTACTTGCCTTGAGAACTCGTTAGCACAACGTTCTCCAATTATAGCAGAAAATTCTTTTCTTGTTAATCCCTCTTTTTTTTCCCTCTGTATTGTAATGAAAAACTGCACACAGTTCCCCAACTGGGCCCTCACAGAGTTTGGTATGTTCTACTGTTATTAAATTCATCTCCTGGTGGCAAATTGTGTCACCTCCATTCTTTTAGAGTGGTCAAAAATCTCCTTTTGTTAACAGCATTGGTCACGTTTACATTCCGTGAGATGAACTTTTACATCTATACTATAATTTTTTAATGCAAGACAAAACCAGAGGGACTAGTCTTGCCATTGCCAGAAAATAATTTTAACTGTTAAAGGTGATTCAGCCACTCCATGAATGAATTAGATTAAAAAAAAAAAATCCAAACCCAAAGAAAAAAAAATGCTCTAAACCTAGGCAGTTATATTTGCAAGTCCCATCGTTGTAAATTGCTGCAGCTGAGGTTTTGTTATTAATTAGAAACTTTAAATGTAGACTTGACTTTAATTGAAACTTTCTTAGTCATGGCCATCTACAAAATCGTGGATATCCATATACTCCTTTGACATGATGACAGGTTCTCAGATTCTTGCATGTTGGATTTGGAGAACTGTTCAGTGGAGACTTTCTCAAGTTGGTTTGGCAGTAAAAATGCCATTTTTAGGGAACCATACTTTGATAGTTTTTTATGGCAGGTCTGCGTACTTCTGTGTATGCACTCATAGTGTTAAAAACACTCATAGTATGCATTATGGGAGTGTTTTAAAACCCACAACTTCAGATGTAAGACAGACATTAAAGTATTAATATCAATAAAATATTTTTTAATCTAAGAAAAACACAATACTTCAGTTTTGTTGATGGATATTATTTTATCTGCATTGAATAATATTTTGGAATTCTGACAAGCATTGCACACTTTTTTTTTCAGGATGCAAGGCATGCTGCAGAAGGAGAAATATATACAAAACTTAACCAAAAAATAGATGAATTTATTCAGATTGCTGATTATGATTGGACAATGTCTGAATCAGATGGAAGAGCCAGTGGATACTTAATGGACCTAATTAACTTTTTAAGAAGCACGTTTCAAGTTTTTACTCATTTACCTGTAAGTGTTCAAAATTAAGTTTAATTTCAAACTATTTGAACATTTATTTTAAAACAGTGAGCTTTGAACAAAAGGTACTGTTTTTTTGATTTGTGCACATGCTGATGGATGTATTTTTAAGTTTTTCTCAACAGGAATATTGTCAAATGTGTATCAGTATGTTGGTGCAGCCTACCCATCAGAATACTTAGAAAAGACTTTCAAATACTTTAGTCTAAATATTGTTACCAGCAACTAATTTACAAATAGTGTAGAACTCTTGCAGTTTTCTAGAGCCATTTTTGGTTCACCATCTTGATTTTGTGTGCACATGCATTGGTTCAAAAAATGCAGAATTGGTGTAAATCCTCTATTTGTGCATAAGATTATGGAGGTCTTGTATTCTCTGAGATTTTCAGCTAAGTATTTGTGATCATAAAAAGTTATTTGATTCCAGTTAACAGAGCTTCTTTGAATGAATCCTTGTTCATATTCAATGTATCCTGTGTTATTTTGTCCCAGGACAAAGGGTACTGTTAACATGTCTTGTGTATGAATTTTTCCATTCTGTTGTCTGATTTCCCCTTGCTTTCAGATAAAAAAGCCTATTTCTAGTTTGGCTCATCATCATAATGGTTTATAGCTTTATAGGTCTGGAGTAATTTCAGTAAGTAATTCAAGATACATCTGCTTTTTATCAGCTTGTCCTTGGTTGTTACAGTCACACTGATGGCTGAGTGCTTTGCCCACCTGCAATGCTTATAAAGAAGTCCTCAGTGCATAGGATGTTTTCAGGGTTCAGACTGAAAGAAAAAATTTCTTTCTGTGCACAGCAAGATGTTGAAGTTGCTGGCATAGCAGGCTTATTTTGTCTTCCAGATCTTACACAGAGACTGTGATTCTTCAGTCTCCTGTTCTTTTAACTGACTCAAAGACAAAGCCCACTCAAAATGTGATACTGATGTGAATGTGTCATGTGAGGCATGTGCTTCTGTGCCAAATCAGTGGAGCGTTTTTTGATCAAGAATAGCAGGTTTGTTAGCTAGTGTAATTCATTGTAACTTAGTATACAAAGCAGTGTGAACAAATGGCACAGCTCTCTAGTGGCCGTATGCATATGGCAGTTAAGGGATGTGAAATTTATAGTGCAGGATGTGCAGAAGTCTGTCATGAATGTTTGTTGCTAAATGGCTGTTCAGAAATGAGCCACAGACAAAATGAAGTAATGTGTTAAGAGGAATGCAAAGAAGCAGCTGTGGCATTAGCACTTAAGAAGTGTGGAAGGTAGAGAATTTTGTGCCTGGGGGTACAAGTCAGCCTTTGGAGAAGGCTAGTTTCTGTAGAGAGGTTATTCTGTAATTTCAAACTCTGGTCAGGTAACAGGCAGGATGTAGAACTGTATGGACAAGTAGTCTGCTGTGGCAAGAGGTTTCTTGTAATTTTTTTACTTATCCTGCATCTCATTCCCTTATCTTGTCTTGGCCAATTGTAGAAGCATACCATCCTGTGAATGTTGTGTGTGAGCTGTGGAAATGTGTGCACATTATATGAAAATGTGTGCACACTATGGTGATTCTAGTTAGATTTGTACTAGTAAGTTATTTTTGTTCAGAGAAAATTTATAGTAAAAATATTTTCCAAGATTAGCCCAGAACTAGGTTCTAGAACTCATTAAAATAGTAAGTGCTTTGGAGTGATAAACTAAGCTAGATTTTCACATGCTGTAATTAAGTTTTGGAATAATTTTAGAGTTAGTTTTCATTAATGAATTATTCCATTAATGTCACAGTGTCATTTCCATGATAATTTTTGTATGGCTGGCAGAAACATTCCACTGCTCAAAATAGTTTATCAGAACCTTTTCTGTAATTACAAGTGAAAGAATAAATTCCTAGCACACTGGCCATAATTCTAATAAGGAAAAGAATGGGAAAGTAGAGAGGTCTCCTCTCCTCTACCTTTGCATACCCAATTATTTGTGTTAGAGGGCATTGGGCTAGGACTGGGGACACTAGTTGGCCACACTAGTTCTTTGTTGTCACACCCCAGGGTCGCTGACTTTCTCTTTGGTGTTGTTTCAAACACTACTCTGCCTGTAGAAGTGTTAAAACATGTTCTTTAACAATTTTTTTTTGTTGCAGTCATTGAGTTCCTGTCATTAGAATCTTGTTTTATTTCCACTGTACATATGAGCTGTGTCAATGCACAGAGATGTGTCTTCCTTTGTGCTTTCCTGTGGGGCTGTGCTGAAGTATTTCTGTACCAATGTAGACGTAACTTTTCAGGATTGCATCTTACAGTGTATATCTGTTTAATGCAATTTGTATTATTGTCACTGGAATATTAGAGCTCTAAATCAGGTAGACCCTGAACTGTACTGAATCTGCACACAAACTGACATAAGTTACTTGGGGTCTGAGATCTCTGTTGAATCATTGGAAATGTCTTGTGCCTCCAAAGCTTTTTTTCCCTCTCAAGTTTTGCATGTTAGTTTTCTCCTCTGTGTTTGTTTACTGTACTTAGGAAGCAATTTTGGAAAAGTAAACAGCTTTCTTCCACCCTGCAGTTATATAGCCATAAGTTTTTTGTTAAAATTTGTTAATGGGTCATGTCACATTTAGGTTCTTACTATCCAGAGCCATTTTAAGTCTTGCTTGACCAAAGTATGTTAATAACATAGAAATAGCCTCTGTAAGCCCAAATGGTAAACATGGCATTTATTTTTTAACCTAAGATTTTTGGAGCATATTCTTTCTTCTAACGAAAAGTTTCTGGAAAGGCATTTCTACAGACACTTTGAAGTTTACTACTTTGGTATTTTGGCATGCAGTTCCTTATTACAGAAAAACATATTATTGCCAAATTAGTATTATTTAAGTTAAAATCTCTCTGTTACACTTCAACAAAATCCTATGTAAGTTCAGAGGTTTAAAAAGAATTACTATTATGTAGCTATAATTGTTCATTTTGTACGCTTTTTCTTATCTTTTATTGCTACCAATTTTTTTATTCTTTTTTTTTTTTTTGAAGTTGACAGTACATCTTAATTTTTTTGTTTTGACTGCCTTACTGGTTTCCTTCTCAGCATAACAACAATGACCATGCAGCTATGTCGGTAAGTAGATGCAAGATGAAGAAAAAGCATGTGAACAGAAAAACTATGAACTGCCTGCAGGCTTATTGCTTCAATTTTTAATCATTTAATAAAAAGACCCTTTCTGTTTTGCTGATAACTTGCTGTGTACCTTGTGTGGATACATGCAGGAATCAGGTTAATGACTAACATTGTTCTTTCATACACTTAGACAGCAGGAGTCCTAAAAACCTTGCAGAATGTTGATGGGGTGTGCCTTGCATCCCAAATGAAGTAATTTAGAGACTGAGACCTCTTGAAAGAGAGGTCAGGTATCAAAATACAGCTATGAGACATGAATACAGAATTAGGATAGAGTGATTTTGCTGAATAAAGAATCTCACAGTGAAAGTTCCATCGTTCCTCTGCTGCATTTGTCTGGGGTCAAGGGAATGTGTGTGCTGGTGTTCTTTATTTGCTTTTTAAATTTTTTTTAAGAAGCTGATGAATTGCATTTAATAATTCTCCCATCCCCTGATTATTTTCAGGTTGTAATTTTTTTTTTCATATGAGGAATTTATTTTGATTTGGCATAAGCATTGCCGTGATAATGAAAGTGATGAGGTTAATATTACTAAATTATTAAAACCTGGAGAATGGATCTAGCAGTGGGCTCCCAAGTTGTTAGGAGCCTAGAGTATGAGTTACAAGTGGAGGTGTAGGGAGGTGGAGTATTTAGTCTGTTAAAGAGAAGGCTGAGGAGAGAGCCTGTGGCAGCCTGCAACCTCTTGAAGAGCAAATACAAAACTGATGGAGCCAAACTTTCTTGACAAATTTAGACATGGCTGTGGTCACAGGTAGAAGCTTGGGAGGTGGAGCTTTGCTATTAAGGGGAAAGTGTCCTTGAAGAGAATAGTGCACTGCTGAAGGAGACTGCACAAAGAGGCTGCTGAATTCCCACCCTCAGGTACTTTGAAGGGTCTGCTGGAAAAAAAGGCCAATGGACCTGAAGTGGTGTTGGCAGCAGTGCTCCAAGCAGGAGGTTGGACTCGATGTGACAATGGTGGTTCATTCCAATCAACACTTCCATCATTTAAATACTCAGTATCCTGGTGAAGTGTCAGGCTGATAGGTGTCATGAGCTCTATGTTTTGTGTAGAAATATTTCCTCTTAGTATTGTATAGGTCTCAGGCTGCTGGTTATTTCCTGCTAGTTACTTCTGCTAGTCCTCAGTAGCAGAATTTCAGCAATGTGGAACACAGAAGCTGTGTGGCTTTTAGAAGGTTAGAATTGGAAAGTTGTGCAGTTTTTAGTGGTTCTATTTTCTGAATTCAAAAGAATTTAGTCTTTTGAGATTATGTTTACGTCCCATTTTAAGTTCATCTTGCAGTTTATAGTGCCATTAGATGCTTTGAATCAAAAAGCAAATTAAAATTTCATTATAAAGCCATTAATCTCATGAAATAAATTGGGTGATTTTATTAAAAAAATTAATAGTCTTTAAATTTTAGTCTAAATTTTTATTTTTAAAGTTTAATAGCCTTTTTAAGTTTAATTTTGAAGAGTTAAGGAAAAACTTGTATTTCCAGATCAGTTAACTTGAAATTATAATGGGTCTATATGTAAGTGGATTTAATCTAAGTTTAGAATTAGCTGAAATTTTATCCTAGATATGTGCCTTGTCAATACAAAGTTGGAAAAGAGTGGCCATTGAAAAGAGACTGTTGCAAATTCCTTTCAATTAGGTATTTTTAATTGTTTCAGTAGCATTTGGAGCAGAGACTGGTAGTAGAATTGATTCTTAAAAATTCCATTCATGTTTTTAGTATATGTGTATTCTATCAATAGTTCAAAAGTTGGAGTTTTTAACCTTGAGTGATGAAATTTGTGTGTTTAATTTATTTGCATTTTCAGAAGGAATAACATAATGTTATTTCATATTGCCAAATTAATTCTTCATCTTAGCATCTTAGATTTACTGGATAAGTTTTGTTATTTTCTTTTTATGCTGAGGATGACAGTTTGTGTTATTTTATTGTTTCTGTGATTGGCAGCAAATGCCTAATTTCACAGCTTGCAGTGAGGGTGAAGGGGTGGTGGTTTTCTGCAGCTATATTCAAAAACTGTCAATCAACAGCCTCCACAGGCTACTTAGAGAATGGGTTTTCTTACTGACTTCTCCAACTGCTGCTTCATGCTGTCTTTGATTGGCACAGCCTGGCAGGGAGGATGGATGAATCTGTCACTGCCTGGTTAATTGTGTTGCTGGTCTCAGCCTGACATCAGGTCTTTGACTCCTAAGTGGCTCAATACAAAACAAATTAGCAGATTGTAGTCATATTTCTCATTCTATATGCTTTGACTTTGTTGAATGCAGTCCATAAATCATATTGACTGACACCATAGTGAATGATGAAAGCTGCTTTTGAGGCAGCTAGCATGGGTTTTAGAAAGCAGCACCGCGAAGGTGCCATGGAAGGATGCATATGGCTGACCCTTTGGGAATTTCCTAGGAGCCAAATGTCTCTTTACTACAATTGTTCTTAGGAGAAAAGCTTTTGGGTCCTATAAAAAAGGATTTAATATGTCAGCAGATTCTCTTTACAAGGTCCTTTGAAATATAAGAAGTTTGTCTAAGGGTTTTCTCTTTTTACAAACTTGTATTTCAGCAAAATGTGAAGGCTGGGTGAAAAAACAGTTGCCTTTAACACTGTTAGCAGGTGTTTTTGCCTATAGAATGGGGTCCTTGTTTCCTAAACTTTACACTGATTGAGTGGAAGAATAGGTTTTGTAGATAGGAGCAATTAGCATAGGCACAGCAGAGACAATGGTAGTGTCTCGAAATGGGAGGCAACTGGGGCGAATGTGAGAAGCCTGCTGAATCTCTGCATGCTGTTGAATATAGGTATTTAATTGCTAGATAACCATGGCCACCCCCACCCCCTCAAATAATAATAGTAATTTAAAAAAGCAAAAATAACAAACATCAGGACTGTTTGAAAATAAACTGACATTTGTTCAATCCTGAAAAAGAAATGTTATTGCTATGTTCACGAATCCTTATGTTTCCTCTTCAAAATGCTTTAGGAAAAATTGGCAAGGAATTGATGATGTGGTAGATGTTGGAAATTTGGAGATGAATTTTTAGCTAGATCCTGTTTTTCAAGCACAAATGTTAATTTCATTCTTTCCCTGGGTATCATACATGCACTATATTTTGAACTGGGAAGTACTGAATTTTGAAGAGGATAACAGTATAGCTCACATTTCTCTTAGTTAAAACTCAGCATTTTGATAGTTACATGTAGTTTTACTTTTTCTCTAAATTTGAGAATATTAAGCGATTTTTGTTAAGTATCAACTATGTATAGTAAACTTGTAGTATTTGTTGATGTGTCATTTGAACAATAAGCCTGTAGTTCAAGTTGCATAGTTGGAAATAGTTTTTATGTTAGGATGTTTCCATTTTATGAAACTTTAAAACCAGCATTAAATGTTCATGTATTGATACTTATTTAAAGTCCAAGTGGCTTTAGCCTTGTCATTTCTGTATTGTAACCATTATCTTGTGCTCCAGTACTATTGATATTTGCCAGATTGTAACAATTAACTACACATGCTTGTTAGAAATATAAAATTCTGTCATTATTTAAGATAACAGAGGAGTACACATTGTTTCCATATGAAAGAAACTGAACGTTAAAATTTCTCATGACAACCTATTAATCTGGCTGAACTTTTATTACGTTATAGTGGCAGCATAAATAGGACATGGAGCTGATTTGATGGAGCAGTACATTAAACAGAGATGCACTAGTTGTTCCATTAAATCAAAATGACATTTCCATTAAGTATTTCAAACGCACTACACTGTAATTACATGAACTGTGGCCCATTTAGTCCCCTTCTCACCTCCCTTTTTCCTTCCTTTTTTGCCTATTCTTTTTTTCTTCTTTTTCCCCCATTCATATTGATATTGTTCTGCTTGGGGAATAGAGCTGCATGTCTCCCAGTATAATTGCTGTTGGGTTTGGGAGACTTTTAAGCATGCTGTTCCTGCATTGTTTCTTACATTCTTTGTTGTCAGTTCATCTATTTTGCTCAAATATGTTATTTGCTTTTCTGAGATTTTCAATTAAGAAACTGACATGTCATTTTAGATAAAAAGCTCCTTGCAGTTCAAGGTGTCCTAATGCTAAAAAAGAATTAGCAACAGCCATTTAATGTTTCAGTGTGAACGTGAGGAGAGTTGAAGGCTTTCTATTGTATTCGCTGTATTTTAATTACCTTTTAACAAATAATGGATTTTTAAAGCATGAAATGTTTGGGGCCAAATTTGCTTTCTGTTATGAAAGTTTTCTGCACATGCAAATTCAATCATCTTAGCACATTGACTTATTAAGGACAAGATCTGGCTCTTCAGATGCTGGAGCAGAACTTTCCAAACATTTTGAGGCAGTGAACTGTTGTTCATTACTTGTATGTGTTTCTGGGAGTCAACAGTGAATTGATCAACCTGGCTGCAGAAAACAGCTGGGGAACCATTACTTTAGAGAAAAGGGTGCCATCACTGCACTGATGTAAAACAATAGTGGCGTGTGCTCCAGTAGCTCTGTTATGTTATTATGATTTCTTTTGTGTAAACGTGTTGTTACCTTTGTTTCCATATCATTGTAACCTACACATCAATTGAAAAGAGTGGTTTCAGTACATTAAACTACAGAGATTCATATAGCTGACACCCAAAATCACTCTGTTTTAAAAGATGGCAGTCCTGTGAGTAGAATGATGCTGTCTGGTTTGGTATCTGCTCTTCAAGTAGTTTTCTTGAAGGTAGAATTTTGTTATCTTTAAATTTTTATGTACTAAATTTTAAATAATTTATTCAGGTTAATGTCTGGCTTAGTGTTTTGGTTTTTGATCTTGTGCTGGGAAAATTGTTTAAAATTGTCTACAATTACATGTAGATCATACAGAGCAATATTGCCAGCTGGACTGTGATTGGGAAATTATTTCTTTTTTGTACAGCAGAGGGCTACATTTCATTTTCAAAGTAGTTGATCACTGACAACACTGATTTATTAAGCACCTGAGATGATGGATAAGCATGAATTTTAAAAATAATTTAGCAACAAACTCTGAGATGGAATGTGAGCAGTTAAACTCCCAACAGTTAGCACGAGCTCTTTCAAGAAATGCCCCAACTAATTGCAATCATTTTGCTTTATATAAAGTTGGGGGTTTTCTTATTTTGCTGTTGTTAAAAACATGCAGCATGTTGATTTTCATTACATTCTTGCTTTCATTCTGTTTGGGTTAAAAATATTTCAACAAATCCACAAAGCTGTTCATGTGCTTCAGCAACTTTGTCACTGTTTTGGAAATGTCCTTATGTTCGTGAAGACTGTTGGATTGCTGGAAGAAATATCAAATATCAATAACATCTATTTAATCTAATTCTCCGTTTGATCTAATAGAAACAAATCTAATAGGTCAGAGAAATAACAGGAAGTTTGATCTCTTTCCTCATAATCTAAGTTTTGTATCATTAAGACTTAAAATTTGTATTAAAATCGAATCAGATGAGCAGTTCTTTAGTGATGTATCATTTCTTTATTTGTAAAACTTGTTGCTTTTTCTACTAGGGAAAAGTGGCCCAGACAGCTTGCATGTCAGCCTGCCAGCACCTTTCAATGTCCCTAATGCAGATGCTACTGGACAGTGAATTAAAACAAATAAGCATGGGAGCAATTCAGCAGTTTAATTTAGATGTGATACAGTGTGAATGTAAGTATATATTCCCATCTATACTGGTTTTAACATTGAAAGAAGTTATTTAGCAGTAATCCTTTTCCATAATCTACTAAAACTTTGTCTTTTAGTAAAAAAAAAAAAAAAATTACTACAAGTACATCATCTTCTAAAAGTATTTATGAGTAAATATATTTGCATTCCTGGGAATTTTTTTAAATGAAATTTTTCTTTTAACTAAAATATCTAAATTGAGACATATATTGTTGTTACTCCAAATAGGATCATAATCACTATATCCAGTAAAGATTTAGTTTGGTACAAAGTTGACTAATATTACTACATAAATATTATGTTTTAATAGTTAAGGAAAAAAGTTCAAGTGTCTATGAAATTTTAATGTTTCCTCTTGAGTTCATCTATTATGATACAAATTTTAAATGTACTGTTATGTCAGGTTTCCTCACTCCTAGAACTGCTGCTGCCTTACTATGCAGAATAATAGTATTCATTTAGTAAACATCAGATGTTGTTTTACTGTCACTGTTTAAAATATGGTATCAGAATTATTTTATAAACTGATTCAATACAGCACTGAAGGCAGGATTAATTTCTTCATGTTTTGCATGGAGCTCGTGGCTCAGGGTGAGCTGTTAATCTGTAGAAAGTTCCATGAATAGGTATTAGGACTGGTTTTATAGTTGATGACTGAGATACAGTGGAAAGGCTCACTAGAGAATTTTTTTTCAATGTGCATTTTGAGATTCTTCTGCTCTGGTTTTTTTTGCTTGTTTGTTTGTTTTTTCCCAAAGTATCTTTCCTTTTATGTGGTTGAAGCTTAGGTCTCAGTGATCATGGTGACAGCTGTAAAATGGGGCAGTTATACAAGTCATATCCTGAGACTTTTAGTTTGGATACATGAAAAAAATTGATGACTACTCCATTAGAAGCCACCTATGGGAAACTGAAAATTTAATTTCAGGCAATTTGGTTAGCATCACAAAAGGTTCTTGTGGGAGTCCAGAGACAGGCTTAAGGGGCATTTTTGACATTTTAACCATGTACTTGTCTTTCCTTCTCCTGCCTTATTTGTTACATTCCAGCTGAACTCAGTAACAGGTAGAGCAGACATCTTTCTGACAGCCCCTCACTGTCCAGCCTTAAGGCCTTTCAGGGTTTGGAACAAACTGTCAGGACTATCAGGCTTGAATTGATAAAATATTTGTGATTGTGACGTTAAAATTCCATGATTGTACAAGTTAACCAAACAGATCGTGGTTTGATTTTTCTTACTTTTAGTATGCTTGATGTTGCAAATTTAATAGTGTACTTTTCAGGTAGGTACATAGGAGTGTGTTTGTGCATTTGTGTAGTTTCCTAGATGTAAAAAAGATAGCAATTGTTAAAAGAGAAATTATACAGTATTCATAATACTGACATCATAATCATTCATCTAAACAAGCTGAATTAATGCAACCACTAAACCATCATGTGCCTTCTGAACAAATAGTGTAACAGTAAAGAAAACTTGTCCATTGCAGTATTATTCTGTTTCTAATATTTAAAATATCAGCTGTGAACAACACAGTACTTCACTATTCTCTGTAGATTACCAATGCCCTGGTTCACCCTGGGATTTCTAGCAGTACAGGGGATTAAATGCACGGTGAACAGTATGTTCACAGCAAAGAAGGGAGAAGTTCCACTGTTTCCAGCTGTCATCGATCTTTGGGTTGTTTTCAGACCTTTTTCTTCTCAGGCAAAGGCCGATATGTGCCCTGATTAGTGTCATCATAATTTCTGTTACCATTCTGTCTACCATCTTTGGTTGATGCACAGCAGAAACTTTAATCAGTGAAGATCTAAATTCTTTGATCTGAAATGATAACTAAATAATTTCATTATTTTAAAATAATACAATAGTATAACTGTAAGATGACATAGTTTTTCATACGTAGCTGTTATTCTGCATATATGGCGTGGACAGGATATAGCAAAACTTTGGCCAAAGTAAGAAATTTTCAGAAAGCTAGTAACTTAAAAACTGAAAAATGCATTCTTCCACCACTGTGTAATTTCTAGCATGGGCTGTACAAGTGCTAATAGAATGAACTTTATTTCTTCTTTGTGAAAAGCTTTTAAAGCATTTTAGGGGAAAAAATGGTTTTGCACAGAAACCCTTTGAGTAGTTTAAATGCAATTATGGAAGCTTGTCAGAATAGTGTGTTGCAACAAACCACATTTTGCAGTCTGTGGAATAAAGGAGTGACACAAGATTTTGCTCAGACTGCTTTGCTGATGTGGTTTCATTCATAAGGTCCATCACAGGCACATTCCAGGCCTCACTGTGATGCCTGTGATTTATGTTCTTGCTCATCACCCTCCCCCAGCTTTATTCTTTGATGCTTTGGGATTAATGGATACGACAGTGACATTTCAATTAGTGCTTAGAGTGTGCAAATAATTCCCAACTGTTGGGAGTTTTCTACTGTATTGTATTAATGGGTTTGACATTTTACTTACAATGGGGTATACTCAGATGAATTTTGAACTAGGAATTTAGATGAGATGTGGAAAGTTATTCATATCTGAAGGTAAACTTTTAAAAATTCTTGCCATTAATTTCTGATCTTTAGCATTATAATTTTATTCTTTCTAATATGAACTGGAGAGATCTAAATAAAATCAGAAAAATTTGATAATTTTTTTTTCTGTTAAATAATAATCAACAGTCCAAACAACAATGCAGCAATCTGTTAAAGTCAGTAAGTGCTCTTCTTAGTGGCAAAGGATAGAGTGGTAAGTGGACTTCTAAGAAAGGAAGATGGAAGGGAAGGAAGTGATCTGGTCATGAACTGTGATTTTTGTTATCCTGCACTGAATTTTCATACAGTGGAGTACAGTGGAGGATAGTTAACTTCAAAAAGCAGAGTAGAAAATCTGGAAATACCTGATATTTTTGCTCAACAATAATAATAGCATCAGGTGGTCTTATCTCATGATTTGTAAGGGAAAAAAAAGTCATCATCATCATCTTGCTCTTCTTCTAGCATGTTTTTTTGTTTCCTTCCAAACATTCCAAAAGATTTCAGTTTGTCCTGTTCTAATCAAAAGTATTTCTCTACTTCCCCTACAAATTTTAGAACCTAGAGCAGTGTTTTACCCCTGTATTTTGTACCATTCTTTCTCAGTGGTTATTTCCACTAGGATGATTGAGATTCCTGAAGCACTGTTCAGAAAATAGAATGTACTAAGTCCCATTGAATAAAATCCGAAGAGTAGTCTTGCTTGAAAATTACATTTTGGTTCCCCAAGGAAGGAAATAGGTTGGGAAGGGGGTGTTTGCTATTTCTTGAAGATGAAATTCAAATGTGGGTTACTGTATCTCACTTTACAGGAAGAAAGGTGTACATAATAAAAAATGAGCTTTTCAGAGACACCATCCAGATCTACTTAGCTTACATCAGCTTCTTATTAAGGAATTAGAACTTGTCTGAAGTTGTAATTGTTGGAAGAGTTAAATGTTTGGGTTTTTTTTTTCAATTTATATGTTTTAGCATAGATGAATTGTGAGGCAGGATTAGTTAACAGAATGAAATACGGGTGAGCGGGGGCATCCTTCTTCACCCAGATGTGAAAGGGTAAAATGGTTTTGTGTCTTGCCTGGAAACAAGCAAGGGTTCGTGTAGAGTTAGTGCAAAGCAGGGTGCTCCTGCTCAGTATTTTCCTGATCAGCCCTGTGTATGGCTTCCTGGCAGTCCCTCCTTTCACCCACTGTGTGGAGAGCAGCAGTGTCCAAGAGCAAGTGGCACCCTGACCAAAGTATTCTCTGCTGAGCACACACTAAAGTAGTCTCCAGGTGGGTATGCCAGAAGCTGAGGAGCCCAAATCTTGTTTTTCCTTGAAAGGCAGCATATTCTTCTCTGGAGGCCCCTTGCTTTACCTGCCTGCTGTCCCATCTGGGCAGTCAGGTTAACTCCCCTTGCTGGAGGCCATCCTTCATCTGCCCGTCACATATGGCAGCACGGGCGGGAGGGGAGGCGGCGAGACCGTGCTGGCACTGGGGGCTGCTGCCTGGCCAGCTGGCTGCTCCCTCAGCAAGGCTCCCTCCAGGCGTGTTTGAACAGCTGGAGCATCCAACAGGGCTGCAAAGTGGCTCAGGCAGCTGAGATAGTCACCTGATTCTCTGCTCTTCCTTAAAAATACTTCTGTAGCTTTGCTGTCCCGCCTGTGAATCAGTGCTATGAGTTAAACTGTCCTACTTTAGCTTTTGATTCAAAGTCTGGACTCTGGTTTTTAATTTCTTCCACTGAGCAGCAAAGCTATTTGTTAAGAATTGGGTACTGAGTTCCCAGACCAACAGAGAGGCACAAACCAGATGACGTTTAAAAGATGGGATTTTGAGACAATAAAATTAAGACATATGTTAATAAATCTAGAATTCTGTAGAAATTCAGTGCAATTGACAGTTAAAGATGTCTTAAATTCCATTTAGTGGATACAGCTTTTATCTTAATATCTCCATTGATTCTTACGTATATATATATGTCAATTCTCATACATCCTATATACAAAATGTAATTATAAGATCAAAGCAAAATATTCAAAAGAAAATGGACTGAAGTAATCTTTGCAACATTTGTATTCACCATTATAATTAATATGTTACCTCCCAGTCTGTCTTTGTATTACTACATATTTGTTTCATTCCACCCTATCTTCTTTATATTCCCAAAATGCCTGTTACAGGAAGTATGTTGACATTCTACATATTGAGGACCCATGTTGTTCTTTTTCAATATACACAGTATCAGCAAAGCAGAGGAAGAGAAGATGTTAACAAAAACCTTTTGAAAACCAGATTCATATAATGTATATTTTCAACTGATATTTCCCAAACATTTGAGTTTCTGATTCAAGCTGCCAAACAGCCAGTTGTTTGCCTCTAAGAGTGACAGTTTAATAGCCATCTTTGCATTTCATTCTCCTATATTATAAAATTCCAGTATGCTTTTGTGCACATTAAGCCAAACAACCAACCAGCCCCCTACCCCTGCAAATCCTCTTTAAGCCTAGAATGATTGTAGAGGGTGAATATTTTAAAAGATGTATATATGACAGTGTTTCATTACTATCTAGGAAAGGGCCCTTAGGACAAAGACATTAAGAATGTTAATCCTGTTCTTATATCTTCCTAATATGCTGTGCAGTAGAAAATATTTAATTAGCTTTGTAAAATTGTTAGCAAAACTTAAAAGCCCTGTGCTGAGGGTGGAGGGGGAACTGTCTGACTGTTACCATAAGTAGATTATCTTTCTGCCCTCTGAACTCATGAAATTATAATAATGAAACAAATTCTATTGTAGTCACCTGTCAGAGTGTTCCAAATGTGAGAATAAATGTTTGTGCTGTAACGAGTGTCCCTAATGTTATAAATGCTTTCATAATATAAAACTGTAATTTAAGAGAACAAAGCTTATACAACAATTAAGTTTGGTACTTTGTGTACTTCTTGTTCTGTAGCTGCAATGCTAGCAGGTATTACGTATAGAGAAACAAAATTATTCAGCATTATTTAATGCATTAGGGTAAATTCCAAACTCTCTTAGCCTAATGAGCACAGAAAAGATGCAAATATTTGCCCTGTGGCATGTAAGAGTATTCTGCTGTAGGAGGGTATCTCCTGAAGTATAAAGCGCCAAAAGCTAGCTGAAAAGACTTTCTGAAGGTCACCCTTTTCAGTTATATTTACTTTTCTGTTCTGTAACCCTTTTTTTGGCATTGATCTTCTTTCTCCTGTGCTAGCTGCAGTTGTGGAGCGGCTGGAAGAGCTGAGATTCTGGTGGGGGAAGCTGGATGCAGTGTGCTGCAAATGAACAGAAAGTTAGATCAGACCAGATGATCTGATGGGCCTTAACCTTTCTGGCTTAAGGGCTGTCGAAAAGACCCCTCCTGACCATCATGCATATCCTCCTCATTAATGTGCTGCCACAGCTCACAACTCATCTGTCTCTTCTCATCTGTTTGCTGTGGAGCTTTGCTTAGGATTCCCTGCTGGAGTGTGGTGGTTCATTTTAAACTCTGGGTTTGGCTGACCTCAGAGCCCAGCTTTGCTGTCCTTAAGAAAGGGTGTTCCCAGTGGCCATGAAATACCTGCAGAAGACAGCCATGTAGACACACAGGCTTTAGCCTAGGTTGTTCAGAAGGGTGCCTAAGGTTCCTAGGCTTAGGCATCTTTGCAATTCTGCAGGTTGGTGATTGTACAGGCTGTTCTGTCTTTGCTGACTTAAAGAGTTTATTATGAGAAACCTCTCCCTATAAAATACTGAGTGTAAGGTATGTTTTTTCTACTCTTTTTGTCTTGCTTTTTTTTTTTTTCAAAGGCCTGTTTGTGGTGAATTAAAATTCCCTGAAAACGCCTCTAGAAAGTTGGTGTTACTTATAAAGTAGAAAGACCAGACAATTTAAAATTCACGCTTGAATACAGTAATCAGTGAACATTTGCCAGTGTAACCAATACTTGTCTGTGACATTGCAGTGGTCTCCCTAAGGCATTTCATTCCTATTTTTTATTTCTTTAGTTGATAAAGTTGTATTGCAGTTGAATTCATTCTACTGTTACATGACTCTTCATAAAAGAACTTTGCACTAGTGTAATACAAATAATAATTTCTGCTCCTACTGATACAGGCGCTACTCTAATACTATATCCATCTATTACTAATCTATTTTTATGTATTCTGAGATGGTCCTAATAGTTTCTTGTACCATTTAAGTAAGAGTCTTTATCTAAAACTGTGTTCCAATGAACTGTGTTCGTTTTTAGACTTGTGAAATAGTTGATCTGAATTCATTAGTCTGCTTTAAGTTGAAACCATGCATTCAGAAGTAAATGTTCTTGCCATTATTTTACCATCATGTTAACTCAGACACCAGTGGTCTTCTGGATTTTACCTCCGCATAATCCATGTTTTCTAACTAGCCATTAAAAAAAATATTAAGGATTTCATATTGCTTCTAAATGTTAGTATTAAGAACAGTAGAGTTCAGCACTGAGTCTGGTAATTGGATACATATGTTTTGTTTCCTCTACCATTGAATGACCTGTTTCTCAAACTTGAAAAAAAATATTACCTTTCACTGCCTCAGATGATGCGTCTCTAAAGCTGTTGCAGTAGTATCTGCTTTTTGTTGAGAGTTCTACCTGAAGGGCATAAGAAAAATACTCTTAAGTTCTTTTGAAATAAGATATCTAACCTGAGTGAGCATGTGAGGCAGTGGTTGTTTATTTTTGTTATTAACTTGTGACTGGGATAATAACAACAAAAAGTGTATTTATTTTTAGGTTTAACAACTATTGATCTTTTACTGATTCAAATAAATAGCTGACATTCTTTCACTTACTGTGTTACCATTTTTTGTATTATGAATGTATTTTTGCCTGCCAATTTTGACAGCCAGTGTTGGGTTCAAAATGAGCAAAAGTTCATTACTGATAAGCAGGCGAAAAGGCACAAGCAGGCATTTCAGCTCTGCTCTGACTGTGGCACACAGGGCTTTCTACCCATTGTGTACACATGAAACCAACTCCCACCTTGGTGTTTGGCCTTTGATGCTGTTTGGCTGGCGGAGGTTTTATAGCATGGATGTGGTAACAAAGGCAGATGTTTGAAAGTACATTGACATGGAATTGGTATTATTTTGAAATTCTTGAGTGGTCATGCACCTCAGGCTAAAAAATATCTTGGTTTCTGTGGTCATAACATTACTAGTGTGTTAGAATTTTAAGCAAAGTTTCTAATAATACTCCTAAAATTATTTTTCTGTAGGATTATTGGAAAAAACTGTTGAAAGGTTGTTTGTTGGTTTGGTTGGTTTTAATCACTGTAAGTTATTAAACTATTCCTATGAAACTGTGCTTCCTAGCATTTAAGTTGCATAGAGCTTGATTTTTCTGTTAGATTTAAAAAAAAAATCTACATCCGTAATATTTTAACCTTTTTTTTGCAGTGTTTGCTAGTTCTGAGCCTGTGCCAGGATTCCAGGGAGACACCCTGCAGTTAGCTTTCATCGACCTCAGACAAGTAAGACACTAGTTGGTGTTTTTTATCCTACTAATTTCCCCTTCTGACCAGTGCTGAAGTTATTAAATTCAAGAACCTTTCATGTTTTCACATTCCCATGTAATTAGTTGTGAAAAGCTGTTATTTGAAGTGTGTTAGTGGCACTATTCCCTGTAATTTAGCATCAAACTGTTTCTCCAGTATGTGGTTAGGGGGCACTGTGCTACTGGTAGTACTGTTACAGGAATATTGGATTGAATTTTGGTCCTGACAATTTTGTAAAGATCCTGTGATGCCTTTTTGCAACAGTGTATGTGTTATCCTGTGTGTGCTGGCCTGATTCCATTCTGATCATTTGTTCTTGTCTACAAAACTACTCTCTAGATAGCAGAATCAGGCATCATATTTAACTTTTCCTTTCCTGAATTTGTTACAATGAATTCTTTTAAACTGTTGGAAAGCATCTTTATTCCAATTGGATTATCTTTATTCTACATAAAATTTAATTTAATATTAAATGCTGTAATATTGGAAACATTTTCCTAAAGATCTTGCCAAAAGGAAGGTTTTCACAGACTAAAATCTACTAAAATCTTTGTAAATTTGGACATTATAACCACCATAACATATGATCTTCAAAATATTTTCACACTTGAAGTTAGCTTTTACAAAGGATTTATTATTTCACAAAACTGTAAATACTGTTTAAATAGTTAAGTGAATCATTAACTGCTCATGGAGGATCTTTAGCAGGTGATGGTGATATTTTTCAGCACCATTATGAGCCTATCAAAGTCATTAAAAATAAGAGAAAGTAGAATGAATTCTATACCAAATTATCTATATAGTAAGAATATTTTTACTCCTAATAATTTAGTAGGTTTTTCACAGCAAGATTAAAGGGCGTTTCAGAAGGGAAGATTCTTGAGGCAAAAGTACTCAGATTTCTCCTGGTAGTTAGAAAAGACTTCATTCAACTGTCTTTTTAAATGAAAAAGTTATCAGGTGGGATTCTCTGTTACCTTCTCACAGTAATATAGTAATGAAGAATATCTGCAGTGGGATGTGTGTACTATGTGAGAAGGATACAGGATTATGGCTACAAGTCTTTTTCAAGCCACAAGTCTTGCCTTGACTAGCCGCCTTCCTCTTTTGGATTCTTTCTGAACTCTCATTTTGTTGTCAGTGTTAAAAGAGACTAAACATCTTCCAATTTGTACTTAGATAATTTCAGTTGAAGGAAAGGATGTTGGGATTTTGGCACCATTTCTGTCATCCACTTAGGTGGAATCCTTGCAGAGCCTACATTTGTTTCAAGGGAACACATGATTTCCAGCTATGCAGGAGGGCAGGGTGTGTATATACTTGCTACAGGAAATAAAGGGTTTTGTATGTTTTAAGCACTAACTGGGGAGTATGCCACTTAAATAGATATTATGTTGTTTAGGATAGCTCTTAGTTTATGTTAGCAACTTATATTTAGAATTCTCTCAAGCACTTTATAGAGGATGCTCTGTATGTCATGTGAATTTAATTGACTTAATATACTTTATAAACAGGAAAACTTTGGGCAACTCTCTATTGGATTGCAACAGGAGCTTGCAGATGTAGAACTGTTCTAGCATATTTGGTTTGGTTTGGCTCTTACTATATTTTTGTGTGCATCACCAAAAGGTATTGCAGGCACTCACCAAAAACTTGTTCAATTTAGTTAAGATTTTCAGTGCTTTCCCTCTTCTCCTTATTTGTGATCCATTTCTGTCTTAATAGGGTAGATGACAGTTCTTTTCAAGAATACTAAGAAAGGCAACAGAGCCTTTTTCAGAAGGTTCTTATAAAAGGTCATGCTTCTGTTTTTTAGTTTGAATTTGATACTTCTTCATGAATTGCAGGATATGAAAGATAAGGAAGTAGGTCCAGTGGTCAGGTTTTACCTGCCCACCCGGACTGTGCCCTGAGGTCAAACTCCTGATATTGGCTGTTTGGTACAGAGGAGCTGATGACAGGTAGGGGCTGATACAAGGGGGAAAGCTTGAACCGTATCAAAGCTAAAAGGCAGGAGATTTGGGACTCAGTGAGAGACTGTAGCTAAAAGATGGATCAGCAGGATTGCCCTCTTCTTAAAAAGCAGCTGACCTGCAAGGGAAAAGACTTTGTCGTCCTGCCAATCACATGGTTGCTAATGGAAGCCAGTTATCTCAACAACAGCTACTCACTCTGTTCTGTACTAGTGCAATGTGTAAGATTAATGAGGATTGGGCACTAGGATATTACAGCACATTTTACTAATGAAGTAAAGTCACTTACAGGGAGCCAGCTTGGAAGACCGAGAGAGAGGAGCTACTCTTGAATGATTACCATGTAGGGAGGAGCAGCTTGGAAAATAATTGCCATAGGTATTTTCAAGCTAACAGTTCTTGATTCTCTGTCTTTCCCTGAAGACAATGTGTAGGCAGCATGTTGTCCCCAGCAAGCCCACTTTCCTTCTTCCTTCCACAGACACAGAAGAGCAAACAGAAACAGCTGGCACGAGAAAGAGTTGTGTCTAAGAAGAC
Organism: Polioptila caerulea; assembly: GCA_013397295.1. Taxonomy (NCBI): domain Eukaryota; kingdom Metazoa; phylum Chordata; class Aves; order Passeriformes; family Certhiidae; genus Polioptila; species Polioptila caerulea. The sequence continues at coordinate 1,263,555 of VYXF01002460.1, read as the reverse complement.
AACAGTAGCTAGTAGCAGGAAGCTCTAAGAGGACAGAAATCAAAAAGGAGAAAGCACTTACCAATGTCCCATTTAAACCACTCTGTCTCTATACTATTCTCCACTAAGGCTTTTTTCATACTTAACATGCTCTTTAAAGATCTTTGTAATCTGAAGAAACCCTAGTCAATAAAGATTTTTGTGCTATTTCCATAACCACAGTATCTCAGCATCTTACACAGGTGACTTGGTGGGGTTAGCTGTTTACACTTGATCATCTAGAAAGAAACTTGCAGCTCCAGCGAGTTTAGCAGGTAGAAAATTGGGGCAGATTCATGGTTCTGTGCAGCTGCAGTAATTGTGTCATGCCTTATGCCACTTGTCTTAGCATATGACCTGAGGTCACACCTACGTGCACCCTTTGACCCCACTTAAAGCCATTGAGGGGCCATCTCAGCAAGGCAATTATCAAAGTGGTATTTGCTGCTTTACAGAGACTGGTCTCTGGCATCTTGTGAAGATGACCCAGCTCTCCTGCAACTTGCATTGCTCTCTGACAATCTCTTGCTACTGTCTGTACAGGGAACCTGGGTAAATAGTGCAGTGGCCCAAAGTGAGGAGGGATAAACTTTGGGGATTTTGCTACCAATTCAGATCTTAGGTCAATTGGAATTAACCTAAAGTAAACAAGTTTTAGTTTGTCCTACTTGAATGGTCTCTGAGGAGGAAGCAGAGCCTCTGACATGAATTAGTTTTTTCCTTGTTATGATCTGTTATTCAGTGCCTAAAGACTAGGGTTACAGTTCTGGAATGTGAGGCAGATTCTTGTATGTCCTGTACACTTAAGTACTGTGAGGATAAGACATGAATATTATCATTTTTGTGTTATTCTTTAGAGAGCCAGTGTTGTATGTAGTGAATAAGAACAATAGCCTTGTGGTAAGCTGAGAGTTCAGCAGTTGCTGTCCTAGGCCAAATGTCCTGATTCTTAACCAAGTGGGTGCTAACAAATACCTGTTCTTGAAATGAAATAATTTCCTGCAGAGATATAAGTATGCTGCCAACATAGCTTGACTTTGTTTCACTTTTGACTTGGCAGGTTGTTCCTATGTGTCTCTCCACCATCAGCACTGCCTAGGGGCTTCTTCCTCTACTGTCTCAAACAAGTACTCAGCTAGCTTGATGATTTGTGGAATTTCCTTGTTTTGCTAGGTTGAGGAGAACTGTGTCTTATCTGGGTTCTTTTGGCACTTAAGTACATGTTGTTAACACCCTCCAGCTGCTGTCAGAGTTGGTCCGACGGGCAGCAGTCTCAAGTGAAAACATTCGTATGCTGTTGGTGACTCCAGAGTTAGGAAACCACAGCAGCAGTCTCTCCACCCACACAGCAAACAGAGTTTACAGTCTGATAGTGGTGTCCTTCGGATGGGAGACCAAGGGCTGTCATCAACAATGTCCATAAGCTCTGCTTAAGCATGGGGGGAAATTTTAGAAGATTTTCAGCAGTTTCTGTTTGTACTTTCTCAATGTTAGAGAGAAATTGGACACAAAGTCACGACACAATCAATATGGTTAATATAGAGAGCAATTTATCATAGAAACATTAGAAGATACATTTTTGTAAGACTTTTGTTTATGATGCATATAAATAAGCATGTGTCACTTCTGTGAACGGAAGTTATTGGTACTACACACCATGTATTCCATCTGCAAATTGATACCTGATATTTAGAAGTATGATACATTTTCTTCTAATTCTGAATCATTGATAGTTTATTGAGTTGCTTGTCCATTTATATTGTAATGTGTTTTCTGGTGAGAAGTATTACTAACCTTGTGAACTGTAGTGTTCCATGCAATAAATGTAATGTAAATTTATTTGAAAGAGGAAATGTTTATTACTACTTAATGTAGCCCTCCTCTTTCTTTCTGTTCATTACCCAGACATAGCATTGCCCTTCTGATAAACTCAGAAGTAACTCCTTGTATGTAGGAACTGTGTAACAGGCCACTGGGCTTCAATCAGGCAGGATGACAGTTCAGTCTTCCCCACTGTTATGTTTGCAGTGTTTAATTTGAATTAATTTCCTGTGGCAGTAACTATGTTTCAGCTCTGGCTTGTCTCTGATTCCCAAATGTGCAGCCTGCTGAAGTTCTTGCCATCTATGTTCCCTGTGGAGAATGCTCTTGAGCCCTTCAGTAGACCTCAGAGAATAAGTTGCAGCCTGTTGCCAAACCTGTTCACCGTAACTCTTGGAAGCTGAGGGCTCTAGAGGTGTGCTCTGGCTTCCTTTGCAGGCTGCCAGCCCATAGAGTGCCTAGGTTTTGAATTAGTGGGGAACACCCACCCCGAACTCTGCTCCAAGAAAGAGTCTCGAACTAAAAAAACATCAGGGGTTTTCAAGAGGGAGAAGTCTCCAACAGTATGTTTAGGAGTTAGTCTTAAAAACTTCAGAGTTTGAAGATAAAAGTAAGACTTTTTTTCATAAGGCAACAGTTTGAATTTTTAATTAGAAAGTCGTACAGAACATTTCATCTTTTGCTTCCTGAGGGAAATGGTTGCTGAGACTTTCATCTTCACAGAGGCTCTTTCACAATGCTTACTGATCCCTTTCCCCCTGTTATGCGCTCCCCAGCTTCTCTGAACAAGCAGAGGAGCATGTTACATCTGTAACATGAAGCCCAGCCTCAGGGTGCTATGTAATGGGATTTGTGCTTTTCTAGTTTTCAGTGCAATGCTGCTTATTTAGCTAAAGAAAGGAGCTCAGGTTTCAGACAGCAACAAAGCAGGAGTTGCATCTCCCTGGATTTCAGAGCATAGATCCTCACTTTGCTGGAGGAGGAAGGCAATTCTTCCTGGACTTTCCCTTCTCCATAAATCGACTTGGCGCCAAGGCAGGAGGGTTTCAGACACACTGTGAGCAGAACAGGCACAAGTCGAGGTTCAATATCTCATGTATTTGCATCATGCAGTTGTAGAATACATATGCATCTCTGGGTTTAAAATGACACAATTATTTGAGTATGACTGCAAACAAAATGTGTTACCTGGCTTGCAGGGAAGATGCAATATTTCTTCAGAGTACTATTTTCTTCCAAGTAAACAGGAATTCTTCACACAAATGTGACATCTTGTTTGTAAGTACTTATATTCCCCAATGGAATCTCTTTTGATTTCTCCTTCTCAGCTAGGTTCTGCAAAGCCTGTATTTAATCACAGTAGGCTCAAATCACAAGCTGTGTGTATAGATATTTGTGAGGAAGATCTCAATCAGTGCTCTGTACACAGAAGCAAGCTGGCTCATTACTAGGATGGGATTTATACTTGCCAGCTGGTAAGAATTAGGAAGCTTGGGAAACAAACGCTCAGAAATTAGCAGCAGGGGGTCAAAAACAAGCATGGCTTTGGATTCACTGTCTTGATAAGGATTTGCAGAATCAAAGCAAGTTAGTAATTTCCTGGTGGTAAGTATTCCTACGCTGTTAGTGCCAGAAACTAAAAGCACACATGCCAGGTATTAGGTGTATGTGTATTCTTTAAATTCAGTGCAAAACAGATTGTATCCAGTTCATCTAAATGCCCCCTTTTCAGCAGAGAAGTGTAAATAACATGCTGATCATGTACCAGGTTTTTGTTCTAGATCATGGTGTACTAACTATGAGGGAGCATACTTGAAAACAGGTTTGAAAACTTCGATGTACAAATGCTGTTACTTCACTAGCTCTAACAATACCTCACTGAACAGAATGATATACATATAGCCATTTAAATACAGGGTACCCCGTTCCATCTATGGCAAAAACCTTAGCAGTTTCTCCAAAGGAAAGTGTAGTATATTGTGCACAAGAGGCTGTGAGGTGTAAAGGTGTAATACATAACCAGAATGCCATCTCTTAATTGACTGTAAAGAATGGCATTGGTACCTAAATCATGGAAGTTACAAAAAATAAAAAAATTCCTTGTTGTTTCTTTCAGCTAGTTAATTTAAGGGATACAATTCTCTGAGTTCTCCTCTTACTTAACAAGGTACACACAAGAACTAAATGAGCTGACAAGAAATCTGTACTGTGTATTTAGAACTCGTGAAGCACTAACTCAGCTTGACTTAGAGACCTGCAGATAAGAGTCTTTGAATAAGAACATAAGCCCTAGTTAGGTCATTTTTTGTTGTTGTTAGGTGAATTTGTAATTTTGGGAACTGAGACAGGAAATCACATTTATTGATCTCATTTGTGCAGATGAAACACTTGACTTAGAACGGTGCAGGGGAGTTTCATCTTCTAAATGCTACCATCATGGAAATCACTAAAAGTTTCACTGGAGAGGTTGATCAAAGCAGATATGAAGAAAAAAAAAGAAAAGAAAAAGTTTGCAAAAGCTGCTGTCAAGACTATTTAGATGGACATATCTGAATCCCTGTCTGAATACTACCAACTGTCACGTTTAATCAGCTTTAAGCTCTTCTTGGTCGTCATTACTTTTGCAAGACATAGTTTAGAAATAGTTAATCAATTAATTCAAAACCTATGGAGCTGTTTTTATGATGAAAAACTTCCTATCTCTGGAAAACCTTTCCATTCAAGAAAGCTCATCCCATGGTTACAGAGGAAATTCCTATAAGACTGGAACCTAAATTTTATCCTTTGCAGTTGTAGTGAAATCCCAAGAATACTCTGCACATAACATTAGAAGCCAAAGGATTCTGTTTTCTTGGGCATGACATTGAATTTCTTTAATAACTGGCATGCTGCTGAACGCTTTGTGAAACAGCCATTTCCAATGACATTATGAGAGAAGGCACTAAATGAACTTTATCTGGAAAAGGTTTTACTCTTTTGCAGAAGGACCTGTTGGTAGGAAAGTTTCAGAATGTTCACTTCAGATAATTTCTCTATTAACAAATATCTTCCTTGGTTTAGAAGTTGATCTATGTGCCTGTTGTATTTGTAAAATCCTACTTAACCCTTTGAGTCATTGGTACACGTTCCATTCAGTGGAAGTTACTCAATGAAATGAAGATTCTCTTTAGTTATTCTGCCAGCAGTTTTGCTCCCATCCAGTCCTTGCCTTTGTCATGTAAGAAATAATGTACATGCAAGGAAGAAAGATTTGGGTGCACAACTTTTACAAAGTTTGTGCCATGGAGCCATGGAACTAGTAGCTGTGTTAGCATATTAAGTAATTTCTGCCCCAAAATCACTTACATTATCCAGCCTTATATAAACTGGTAGTACCACTGGTATGTAGTGTGTTCTGAGCAGCACTACTAACCCTTTAACCCTACAGATTTGCCTTCAGTATTTTTTTCAGTTACATCAATCAACATACTTAGATTCCATTCCTTTTCTAAATTATCTGTCAATCACATGCAGCAGACAGGATACCCCATTTTTTTCCTTTTGCTAGTTTCTTCTGTGGAATAGAAAGTCCATCTCATCTTTGGAGGTCACTGCAGGGCAATATAAAATCCAGTAAAATCAAATCTTTTACATCAGGAAAACAAGACTTTTTCCTCTGCTTCAGAACACAAGGAAGGAGTTGCATGGCCATAGTAAGGCAATGGCTTGAATTGGTGAAATGTTTATTGTGAATGTTTATTCATTTGGATCGTAATATCTTAGGAAAAAAGGGGATGTGCTCAAAGGTGTTTGTATAGGATGTACCATGATGTGACACTGATCTGCAGCTGGCTGTCTTAGAACTGCAGAAATACAAATGAAAAAATATTACTCTGTCTAGCTGGACTGCCTTCAGTCAGTCAGTGAAATCTGGGAGATGAAGTTAATACCAAGATACCAATAGCTGGCAAAAGAAATGATTGAATTTCATCCTGGTTTGTTATAACTGGTTTCTGAATGAAGTGCACTAATTGTACTGTAGGCATCATGACTGAACCAGCATGTTCTTAGGCACAGCTTATCATATACATTAATATTTATGGCTCTCATGGATGTGTCAGGTTTGGAGCAATTTATCCTTTTACAAATTGTGCTATTTTAAAGAAAATTGAAATAACAAAGTTCACATGGAAATTCATGTATAGATTGTGTCCTCCTTGCAGAGGACTTTCTCTTGAGCATTAGTAGCAAAGGAACAGTGCAATTTAAGAGACCCTGCAATTACAGAAAGTGTGAATAAAGAGTGAATAGTAACAGAAATGCTGAAATAAATCAAAATATGTATAGATGAAAGCAGCAGATGATGGGGAGAAAAGAAGAGCATAAAAATATGGGATGAGAGGAAAAAAAAGATTAAAAGTTAATTTGTGTCTGTAAATGTACTTTATTACTGTACTTACCCTTTTTTTTCTGTGTTTATAATTTTCCATGGTTTGTGCTGAGACCCAGTAAGAACATTTCTTTTTTAAACAGTAGAAATTTGAAGAGATGTTTTTATCCAAAGAAAAGAAAGGACTTTCAGTACACAGTTAGTGGTGTATAAAGTCCATAAAACCATCAGGTTGCCTTATTCCCAGGAGAACTCAAGCTTTCCCCATTTCAGTAGTGTGCCTCCAGGAAATCGTTCAGAAGGACACATAATTAGCCAACCCTCTTCCAGAGTGCACAGTGTAACTTGATGCAGTTAAACCAGAGGACAGTTTTCATCTTTTGACCCTGTGTCAAATGTGTCAGTTGAGTAGCTTACCTGAGATCTGTAAGACAACGGAGGCCATCAGATATTTTCCCATAGAAAGGAACATGCAGTACGACACAAAGACAAAACTGCAATTTTAAACGTGACTTATTTTGAAAGTAACAGAAAAAGTGGCCCTTGTAAGTGGCACAACTGAGTGCATTAGATTCTGTTTCTTTTTGCCAGTCTGAAGTTTAAAGAAAAATGTTGGCCCTTGCTTAGGATGTATGAAAAGGACACTAAAGGTGGCTCTTTCACTTTAGGCACTAACAAGATACTGAGTCCTCTGGAAGGGTGAATTCCAATGTCATTCCATACTGTTCCAATGCACATCCAAATGATAGTTCTGGGAATGTAAAATGTTCAGTATAGTGTCTACATCTTGCATCCACTGACATGCAGAGAAGTTGAAAAAGTTCACAGTGAAATGGAATAATGTTGAATAACTCCTAGAGAGAAATGCCCTGGTAACTGTGTGGGGTGGTGGTGGTTTGTGTGTGCCAGGGCATGGCAGCTGCAGGGGGGACCTGTGGAACTGGTAGAAAAGGCACAAGCTGGAAACTCAAATGACACTGTAAAACAGCCCTCGTAGCTTAATTAAATAAAACCAATAATGCGATTTAAACTTCTTTGAGTTAAAATTACTTTAATAAGGGTGTTAATTACTAGAGGATTAACACTGCTTACATGTGATAATAGATCTGATCAGTCAATAAAGGGTGAGAATAATGTTCGTTTAAGAAGCAAAAGAATCTAGCACAGGATTACTCACTAGAAAGGGATAACATTTCAAAGTGGCAAGTAAAATCAGGGGAAGATGTTTTCAAATTGCAGGAGGCATTAGAGGCTGAATTTTGCCATCATTACTCAGCAAAAGTTCCATGTGTCCTGGGATCTGTTGGAGCTAAAACATGAAGAGTAATTATTGCAAATGACGTATAAAATTATTTGTAATTACTTGGTCTTCCAGGGAAGTCAGAAGAAAAAAAATTTTAGATAAAAAGTTTGAGGAAAATACTGTCCGTAGAATTGAGGAGAAAATGCATAATCTAAAGGAAAAAGACCATCTTCTAAGGAGAATAATTTCTTGAAGATGTATTTCTTAGAAAAGAAATTGTATTGGATTATTGCCTTTAAGCAAATGGGGCTTTTCCTACTATGTTTGCAAACAGCCAGAGGAGAAAGATCTTCTGCAAAAACCCAATTTTAAAAAAAGGAAATGTTGGGTTATCTAGGTTGCAACTTGCTGGGCTTGGAAGCCTTTGTTAAACCAAGTTATCGAGACAACAACTTAACGAAACAAAACCAGGATTTTATATGGGCTATAGTGTTTGCTAAAATATTTTGAGAGTCATTTGATAGATATAAATAGGGAAGTAAATGTTTTCTTTCAGCTGAAGAGAAAAGTGAAGGTTGTCCATGAAAGAATATGAAAGTTTTTTTCTAGTGATTTTGGCTTTCCTTTTAACTTGTCTCTATTTACATTCCTGAGCTACTGATTGTGGAATTCCTTGTCCAGAGTTCCTCAGGTCTAGCATAGCTTTCCCTAAGGGATGTAACTTCATCTGCTATAAAGGGTGGTTATGCAGCCATACCCTGAGTGCACTACTTTGGAAGAAAAAAATCTGTTTTCAGTAAACTTATGGTGGCCACATCTGGAAGTATCTGTGCCTTATGGATTGTGCTGGGATTTTGCTTCTGGATGCAAACAAAATTATGCTGTTTTATGACCTGTTATGTCTTGAATTTCAGTGGCTTTTCACATATTCTAGCTCAGAATCCAAGATCAGCTGAGATAGTTTATTGAGCAGTTGCTGTATTTGTATCTGTTTCCTGTAGAAGCTTTTCAGAGAGACACTTTGATAAAATTCTGAGTGTTTTGATGGCTGCCTAAGAGAAGAATCTGGCACACTGTGGCTGTAGTTTTTTTTATTTTAGATGCACAGCTTTTGAGAAATGCACAGATGCTAAAAGAAACTAAACCAAAAGAAAGTTGTTAATTAAAAAGCAATTACTCTGTTGAACCAAACTACTTCCCCTTTCCTGCTGTAGCACCCCAGGTTACCTCAGTGGCAATGATGTGATTCATAGTACACACTGCAGATCGTGGACTTCTGTGGGGACCACTTGCTGCAGATTCAAGAGTGCTCATAAACCTTATGGACCTGATGTATATCCTCCTATTAAGTTGAATCAATCTCTGTAGCAGTGTAATTTCAGCATATTTCATAGATGTAATTTTCTCTGGTGTTTTTGTCCAAGTTAGAATATGACAAGAAATGACTGGAAAGTTGGGAGAGGGAATGCCCCTTTCTCTGAATCCCTGGTTCCCAGCAGTGCCCGCGCTGGCGGGCGGTGTCCTGGGTCTGTTCTTGAGCTGCAGCTTCACACAAAGAGCTGAAGTCTTGTCTTCCTCTGTGAGCACAAAGCTGATGCCATGGAGCTGTGCCATGCTCACTTGGCTTCCCATAGGCATCAGTTTGCATTTGCACGCCTGGGCTGTGTATCTAAAGCTCCTTTCTTAATCCTGGAAGTAACTGGGCTGAAATTGAAACTTGGAGTTGTACACTTGGGCAGACCACTGCAGATGATTGGTTCTAGGGTACAGCAGTCTGATTGTCTAGATTAGATTTGTGTGTATACAAGGACAGTTTTGGGGTGGTTAAAACCAGCATTTGTCAGATAATGACTTCTTGTGGTATGGTGTATAAACATGCCTGTAAGACTGCAGCATCTGGAGTTACTCTTATAGATAGTGCTAAATATTAAATGTGACAGATGGGACAAGAGTGTTCAATTCCAGAACACTGTATGGAAGTGGATGTGTTTTGTGTTGGAATTTACTTCTAGTTACACCGAATTAGATTTGTTTAAATTAGACACACCTCTAAACCAGATAAGGTGGTTACAATTTAACTTTAGAATTTGAACTTTTTGATTACATTTTTATAGTGAATCATCTCAGATGGATTTTTACAGGAAGGATTGAGACAAATGATACCATTTTAATCCTTGAGAAGCCTATTTAGGATACTGTGCCTCATCATGTGCTAGTTATGTCATTATTTCATGGACGAGTGAATAGTTTCAAGCAAACCTATTTTGAGTCTAGTGCAAGTAAAAAAGAAGTGCCTATAAAAAATTAAAGATTAAATAAACTAAACTGTAGCATTTCTTTTTGGTAGATGTCAATATTTAAGTACTACTGGCAAACCTGTGTTTAAAAAAACAACCAGAAGCCAAGTGAAAATGCCAGCTAAGATTCAACTGTGCTATATTAAATGCTTCATAATTTTGACAGTTGAAATTGTGTTTTCAAGTCTCGTTCAGGTGAGAGGCAAGTGGCCTGTTTTGGGGGCTGCACTTGTCACCCCTGTGTGTTGTTTGAGCGTGTACACCTCTGCGTCAGGAGCTCAAAACCAGAAAAAATGGTGAATGACCTGACCATTGCATAATACACAATTTTTAATCCACACAAATTTTGCCATTGACATAGTTTTATGCTTTGTCTGAAGGGACTTTGTGTACGGACTAACACGCTTGACAGGAGCAATTTGGCCCGAGCCCGTGCCCTCTGGAGCCTGACTGTCTGCCAGGCTTCTGCTTTTCAAACTCTTCCCTGCTTCTAGACTCAAAAGATGGTTCTTTTGCTACTAGTCCAGCTTATTCTTTAATGATGAAGAACAACACACTTCATAATAAACATTTTCACTGTAATTAAACAAATCTTCTTTGAAGAGGTATTGCTTGTTGCTATACTGTGTGTTTCATAGGGCCTAGCTATTTATATTTGTCTCAGAAACTACTTTTCTGTGCCTTCAATTGTTACATCTTGGGCTGCTTGAAGTTTTAATGGGATTTGTAAAAATTATACCTTGAGAGTGTTTTTGTGGTTATGGCAACACCAACAAGCTTTTTCACGTGACTTCAATGGCAAGTATTCTGTTTTGTAGGCAGGCCTAAGTTCATTTGAAGTGCCAAAGAATAAAAAAAATTTTCATGAATGTAACAAGACCAGGCATCTCCCAAAGTGCTCAACGAGGTCCAGATTTTAGGAAAGAATTCTGCCTTTTGCAAGGATTTTTTCTTATAAGAGATATATGAATACAAATAACTTCTGTTTTTTCTTAGCATAGCAACAAATCCCAATGGTTAAGCTGTCATAACATTATACATTGTATATTTATGAATGTGTTGAAGATTGTATGCCAACATTCAAGATAGTGACAGATACAATTTCACTTAAAAATTTGAAACAGATGGTAGCATTTAAATACAAAATGGTTTCATTCTTGTGAGCATTTCAATGTACCAAATTTAGACACAATTTCTAAACGCGTGGTCCTTTAAAGGAAAAGGCACGTTTTAATGCAGTGGCTTAAAAACTGAAAGACACTGCCTTTCTAACACAGACTATCCTTCCTTTGAAAATCCAGGGCTCAGTTTTCAAAGCATTGTCTAGGAATTTAGCCTGCGACCCCCATTGACACTGATGGGAATTGCATAGCTAAGTCCCCATAACATCACTTTGAAAATCCATTTGTTGTACCAATTCAGAAAAATAGCATAAACTACAGGGAGACATTCACAGATCAAGAGATCAATGTACACTTTGAAATACAAGACCAATGTGCGTTATTCCAGTTATGTGATCAGTAGGGGGGATTCTGAAATTCACCACATTCACAAAATAAGTCACAGGTCTAAATAAAATATTTTGGCAAGTGGCAGACAGACTTGCTAACCAGGCTAACAAGATGTTTGTCAGCAGTAAGGAACACCTACTGATTAAGTGATAATTGTGTTTGGTTGGTACGGTGTTATTCTACAGTTAACAAACTGTCTTTTTCTTTCAAGCTCAACTTAGGTATCTATATTTCAAGTATTTCTGTTGTTCCTTTGCAACCAAGAAATGTTGAGAGTAAACAAAATTTGTCTTTGTCCAGTTTTGATTCTGATCCTGGTCCTTTATGTTTTGTTTTCCAATTTAGTAAGTGCTTTCATGGTGTGCATGCTTTAATTAAAAGGAGCAAAACTTGATGAATAATGACAGTGTTATCTTCATGGTGATGCACACAGTTTTTGTTGGAAATAAGTGTATACCTGTGTAACATATGTTTATATGCATGAAACCGAAGCAAAGATTTAAAAAGTGTTGTTGTTGTTGTTGTTGTGTAGCTGTGTTACTGCAGTGCCTATGAGTCCCAGTCATGGACCATGGCCCCATTATGCTGGGCAGAATATAAATAAGTGTTTTAACAAAAGAAAGACAGTGCTGCCTCAGAGTTCCCAAAGCAATGAGATTATAGCTCCACTGAAAGGTTAACATTATGTCAGAGATTATGAAACAGCAACAGTTTTGGTTGACAGGCTTCCTTTTGGGTCCTGAAACCCATTCGTCCTTCTTTAAACAAGGTGGGGTGGATTGGTACAGTATGAGTTCCTTGGAGTAGGAAATGTTGAGTACTGGAACCTTTGTGAGTGGCTTTTTGGGGTTTACTGTTTAAAATGAAAAAGTCACCTTCATATTTGGTGCTTTATAGCTCCAAATCCCAGTAGAAGTAGAAATAATTGAAATATTAATGTGTTTGCTCTTTCTTTATCTTAGTGACTGAAATGATACATAGCTAGCAATAGTATTTTTTTTCCTAGGCCAAAAGCCATGCATCCTCAAGGAAAAAATTGTAATGTTACTTCTGTATTCTTTCCTAAGAAAAGATTGGGTGTAGCTTGCAGTTGTATATGCTTGGCACTATTCATTTCCCAGAAGAGTTCACCGTAGTCTAGGCTTTGGGATTTTTTTAATTAAAGAGGTCAAAATCCATTATATCAAAATTTCAAAGAATTTACCAATTAGCTGTAGTCTGTGATGCCCAGCAGGTGGCTTTTATACTATTAAAGGGAGATTGTTTCCATCTCTGATCAAAGCGAAAGCAAAACAAAAGAAAATATAGAATATTTTGCTGTACACAGTGCAAACCACATGCTGTGTAAATTATGTGAAAACTGTACATGAGACTGTTCAGTCATCCCACTTGAAGAAAAAGTTCTATATATTTTCACACTGTTCCTCACGAGGATTTCAATGCTAATGTCTAAGTCTGTTTAGATTACTGATTAGCTGAGGTTAGACGGCTTGCTATTTCCTAAAAAGAAGACTTTAGCGTTTTTCTTACGTACAAGTAAAAACGCAGAATTAAGCAGATAATGAATTTACTAAAAGTGAAATTAGAAAAAGCTGAATGTGCTGGAATGTTTCAAGACGCAAAAAAATCCCAATTTGCACTTTTCAATGAATCTAAACTTCCTCGATTTTTGCCTACTTAAAAGAATGTTTGTGACCTTTTGACCCTTTTGTTATCCCTTACTCAGAAAGGCCTTTATTCTGTAAGACTTAGGTATAAAAAAAAATAAAAAGAGCATTAATGGCGTAACAGTCCTTTCTGATCACCCTGTGTAAGATGTTTATGCAAAGTGTCAATAGAAGCAATTGGCCTAACAGTGTGACAACCTGCTTTGCTTGGAAATGGGCTAATCTCCTGTTTGGGTTATCCAGAGGTCAGGTAAGGATTTCTTTTTTCCGCACTCCCCATAGCGCATGGGTACATAACCTGCAAACACTACAGGGCAGAAATCAGAAGCAATTGAGCCCAAGGATGCCACAAAGCATTTTTAGTTAATCCTGACCAGTTTGCTTTTCCTGATTTTTTTCCCTCTGCCTTCTTTTAGTTTTTCCATTCCTGGTCCCATCCCAGAGAGTCTGCTTGAGTGTGTAACACATAATGATGACAGGGACTCTACCAATTGCATTATCTGCTGCTTCGCTGTGTTGTTTTTCTTTCTCTCTCTCTCTTTTTTTTTTTTTTTTATTTTTTTTTTTTTTTTAATAGGCATCATCCCACTCTTTTTTGAAGTTCACGTGGAAACCTACTTTAAATCTCAGTTTTTGCGGGCTGCCCCCTTTGCCCTGTCCCAGCAGGCTGGAACTCAATAAGAGCTCAGGCAAGCGTAGCGGGCCGGGCAATGGGCCTTGGCGGGCTGCACGCTGTGAACTCCTGCCTCACTGAATCAGCTTCTGTGTGTTTTTATAACTGCCTTTTTTTTCCCTGTTAATTATGCCCCAAGGCTGTGGAAAGACAGCATTTATCTGTTTCAACAGACTAAGCAGCAAGTGTTCTGACATGTTTATCAGGCAAATTGTACCTGACAAAAGGTAATTACACATGCAATCAAGTCCAGAAGTAACTGGGTGATTAGGGGTTAATAAACTATTTAGCATAAGAAATATTCAGCTTGTGAGCAAGGAGAGTGGGCCAGAACTGACATAACTGACAGTGATGTATTAAAAGAATTACTTTTCTTTGGATGGAATATTTGACTTTACTGAAAGGTAAGTAGGAAATTAAGTGTACGACTCAGTTTTATCTCCAGCTCCTGAATCACTGGTGCCATTTGTACAACCAAAGCTATTTGTTGATGCTCATACTGCTTCAGAAGATTCTGACTTGCACCATTCCAACTTGCACTATGCTACCTTGATAATTTACAATTAGGATTTTTGTAGTATAACCAGCAGAGTCTAATGGACACTGCCCTCATTTCCATCTGCAAACTCCTCCTTCTGTCTGTTCCTGTGTCCACTCTGTGCAGAGCTAGTTCCCAAAGTTGCGTTCTCTTCCAAGATTATTCCTGACAGTTGCCCAAAAGTAAAAAGGAAAGGGCATCTGTATGATATCTGAGGATGTGACAAGAGGCTCAAATGGCATTGAAAGGGCCGGATGGTCGATTGCAGCAGTTCCCAGTGCACAAAATTCTCACGTAATTACAAGATGGCCTAAATACAGGACTATGGCTGAGCTGCTCTGAACTTTAGGTAGTAGAATACAAAGCTTTAGTGAGCAATGATGAAGAGTAATTTCTATTCAAACACGGCCACAGCACCTAGATTCTGGGAAAACGCTGGAGTACTAACTTTGAAGAATAGGTGCAAGTACCCTATTTGAAATCAGAATTCTGTTCTTAAAAGTTTAAGATCTTTTCCCATCATAGCATCAATATTATGTTTTGTGTTAACTGATCCTGTTAGCTAGCGAGGTCTTACAGTAGGAGCTCTTTTAACCAAAACATAGTTTAGTATCTTTTAAAATAAAAGTCTTCCAATTAAAAATAGCAGTGTTATCTGTGTAATGTCACAAATTACTATAAACTTTTACATAAGTACATATAAACACCTTTTTATTTCCAAGTGATGTTTATTTCTCAAGAGACCTAATGTTAGACATAAAAGACATTTAGAAAATACCTGCGGATGAAGGGAAAATTACAAAATCAAAGCACTGTAGAGCATAATACAAAATAAAAGTGCAGTACAGCAACCAGAGGCTTAAGTTACCTGTAATGTTAGAAGTGTGTATGTGACTAATAATGTAATGGTTTGGGAAAGCAACACTGTTGCACGTCCAGTAGAAGAAACATGCTGCTCTCTGATCGTCAGCCCTGATGGTTCCAAGATGTTGGATAAAGGTTTCTCTTCTATCATACCTTTAGAAGAGCCAAAATTCTCTAAATAAGGTGGAAGTGTAGACTGTATCTTGTAAATGTAAGTAAGGATGTTCTGTGTGGTGTACAGGAAAGGCTAAAGCTTGTTCTTTTTTTTTTTTTCCCCCTACAATGACTCAGACACACACACACATCTCTGCAAATCGTTCCTAGTCAGAAGGGAATAATTGCTTCTTGCTCCTAGGGAAGCATATTCTGCTTCATTATAAAATACTCGGGTATAGTATTGCCTGTCTGAGCTTATTCTTATTTTTCATGGTTATTATGGGATAAAGAGCACAGCAGTGCCATTGTTCTTGGGTAGCAGAGTACATATATTTAGTTTATTCTGTGCTTCACAGTGTTTTGGCTGCATGATAAGCTGGTTCTGATTGAACACCCTTGCATGGCTCCTTAGGTGGGGCTGAGTAGCTTTCTAACAGCCAAAATGGGCTGTGCTGCCTCCAGACTCTGAGTAGTGAGGGAGACTGCCTTTCTGTCTGAAGTTTTTCCATACATGTTAACTTAGGAAAGGTGCATGTGCAAAATAAACATTTTTTCCTATTGTAATTTCAAGGCACAGTCTAACCTTGAAGGAGTCACAGCCAGTAGCCACTGTGGCCTTTGACTGATTTTTGGGGCTGGGAAATACTTATTGCCAACCTGCTGTTGGCCCATATTTATCTTTTGACAGTGTATGCCAGTGTGGAGCATTTCTTGTTAGACAATGCATCTCATTTTCAGTTATTTTCTCAGTAATAGTGAAAGCTTTAATAGATAAGATATTAGTAGGGAAATGTTGCTTTAATTTAGCCTTTAATAGTTTTTGATCCTAGATGCTGCAGTAAAAACTACTGTCACAGGACCAGCAAACTGTCCTGTGCTTCATGTACATCATATGCCTGTGGCCAAGACAGTCCCACTTTTTCTATATCAGGGAGAGGAATTTAAATGGTTAAATAGGGCACACATTTGTGTAGCAAAAGGTGGCATAAATCAGGAAGGAACAGAACAGAAAAAATTGAAACAGATTGGTGAGTTAACACCTCTGCATTGTTGCTGCAGGAGTGAAGGTGAATTTGGTGTTGTGTTGTGCTCAAGTGAAGCTTTGCACGAATGGATTGAAGTTATTTCCCACCACCCATGTGGTGGTCCTGGGGCCAGTGAGTCATTTCTGCCAGACTGTGCTCTCTGCCACTGGCTGCTTGCCAACCTGCTCCCCTCACAAAGCACTGTGCATCCACCGAGCCCGGGTGCCAGGGCAGATGCGGGTGATAGGAATGGCCAGGACACAGATCCCAGGAGCTGCACCAGGCAGCTCTTGCCCACCCCACAGCATGCAGTACTTGCTACCAAAGCCCACTGCATACAGCAGTGTGCCACGGTGCAGAACTGCACCTGTGAGTGGGACAAAATGCGCAATGCATAATCGTGCACAGCAGCAGTCTGGTCTCCAGCAGTGTCTGCAGCTCCCTGACACATTTAATCCAGAGCCAGGGCATGATTGTCACACTGCAGCCCCTGAACAGATGCACAGAAGGAGGGAAGGGGGCTGTGACTGAGTGGCATGTGTCATTTATTGGATGTCTGGGCCTTTGAGCTACCTGCCACATGTCATGACAGCTGCTTAAACTTAAGAGATTTATTAGCATGAGGTTGGTTGCATGCAGCTCTTTGACCATGCATGAAGCAGGGAGGAAGCTCTGGGTACATCCCCCTTGCAAACAGTGTCTCTTCGGGTGTTCATTCTTTAGGGTCAGGACTGTCTTGGGGTGCACAGAATATACTTCATGTTCTGTGTGACATTTTTTTACCTCGTGTTGAAAAACAACAGACTTCATGGTCTGTTTAGAGCCCTACATGCTTACCTGTGTTTGGCCAGGTGACAAATGAGGTGTAATCTTCCAGCCATCACTATCACTGAGATTTCCCAGAACCATGGCACAATCAGTTGAATCAGCCATTGAAAGCAACATATGAAACTCACTCATGCAGTATTGTCAGGGAAGTTTCTTTGAACTTGTCAGCGCTGTAATTGTGTCAGTCATCAATGGCTTCAGGCTGCACATTGCTAGCAGGATGCCTCTAGACATCTTTCACCCTTAGGAGCTTGTTATGAGGGTTGTTTGGGATTTATCCCAAATCCTCAATTTCAATGGTACAATCAGGATAAGAAATGAAATCTTTCACTTCTGACTCACTGAATACAACTGCAGGAGCATTGGTCC
This sequence comes from Polioptila caerulea, assembly GCA_013397295.1. Classification (NCBI taxonomy): domain Eukaryota; kingdom Metazoa; phylum Chordata; class Aves; order Passeriformes; family Certhiidae; genus Polioptila; species Polioptila caerulea. The sequence goes on along the minus strand of VYXF01002460.1, from coordinate 1,246,176 downwards.
ATCTTTAAGGACCATGTAGAGCCCATGACAAGTAACACTGTAAGTAGCATTAAGTTATTAATGACCAGATTATATAGTTTGGGTTCCTGTCAGCTTTATCCTTACAGCTTGTCTTGTGCATCTGACTGTCCTATCTTTCCACTTTTTTGGTTGTGCTTTAAAATACGTCGGTGAGGACTGGGCACCACAAACTGTGTAACAGGTAATAAGAAGTGATGAGTAACATGCAGTAGCAGCTGAGGCTGTGAGTTTCACAACTGATGCTAATTTCTGGGTTAGCAAGCCTTCCCAAGTCTGTTTGCTTGGTGACTGAAGGCATGCTCTCACCAACTCAGTAAAATTGGTAGTGTCCCTCTTGAGAAAGGGCTTTGTGGGAAAGAACTGCTTGAATTTGGCCTTGGTGGCTATCATGGATATCTAGTCAGCAGAGAATGAAATAGCCTTCTTCAGTTTTAGACCCTTTCACCCCTATGAGATAGTTAAATGTAAAATATAAGTGTCACTGAGGTTTGTAAGGGTCCCTGAAGGTCTTTGGGATGACAGAGCAGTAGGTCTGTCAGAGGTCCATTATAATGCCAGGAAATGTTGATACCTAGTTCTAAAAGACTACACTGCAAATAAGGAAGGAGTAATTAACTAGAAAATTATGTACTAAAGCAAGACACTGTATTTGAAAATAACATAAGAAACATAAGAAAGTGGTTTGGAATTGGAAAAGTTTGCAAAAAAGAGGCATAGAAATTTGAAGCTGGGAACACTGGGTGTATGATTTTTTCTGTAAATAAATTGATGTTATGATTTTGGGCATGAGCATTACTGGACACCTCTGACAGTTTGTCAGGCTGAGATGTTTGAGTAAGGCAAGGTTCTCTGGGCTGCAATCCTCTTAGTGTAGCCTGAGAAGTCAGAGGAGTAGGTGCCTGCTGCAACTCTGCCTGTGTGAGCAGGGGCTGCTCCTGTTGTGTCCCAGCTGTAACAGCTCCTCTGCTCTGGCTTAGCAGAAGCAAATGTTTGAAGTGAACACGATTCTTCCTTGAAACAGCAAAATGGTGTGACTTGCAGTAGTCTGATACATTTCTTTAAGTGGTTTTGTTACACCGGATCCTGTTCCAGCCCACCTTTCTGGCGTTACTGATTCAGCCGTTCTCCAGGCAAGCAGGGCTCTAGGTTACACTGAGGACCCAGCTCAGCGGAGCAGCCACGGGCACTGCGCGCTGGGGCAAAGTGTTGTTAATGATTCCCAAGGCTTATTTTAACAGTAGGTTTGGCTAACACGGGGCAGCCTGAGAACAAGCCCTTGTTAGCCCTCAGCAGCAGGACAAGGCCAGGCACCAGACGCGGGGGGAAGCTGGGGCGCCCCGCCATTGACGTCAATGGCAGTGGGGCCCGCTGGCCCGCAGGTAGCCGTGGGAAAGGCATCCCCGAGCGGGGCTGCCTGTGCCCTGGCCCCTGGCAGCCTGGGCAGGGTGCCCAGCGGTGCCTGGCCTGCACCCCGTGATGGTGGAGGGGGAATTAGGCTTTGAGGACTACGAGGGTGCTGGCTGCTAGAGGTTCGGCATTGCGCCTGATTGTAAAGGCAGCTGGTTTTTTGCTGAACAGCAGCTCTGAGATCATGAGTCAAAGACCTGATTTGAAACTGCAGCCAAGCATAGGACTGTGCTTGGAGACTTTTTGTTCCTTCACTGAAGTGTTTGGGTTTGTTTGGGCCAGAAGTGTGCCCAGGACTTGGCACTGAGTTTTAGGGATCAGTCACAAGGGTGAGTGCAGCCAGGGGGAGTTTGATTCACTTAGTTGAAACTACCTGAACCTCTGTTAGAAGCAGGAGACACGAGCATCCCTGTCTGGCTCTCCTCGGTAAAGCAAGTTCCCAAATACTAAAGTGTGAAGGCATTAGCATCCCCTCCTGTGGCCGAACCTGCACAGCCGCCTCCCTGCACACTGAGGGAGGTGAGAGACGCTAAAAAAAGACATGGGCAGGTGAAAGGGGGGTGTTGGCGGGGCTCGGCGAGGGGCTGCGCCCGGCCTCTCTCCGCAGAGCCGCCCCGCACTCCCTCANCCCCCCGCCTCTCCCCCCGCAGCTCCTGGACCTCTTCATGGTGTGGGACTGGTCCACCTACCTGGCTGACTACGGGCAGGCCACCTCCAAGTACCTGCTGGTCAACCCCAGCACGGCCCTCACGCTCCTGGAGAAGTAAGTGCGGGGGCCGGGGCCGGAGCTGCCGGCGCGGGGGTGCGGAGCGGGGCCGGGGCCGCCCTGCCGGGAGCGGCGGGGCCGGGGCCGCGGGAGCAGCCAGCGGCTGCCCGAATTGCTGCTCTAGCACAGGGAGATGCTGGGCTTTGGCCGTGGTGGAGCCGGTGCGAGCGTTTCGGCCGGCCTGGCGGGAGGGCAGCGTGAGCAGGGCGCGTTACCGGCAGCCCGGTACCAACCTGCTTGTAAAAACCGCATCAAGACGCGTTGCGGTTTAAATACGCTTTCTAACAGTGTTTTCTCTCCTCTCCTGCCTGCCACGGAAATGTCTTTTGCAGAGTTCACAAAGGGTACGTATCACCTATATTGTTACAAAATATTGTTTCTGTAACTTACTTAATGTCCCGAATTTCGTTTTTATATCGATTGGTACGGGAAATCAGCGATATAGATGCCCGTTATTGACGGTGAACAAAACTGACCCATTCGCCGAGTGCGAATTTACCATGGAAGCAGATGGTACTAATGGGTTTTCTGACTTGCTTCTCTCCTAAGGAAATTGGTAGGATCGGGGTCCTGCTGAAGGGGAATTTGCTTAATACTTACAGGTTATTTGTGAAGTAGTATTTGTTAAAACGAATTCTGCATTGCAGAAGTTTAATTTAAGAACACATAGTGAACAGGTTTTGTAATCTTTCGGTTCTTATTAGCAGAAGGATCAAAAGAGGAACATTAGTAAATTAATCTAAATAGTCTGTTTTTTCCTTTTCAATTTAGGTTTCTAATGTGTTTGTCATTTACTTTTTTATTTTTCTAGAATGAAAGACTCCAGCAAAAAGAACAACATTTTTGCTCAGTTCAGGAAGAATGACCGTGACAAGCAGAAGCTAATAGAGACTGTAGTAAAGCAACTTAGGAGTTTAGTGAATGGTATGTCCCAGCACGCATAGGCCTCTTAAATCGACAGTATCTCATCACACCAAGAGGTGTTTCTTAGCCACTGTTTCTAAACAAATGAGCATTTTAGCAAGTTAGGACTTTTGTTTGACTGAGAAGAGGAAAAATGCAGTAGATGGATTGTACATGTAGTCTTCAACAAACAATTCTTTGTACGTATTTTTAATGGATCGAATACTATTTTGTATATTGTAAACAAATGGTGAAAAACGAGGTTGTACAATAAAAACCAGCGCAATTGTATTGTACATGGAACAGCTGAACTGTAAATATGTTATTTAAATATCTGCAGATATGGTGTCCAAAATTTTGCTCTGAGTAGGAATTATTTGAGAAATGATCCCTTAGTTGCTGTTTGCTGGTTGAATCCTAATTTAATGTTTTTAAGCATTGACATACTAGTGTTTCAGATGCCACCTATTGTTTTCCTGCATTAAATGTATATTAGCCTTAAAGTGATTGGACATAATTTTGTATACCAGGTTTTGTAATCTGGAGGTATGAAAAAGTCTTCTGATTTTTAGTACCTTTGAAAACTACCTGAGATTTAGACTTAATATCTATTTAGCATTAGGACTTACAGGCTTTGTTCTCCAAAAGGGTTTAATCTTGAGGTTGTGAATGTAAATAACCATTTGAGTTCTTTATAATGTGACATGTTGTTTCGTTTTGGTTTTGTTCCTCAGGGTTACTATTTCTAACTGTACTTTTGTAAGATCTCGGGTTCTTATCCCAGGTTGCAGTAAGGAATAGGTTTGCCGCTGTTGGTTTCGTGCCGCTTCTGTTTGTTTGCGCTTTCTCCTGCCAGTCCCATCCCAGCGATTAGCATTTTGTCCCACTACCAGTCGCTTTGCACTGTCCCCTCCTGGCTATTTTAGACACTAAGAGAATGTCTAACAAATACAAACCAAATGGAACGTGTAAAAATTATGTACATTTTCGCTGTATTTTTAAGTTATTGACGGTCTAAATACAGTAATATAAACCTCGCCGGTATTCCTGTTTAATTTCACACACCGGAATACACCTCGGGGCCGGTTTCGCGGGACTTGTGCAGGTCCCGACTCATTGGCGATTTACCGCCGGGGAAGGCGGCCGGGGATCCGCGCGGCCCCGACGGCGGGTGCGGGCCGGGAGCGCCGCGGGTGGGAAGCCGGGGGTGGTGGGGCCCGCGGAGCAGGGCTGGGGCGCTCCCTGGGCGGGGGAGCCCGGACGGGACTGGTACCTGGGCAGGCTGGCCCGAGGGGGCGCCGGGAGCTCCGAGCGGGGCGGAGAGGGT
>VYXF01002460.1:1198684-1231196 GCA_013397295.1 Polioptila caerulea | reverse complement strand
GGCAGCCCCGACGGGGTGCCGGAGAGCCTCGGGCGAGGGTGGGCAGTAGATCCCGGGGAGAGGAGCTGGGCACGGCGGGATTGGTGTTTCCTTTCCGCGCTCACCTCCTTTTCCCTCGGTGACCCGCGCTTGAACCTGCATCGGGAGGCTGAGACGGACTGCTGCCGGCGGCTCCTTCCTCTGCGGCCGGCAGAAATACAAGCCGTGCCTTTCGAGGTGAACTAGGGGACAGCAGAGGCTCCTCCGCCGATGCACCGGCACAGCTGCGGCTGTCTCCGGGCTGCCTCAGCACAGAGGACCGGCCGCTCCGGCCGCCCTACGGTCCCGGCCCGGCGTCTCCCGGGTCCGGCCGCTGCCTCGCCGTTCCCAGCCGACGACGGCGGCGGGCGGGCGAAGGAGCTCGGCAGAGCGCATCGGCGCTGGGCGGTAGCGCCGCGGGGTAGGTGTCTCCGGACAGCCGGGCCGCCAGGTGCCGGTGCGGGAATTTCTGGGCGCAACCGCTGGTCTCTAACGAGCATCGGCGATAAATCCGAGGACGAGGAGGCGGTGGTGGCCGACCACTGGCTGTCAGCTATCGGTGGCGTCCCGCAGCCCGCTCGCCGAGGTGCAGGGTCAGCGAGCCCGGGGCCGCCGCCCCCGACAGCACCTTTCCTTCCCCGGCAGCGGTATGCGGCGGGTAGGATGCACTACGCAAAGCAAATAGTTAAAGATTTCGGGGGGAGGAGCCAGGCCGCAATCCGCAATTAAAGATGAACTTTGGGTGAACTAATTTATCGGACCAAGGTAGGGGTGGGCAGCAACCTGGGAAGGGTATAAAAGGCGGCCCGCGGCGAGCCCAGCCCGCTCACTCAGAGCTCCCGGGGGGTCGGGCGGGAGTCGCTTCCCCAATCATGGGCTTCTCTGCCCTAGTCGCCAGCGCCCTGTGCACCTTCCTGCTGCCCCTGCTACTCTTTCTGGCTGCCGTCAAGCTCTGGGACCTGTACTGCGTGAGCAGCCGCGACCCCAGCTGCCCTCTCCCGCTGCCCCCGGGCACCATGGGGCTCCCCTTCTTCGGGGAGACGCTGCAGCTGGTGCTGCAGGTAAGGCGAACCGATGGCGCGGAGAGCGGAGGGGCCCCTCTGGAGCCAGAACTCCCCTGGCTGCAGGGGAAGGAGAGGAGCGGCAACTTTGCCAGGCTCCCGTGCCCAGGTGGGAAAGAGCTGCTCTCCCTACCTTTTCCTCTTATTCTTTCTGAAATTTATTTTATGATTTCCCCCTCTCATTCCCTATCTAGAGGCGGAAATTCCTGCAGATGAAACGCAGGAAATACGGCTTCATCTACAAGACTCACCTCTTCGGGCGGCCCACGGTACGGGTGATGGGCGCCGAGAACGTGCGGCACATCCTGCTGGGCGAGCATCGGCTCGTCTCCGTGCAGTGGCCCGCCTCGGTGCGGACCATCCTGGGCTCGGGCTGCCTCTCCAACCTCCACAACGGGCAGCACAAGCACCGCAAAAAGGTACGGCCCGACGGCGGGCGGGGAGCGGGCGCGGTCGCCCCGGGCGCGGCGGCTGAGCCTGTCCCGTTCCTCCTCGTCCTCCCGGGCAGGTGATCATGCGTGCCTTCTCCCGGGACGCCCTGCAGCACTACGTGCCCGTCATCCAGGAGGAGGTGAGCGCCTGCCTGGCGCGGTGGCTGGGCGCCGCCGGGCCCTGCCTGCTCGTGTACCCCGAGGTGAAGCGCCTCATGTTTCGCATTGCCATGAGAATCCTGCTGGGCTTCCAGCCCCGCCAGGCCAGCCCCGACGGCGAGCAGCAGCTGGTCGAGGCCTTCGAGGAGATGATCCGCAACCTCTTCTCCCTGCCCATCGATGTGCCGTTCAGTGGGCTCTACCGGGTAAGGCTCACGGGAGGAGAGAGGGGCCCCTGCGGCCGGGGCACGGGGGAATCGGCGGAGAGGGGTGACAGTACAGCCCAAGACCCACACTGCTCTCCCTCCTGCTTGGCCAGGGCTTGCGGGCACGCAACATCATCCATGCCAAGATCGAGGAGAACATCCGTGCCAAGATGGCACGCAAGGAGCCTGAGGGGGGCTACAAGGATGCTCTGCAGCTGCTGATGGAACACACGCAGGGTAACGGGGAGCAGCTCAACATGCAGGTAAGGTTCCCCAGGATTGGATTAATCTCTTTCCCTCAGGCCTTCTGAGAACATCACACTTACCTTGTGGGGACAAAAGGAAGGAGCAGGAAATACTCTCTCTCCCCATGAAATAAACCAGCTTGTGTTGAGCACTAGGGTGCCAAGGCTGCAGTCGGGCTCTTGGATGGGGAGACATGTGCACAGGGAGCATAAGCACCCCCAGCCACTGCCATCCTGGCCTCTGGGTGTCTGTTCCAGTTTGGGAACAATGTACAGCATTGCAGTGGTGGAGTGGGCCTGGTAGAGATACTGTGTTCAAGGCCTGGTTTATGCCTCTTCTGTCCTTTGTGTAAGGAGCTGAAGGAGTCTGCCACAGAGTTGCTGTTTGGGGGCCATGAAACCACTGCCAGTGCTGCCACATCGCTGATCGCCTTCCTAGGGCTCCACCATGAAGTCCTGCAGAAAGTGAGGAAAGAACTGCAGGTGAAGGTGTGTGTCTTCTGCAGAGGCATTTCACAGGAGGGGGCAGTGGGAGGAAGGTACCTCCAGGACAGGTATCCCAAAGCTCCCTTTGACCTAGGTGGTGCCCTGCTTTTAGGGGTGGCAGGAAAATACTGCTTGCAGCTGAGAGGCAGCTGCCTTGCAGTGCCAGGAGCTCTGGCTGCATGGTTCATGGATGTCATGGCAGAATTTTTCTCTCTAGGGGTTACTGTGCAGTTCCAATCAAGAGAAGCAGCTGGACATGGAGGTCTTGGAGCAGCTGAAATACACAGGCTGTGTCATCAAAGAGACCCTCAGGCTGAGCCCTCCTGTACCCGGAGGATTTCGGATTGCACTCAAGACCCTTGAGCTAAATGTAAGCAAGGTTTGGGCACAACTCCTCAGAGCAGCTGCAAAGTATTTCATGTTCATGTAGCCTGTCTGCCTTAGAGTGACCTGCAGGAAGCCAGGAGGGGAGGTGGGGTGCACTGATGTGTCCTGTGCTGTCACTTCACATTATTTAAGACAGCAAGGTGCTCTACTTCTCCTTTCTGTTCTTTTTCATAGGGTTACCAGATCCCTAAAGGTTGGAATGTTATTTACAGTATCTGTGATACACATGATGTTGCAGATCTCTTTACCAACAAGGAAGAATTTAACCCAGATCGCTTCATGTCTCCATCTCCAGAGGATTCCTCTAGGTTCAGTTTCATTCCTTTTGGCGGGGGCTTGAGGAGCTGCGTGGGCAAAGAGTTTGCAAAAGTCCTTCTAAAAATATTTACAGTGGAGTTGGCTCGGAGCTGTGACTGGCAGTTGCTGAATGGACCTCCTACAATGCAAACGGGCCCCATAGTGTACCCTGTGGACAATCTGCCTACCAAATTCATAGGTTTCAGTGGCCAAATCTGAGAGCTCAACACTCACTTCTGACTGGATTTCTATATAACATTTAATATGTACATAGTAACTTTTTATAGTAACAAAGGCCTTTAAATATTTAAAACTTGTAAATGTACAATAGTTATTTATGTCTTCTAAATATTTCAAGAGGCTATGATATTTCCCACCTCCCCCAAGCACTACAATTATGGGTCTCTGATTCATAATTAGATAATGTTATTTCTATAGAAATAAGTTTTCCCCTATTTAAAAATATCATTGAGACCTGCCCAGCTAAGCATTTGAAGACATTTCAGGATGGTGTATGTATTAAGAAATATTCGAAAAGCATTCAAAACAATGGTAACTAGCTACTCATCCTAATTACCTGAAATGGCTATTGAGATTGTTTTCAGTATTATTTGTGTCTAGATTGTATGTTTAATGTGTGAATTTTAAGTTTGATAATAAAGTTTATTTTTGATGATCCTCTGTATGAAGATCTGACTTGTAAATGTAGAATAACTTAAGGGATGTGGCTCTAGGGTTTGGATGTAAAGTCAGATCTGCTTTTGTGAACAAAGTATTTGCTATTTTTGTGTTCATAACTCTCTCCTCCTTCACGGGTGGTTGCTTGTGAGTAGTTAATTGTTACAAATTTTAGCTTTTAAGTGCAAAAACAGTACAGAACCACACGCTTGCTGAAAACTGCATGGAGTGATGGCAAGTGCTACAGGCCTCCTTATCAAGCACATCCTGTTGAGCCACAGTACATAAGAAAGAAAAGGAAAGCAGAATAATGTCACATGCTGGTTGAGGAAAAAAATTCCGTAAATGTCCTCTCCTCCCATATTACTGCTGACCTGTGTAAACAGACCACTGAATCTTGTTCTGTGCTGAGCTTGCTGGCTATGAATCTTTACTTATAAGGTGTCTCTTATCAGCTGGTAGAGCAAATAAAATCTGCTTATTTCTCCTTGAAATGCAACAGCTCTGACTAGGTCAGAGATAGAGTATGCATTTGGTTTAAAAACTTCTTTCCTGGAATTCAGCAAATGAAAACTAAAAGGCAGGCACTAATGTGAATTGATTAACAGAGAATCAACTGTTGAGATGCAATTCCCCAGGGGTGTGTAAGCAGGGCAGATAAAATGCCCTAGGCATGACCCCTATTTTGGCTAAACCATGAGGGGTTTTGTGGCCACCCTCGCTTACTACACCTATTAGTCTTCCCTCAAAAGTCAAACAACATAGGCTGGCTCTATAAACATCTACGAAGTAAACCTATGTAATTCAGTGTCATGAGCACTTGTAGCACCATATAGAATAAATAAATTTTTTGTTTGCTTCTGGAAAATGGTAACTTTTTTATTATGTTCTCCCAAGATCAAAATTATGGACAGAGCTAAGTTGCCCAAAATAGCTGCAGGTGCTTAATAGCATCCGAGGTTTGGAATTTTTTTTTAAGGGGTGTTTCTTTTATGCATTTGATATGTTTCCAGCTAGCATTTTAAACACAGGAGCTTCTAACACATGGCTTTAGATACAACCTACATATGAGAATAACTATCAAGAATTTTTCATATTCAATTTTTTGTAGCCCTAAAACATACTCTTTTTGGATTGCACCTGAGTCTTCTTGACAATGTTTAAAATCTTAAATATTTTTTCCCGTGCAAACTTCTTGTACCATTATGTTTCTCAGGGGCTTGAAGAATAACCTCAGTTTAAGACCCCTTTATTACCAATATAGTAGTGGAAAATTGCAAACCTTGATCCTGCTTTGGTGGTGATCTGGAGTCTGGAGGACAGGAGGACTCTTGTCTTAGTATTCCTTACCAACATTTTATTCTGCAACATCAAAACATCCTCCAAATCCAAATAAATGTTGATATTCTTTAAATATGTAGTTTGGTTTTAACTAAAGTCTTTCATATGTGGGAACTTTTTGCATGGTCTTCATATTATTTTAGTTTATATTTTAATTTTATAAAGAATGGGAACCTAAGTGCTGTCTGGAAAATACAAACACTTTCACAGTGTAAGTCTAAGGTCATACATGCAAGTCTTTCATTTTTGGTTTTGAGTCAAGTTTGCCCGGCTTTTATGTTCGAAGAAGAAAAAAAATCATATACTTAATTTGATTTTGTCTGGACATCTGGGGGCACATCCTCAGCTGCTGTAAATCATGACAACATAACCTATGCTAGGTAGTGCCCCTGTAATAATTTATCTCTGCAGCTAAGTGGTCTGTCAGTGCTGTGCAATTTAGGCATCCTGGAGCTCGCTTTAAACAAGCGATCTCGAGAAATGGTAGCAGTGCAGCTACAGTAAAACGGAGCTCAGTGTGGGTTAATTGCTGAAATATTTGCCCAACTTCTCGAGCAGGTTTTACAGCCCCTGCTAATCTCCTGTATGCAGCTGTATTTTGACAGCTTGGATGCTGGCTGCAGACCAGTTTCAGGTGAGCTCTGGTGTGAGTGTAGCTTTGCCTGCTCAGCACAGGCTGGGCTGGGCACATGCTGTGGTTGCTGTTTAGTGCTGCCTGTCTGCTGCACCCCAAGCCCCCACCCCTCTTGTTATGCTGGATCCAGGAACTGAATTGGCTGAAAAATTACCTATCAAAAAAACTAATTGCTTTTTTGGGCAGACCAGGTCTTCATTCCAGCTCTCCACATGAGCAGAGTGTGTGCTGGGTTGCTGCACCGAGGCAGGAGGCAGGGTATTTCATATTCTTCCTCTTGGTTAGCCTGTTATTTCAAAGAAAAATATTTGACCAGGTCTCTCTTCGAAAAATCACACACAATTTAGAAGGTGCTGTGCTTTGGTCCTGGAGTAAAAAGCCGTGATTTATATGCATCATGCTGGTTCTTCCCTGAGGGTAAGGTGAGTTAATAGAACCCACACTTCTCCTAAAACCATGTAACTGCTCCTGCCAGCCAGCAGCATCTCTAAAGCTTAGAATTTCTGAACTATCTATTCAGGGCTGAATTTGTGATTCTTAACAACACACAGCTGTGTCTATTCTTTAATCAAAAGGACATTTAAGAACACTGATGTAAATTGGCATTGAGGAATGCTGCTTGATAAATCAATACTTGATTGAAAGGTAAGAGTATTTCCAGATAAGGTCAAAACAGGTAAAAGTGGATTTTGCTAGTGACTATATGACTAAGAAAAAAAATGCTGAAGACTCATTGGAAATTATTAAAAATAACTTGATCAGGTTTATTTATTTTTGTCCTTGTGAAACAAAGACGTTACTTGTATGCTGCTTTCAGCAGTTGAGCTGGGAAAGATTTTATTTTTTTCTATGGTTCATAGAAGCACCTATTCAAGGGACAATACAAGTTGAAGTCTTGTATGCTTAAGGTTTTGAACTTACTTTTCTGACATTTTATTTTATTTTATTTTATTTTATTTTATTTTATTTTATTTTATTTTATTTTATTTTATTTTATTTTATTTTATTTCTCGCCTTACAGGTGCCTTTTCCTGGACCTTCTAAGATGAGAAGCTGACAAAAAGGTTTTCCTTCTTTCTACCCCATTTCAATCTATTGTATGTTTTCTTATTTTATTCTATTCAGAGATTTAGGATAACCTTTGGAGAGGTACCAAGAAAAATACTGAATAATATGTAAAATACTTAATCTTTGACAATCAAGTTGTACTTTCCTAAGTGCTATAGGAAATTTAAAAAATGTTTCTACAAATCTGCATCTAGCGATCTTTGAGAACAGAACACTGCTGTGGTTTGCTAATTCTACATATCTGAAAAGTTTTAAGGGAGGATGCTGATAAAATAATATGCCTGTCTTTTAAAAACTAAAGTGGATAAAATTAGAACCCTGGATCCAGCTCTCTATTTCTTTTTTTTAAATCGTTGGAATTGATTTTATGAAAATTTGCCATCTATCTCAAAGGGAGCAGCACTGCTTAGACTCCCTGAAAATCCAGTATTACTTTTGATATAGTCTTAAGGTTAAATAGCCCATGTGTAAGCAACCTATTGCTGAATTTCTTTACCTGAAAATTATTGCATATCCTCTTTCCTAGAACAGTCTAACAGGATTGTATGCAAGACTACTGGATCTTCTACAAGTTATGCTGGACATTTGCATAAACCAAACTTTCATCTACTGACTTTTGACAAAGATTTAGAAATTTTAAAATGCAGACACAAGTCTTGTGTTTGAGATATACTGCTGGTATGTTCCTGGCCCAAATTAGCGAATTTATTTATGGCTTAAAGGTACTATGTTACATGTAGTTGTCCTCTATAATAACAAAAAAAGAGTGGGGTGGGTTTGGGTAGCATTTAATTGAGATGGTTTTGTTTGCCAGGTGGTTTGTATTGTAAATTCTCTGTCAAGTTATACATCCAGCATGCAATGCAAAACATATACAGATTAGCAGCAAAAATTCAAAAAGTTTATTAGTTGCAACCATTAGAGTGATAGATTAGGAGAAAGGAAATGTAACTGGCAGCAAGTTTAGAGAAGACTCATTACTAGACTGGCTTGCTTCACTTGTTTAATAATGTCTTACAAAAAATGTTATATGAGAAGTTCAATGAATAATGCAGCCTTCATTAAGTTATGTAAATGAATGTAGCTTCGTGGGTGGGTTAGAAATAAAATATTTAACAAATCTGTTTACATCCAAAGAGTAAAAGCAGCGGAAACAGCTTTTAAAGAATCTGAGATTTAAATATTTAAAAGGTGACAGACAGGAGAACTTTCGTAGCAGGATATAATAGTGCTGTTTTAATAGGTGTTTACAGCTTGCCTCTCAGTTGCAACATAGGCAGGGCAAGATATTAAGTATTCTCAGTTAATTAAAGTGTTATTTGTCCCTTTATCAGCAGTCCCAACATTGCAGTTTCACTTGTATGATTTTAGTGCCCCGGAGACATGCAGAACTTGTGTGATTTGCAAGGCTGGAAGGATCATTTTAGCAAAAGTGACTTATGATGTACTTGTTTGCCAGGTCATTTTGTTCAAAATCCACAATCATTCATATGTTACTAGATTTCAATGCCTATCTTTTCCCCAGTTTATGACCATTTAGGAAAGCCTTAAAATCTATGAGTTAAGAGTATGCTGCTGTGCAGGATAACTGATACAACATGAGAAAATGAAAAACCTAGGGCTAAATCAGGCATAGACAGTATGTTCTCCTACCACATCCACAAATGCCAACCTTTCTTACGCTTCTCTCAGAGCAAATCCTTGGATTTGGGCCCCACAGCTTACACAGAAGGTCAAAGATTGTTGGAGGCTGTTTTCGAGCAAAGGGGAGAATAAATTCCAGAGCTGAGGGCCCCTCACAGGATCACTCTAGAGATAAAAGTAACCAAAATGTAGTCAGTACTCTTGAGTAGGAGGCAGACCCGTAACTTTCTGAGGTGGTGGGAAGCTGAAAAGATTGGTGTCAATACAGAGATGTGGGTCCTGAGCAGTGCTCTAGCTACAGTTTAAGGACAAGATGCACAAAGGCACACATCTTCCAAGACTTGTTAAGTCATCTTTGTTAACGCTGCTTTAAATGAAATAGCTTCCTCCAGGAATTGCTCTTTTGAGGGGAAAAGCAGTAACTTAGGTTTGGGATTTTTTTTCTACTTGAGCTCTGTGGGTGTATCTGTATCTCAGAAATATACTGCTTTTGTAAAATATCAGCAGAATAAATAAATGTTTTCAAGATTGAATCTGAATTTTCCATGGAATTATAGTAGGTCTTGGTTTCCTTGGCTTGCTGACTGAATTGACTTAAAGAAGAAAGTGGCTGTGGTGTGCTTTACCCCTGAGCCCTTTAGAATGAACTAACTGCTTTTATCCAGAATAAATAAATGGAAGGGACTATTCATAGGGACTAGCATATTGCCCTGCTAGCAAGAGTAGTGCCTGCCTATGTGAATGGAGTTGGGGTTTTTCCTCTCTTACTTAAAATCTATTGAACACCTACTCATCAAACATGCTGCTTCTCTGAAAACTTCCCTTGGAAGCCTAGGAACCTCAGAGTAATCGGAAACAGCTCCCTGACCTGGCAGTAGCCTCTTCGGTGAATTGTCCTTAACTTTGACAAGAATGGAAGGAGATAGGGTGGGAACAAAGGGGAACCGGCAGAGAGACAAACAGCCCCAGTGCTCCAGCACTCGCTATTGCCCTGGCTGCCCGACAGGCAGGTGATTTTCACCCTGGTGTCACCCTCCTTGTCCCGCTCTCTCTGGCTCTTGGTGTCATTCTCTTAAATATATATTATTGATGTTAATGATACTGCCTACAGCACTGCAGCAAGCTAGCACATGCATTATAAATCTGGCAGTAAAGAGAAAAATTAATTAATTTTGCTTGAAGTCATGGCATGTTGTGATCTTTTTGCTCATTTTGTGGCATGAAATGGCTCAGATTTGTGACATGGCTGAGGGAACTTCTCCTCTAACTGGGACTAAGAGCATGTTGGTCTCTGCAATTCACTAATTGTCAGTCAGTATTTCTAGAAAAAAATTGCGAATTTCACCCACAAGAAAATGCACAGCAGAGTACATTTTACAGAGACCAGTTACTTGCCTGCAAAGCAAAACCATCCAGTTTTAATGAAATTGTCTTATTGTTCTCCTCTTTTGCATACTGCTACTAATTTTTTTAATCAACAGTTTGCAGATGTACTTATTATCAAAGTATTCAGGAGGAGAGAAAGGAGACAGGCTGAGCATGCTGATGTGGAAAACCAAGAATCCTTAAGCAGTCAAAGGTACTTGTTTATTTTGGAGGTTCCTTGGTGATTGTCCTTTTCACCTTTTATTAACCTGCAAATGGATTAGGCCTCGTAAACTAAAGAGAAGAGACCAACTTCTCTGCCCAACCCACTGCCCCAGAGATAAGGTCACAACGAGGGGACGTGTCCCGAGTACAACCTCGGGGAAGAAATAGAAGTCTGAAGGCATTTACACTAGGCTGCCATCGCGCTTTACTAGCCCTACTGTGATTTACCGTATCAGTTCAACTGCTGACACCTTTATGTCCCTCCCTCCTATCCCAGCAGGCCACAGAGACACAGTCCATGATAGATGCTGGTGAACTTTTCCTCTGATCACCTTCTGAAGAACTTTCCCATAATCTATTGTTTTCTATCACAGTGGAAAACAAAACAAGGGGGTTTTTTTGACTTTCAGTTACCAGCTATTTTGCCCTAACTTTAAAGCAATGTACTGAATTTATTACATCAGTGTGAAAGAAGTTTTAAACTCTTGTCTCTTTATCCTACTCCCTGAACTTAACATGGTCCAGAGTAAATCAACCTAATTGCTGTTAGACCTACATTGTTGAAGGAATGTTTTATATTCCATGTTGTCAGTTATTTAGAACAGTTAATTGAAATTGCAACCATAAAGAGAGAAAAGCTACAGTTAAGAAATTAACTTTTTTTTTTGGTGCCTGTGGTTACTGGTATGAATTATATAAAGAGCCAATGCTCATAGGGACTAAAGACCAGAAGTGTCTGGAATACCTAAAAGGAAAAATACATTTGTGGATTCAAGGCAAGTATTTCCTTTAACTGACTGATAAAAATACAAGAACCCACTCTGGATTGAGAGAAGCAGTTGACCTATCATTCTTCTTTCTAACTCCAAAATATTAACCAAAAATTTGTACTTGCTTCTAAATAAATAAATGCCACAGGCTACACTTGGTTTTGTCTCATCAAAATGCAGCACCAGTATTGCAGCATGAGGGGGAAAAGGAAGTCACAACAATATTAACAAGGGGTATATTGAAGAGAGGGCCCTTGGAAGAAGAGGAGAGTGTGCCACACTCTCCAGAGGGTGTTATTCCTGTGAGTGTGCCCTCAGCTGAGCTCCTTGCTCCTGCAGCCTGCAGAAAGGCTGAGAAGCACATACAGAATCACCAGCACCGGCCTAACAGGGAGTTAAGGGGTGGCTGGGCTGGGAAGGAGATATCCAGGGGAGGCTAAGTCAGTGCTTGTCAATAGCGTCCTGATTGCAGCGCTGACCAGCTCTATCCTTTCAGCAGAGAGCTATGCTTGAGGAGGTCTACCATAAAATGCTCCCTAATATCCCCAATCTTGTGCAAGACTCTCTGTTCTCTCTGGGTTGTGAGTGTTGCAGACTCAAAGTTTGGGTTTTTTTCAAAAATTATTTTGATAGTGGCTTTTTATAATTAACATAGCTGTAGAGGAAGATTTGGCCTAATGTCTTTTAACAAATTAATTATTTGTCTTGCTATTTTTTTCTTTGTGTACTGAACTTCACGCTCTCTAAGTCCAGCTTCTGAGCTCTGCTCTATTAGCATGGCTGGTTGTGGTTTTGGAACAGTTGTTCTTAGCACAAGTGGCAAAATACAATTGAGATATCATAAACCAATCTTGTCTTCCTGAATTCCCTGAAACTGATTACTTTATCTGGCAACATGAAGCCTGCAGTCAGCTTAGGCACAGAAATATTTACTCACACTATATGTGGGCAAATGTATATAGTTATATATCTAGTATGTATCTAGTGATATATCTATACATCTACCATAAAGCCAGGTAGAAAAATGTTTTTTCAACTTCATATTACCTACACTAGGCAAAGAAACACAGATGTACTGTGGACTTGAAGCTTAACCTGTCACCTTTAAAGCACAGTGTGTGTCCTTGCAGCCACAGCAGAAAAGGGGCAGGAGTGCAGTCAGGCCACCAGCTTGTGACAAGGTCAGTATTGGTGCCTTTGTGCCTGCTCAGCTTGTTGAGATGGAGGGGACAGAAGTGTGCTGAGAAAACAGCGAGTGGGGAGCACAGAAACCCAGCCCTTTGCTGCTGGTTCTACCCAACGCTTGTGCACCCTGCAACCTCTGCAGGCTGAGCTGGCGCAGGCACCAGGGTCACCTCCCTGTCACCCTCCTCCTTTCCCACCTTCCTTTGATCTCCTGCATGTCTCTGATCCCTTATATCTGCTGCTGCGCTGTGGCTTCCCTTCCCTCCAGCCAGATACTGTACAGAGGGTAAATGCAGTTCATGTCCCCCCATGCTCCCTGCACCCCTCTCCCCTGTCCCAGGTTTCCTTTCTCCTCATGTCCCTTAGCAGTGCTCACGGCGGCCCTGTCTCCCTGTCGGTGGTCGGTAGTCTCCCACCATTCCCGTCTGAATTGCCTTCCTCAGTCTCCTACCCCTAGAGAAGGCGGACTCTCCAGTCTTTATTTGTCTGGGAAATGGCTCATTTAACTGGGACAGGGAGGATGGGCCGGGATGAGAAAGGGCCATTGTTATGCTGAAAGCAGTTAATGGGTGCCACCAGACACTTGTGCGATCTACAGACAGAAGTCCCTTAGTAGCAGAAGTCCCTTAAGCAGTGCTGGTACTGCCCAGGCCACCAGGGTTTCCCACTCAGGAGTTTTCCACTCAGTTTCCCGCTGAGGAGGGTTTCTCCCTCCTCAGTTTTCAAATATTCATCCGGTTGCTGCTGGTCCGGCACCACTCCTTAGCATTTTCTAATGAATTTGGTGGGGTAGTCAGAACTCACCATACTACAGAGGGAGAAACACCCTCGAGTTGAGAAAAGGCCTTATGATAATCCAAAGACCTGAGCTTGGGCTTTGGCGAGCTGGCAGCCCCCTCCAAAGGCAAGGACTGGCGGATGGAGCTGCAGACAGGGCTCCCTCCGCCTCTGCTGGGAGCCACCGGGGCACTGGCCGGCTTTGTGGAGAGAGGGTGGATTTTGTGGCCCAGGCCCTTACTTTCTCCTGAGCATTTAAACATGCCATTAGCAAAAAAACCAACCCACAATTTTCCAGGAGAATATATATTTTTTTTTTTTTTACAGGCAGATGCTCGGCTTTCAGCAGATGTGTAGGTCAGCTGCATGGTCTGAGTGTCCATATTTGCTNTGGAGAGAGGGTGGATTTTGTGGCCCAGGCCCTTACTTTCTCCTGAGCATTTAAACATGCCATTAGCAAAAAAACCAACCCACAATTTTCCAGGAGAATATATATATTTTTTTTTACAGGCAGATGCTCGGCTTTCAGCAGATGTGTAGGTCAGCTGCATGGTCTGAGTGTCCATATTTGCTTAAGGAAGTTTTCCTTTGTGTTTCTGCAGAAATTAGGCTTAACTCATGGTTGGACTGGAGCTTTTATGGTTATAGGCAAAACCACTGTCAATTTAAAAGCCCAAATAACTCAGGCTTTTACAACAAAAATCATTCATTGCCATGCTACTTCCACTTTTCATGGGGCTGCCTGTTAGAAGCAATGTGAATTTTGCCTCAGTTTTTCAGTTTTGCTGTATGGAGGCTTGAAAGTTACTGAAATTTTCACCCTTTCCCATTTTCTTTCTCCTTCTGCCTCAGCCTCTCTTGGGATCACAAGTGCTGACTTTAATGCTCAACATGAGAAGTAAGCCACTCAGAGTTTCCTGTGGCCAAAAAAAGTGAAAGATGAGTAAGATTTTGCTGGTCAGAAATTGACTGTTACTGATTCATTGAAACAAATCCAAATGGCTGTTGGAATGTCTGTAAATATACTGTAATGAATCACTAGTGACCTCTGAGGGGAAGATAATGTGTCAGAGATTGCCTACAGATACATCTTGTGGACTGGTATGGAAGATGGCTGTTTCCATATTCCCCGATAGGTACAGGGAAGGCACTTGAAATAAATCTTATAAGAAACAGGGTAGCTGGCATATGGTGTTATTCTCCTTCCAGTCACATCCAGCTCAACTCAGCAGTGGCTGGCGCAGTTATCGTTGTCCTTTAATGGTCCATGAAAATGAACTTTTGATCCCAGTCCTGTTTTAAGTAAACAGATGACCCCATCAAGCAACACCATCCCATTTGGGAGCTCAGCAGAGGCTAAAGCTAGCAGTAAAAGATCTGCCATTTACAGACACTGCTAGTGAGCTGTGAACTTTCATCCAGGGGTGATGGTGGTGAAAGGACACAGGAGGAAGTAGGAGGGGTGACACTTGGGCCTTACCAATTTAGGTCAGTTTTTTTTAACTCTGGTTCCTTCTGTCAGAAGAAATGTTGGCAAAGAAGGATATTACCCATGAATAAACTCGTGAGGAAGAAAAGGTTAGTAACCCCTCCTGCCTCTCCTAGAGGTTGCCTGTGCAGTGGCAGGAGAGAGTTCACATCTGGTTCAGCCGTGCCCCGACTGCGGTGGCAGCGCAACACCCTGAGCTTTTGGCTGGAGTGATGCTGGAGGACGGCGCTCAGCACACGTGCAAACCCCAGCCCCGTGGAGCTGGACTGGGTGATAAAGGGAGTGAGTGCCTCTAGCAGAAATTGTGTGCAGGCTGAACTCTTTCCCATTTCAGTGCTAGAACCCAAAACTCTATCACAACACGGTGTACTTAAATTTGATCTTTAAATTTGATTTTTCAGGAGCAAGAAAAATTCACTATCTACAAACTTTTTTTTTCAGATTATTGCAATCTTCTTTGTTAAAGCAAACTCATTAAACATAAGGACTACCTTATACCATAAAGCTGGATAACCTTTTTTTGTTTGTTTGTTTCGGGGAAGGGAAGGGAGCTGTGCGGCCTTTCACCTTCCAGCTTTACAAGCGAAGTCAAACTTCTGGGCAATCACTGCAAAATGCTTTTTCCCTCCCCCTCTTCCAGTGACGGCTGCAAACAAAGGTCTTTAGGGCTGGCTACTCCAGACTTCAGGACTTTTAAAGGTCTTTACTTGACTGGAGATCAAAGGTTTCTCCTTAAAGAGTTTATCACTCAGACAACTCTGCAGTTAGCATTTCAAACTGGGTTTACAAGTCAAATAATTTAGCAATTTCTTCGAACCATGGGGCCTTATGCAGAGGCTGCTGGATGCCAATTATAGCACCATTATGACATGGAGTGCAGCACTATCTATTGACAAATGTGTGTACCCTTTTCACCATTCTTTACCGCAGAAAAAAGGGGTTTCCACATATTCCGAGTATGTCCCAGACTGCTCAGCTGGGGTTTGAGTTCCCTTCCTGGGATTGTGGATTCCTTCTTTGTCACCTTGAGTATGGCTCTTCAGCTCTCTGTGCCCTGGCAGAAATGTTTTTCTCCTTGTAAAGTGTAAGACCTATGAAGATAAGTAACGTGTAAGATGGTGGGCATTATTATCATTGGTGTACAATGCAGTAATATGACTAAAACAGGGTCTTAAACATTGTTAAAATGTCCCTGACCATTAACCCTTCTCTTTTCAATGTTGTTATCGGCCTGTCCTGACACTGGGAAGAAGAGATTGGTATGTACAGGCCAAGCCCATGACCAAAACACTGTTGTCAGCACCAGCAGCTCTATCACATTAGGTGCTTGAGTCCAGAGCCCTGCTAATTTTCTGTGCTAGGTTATTATCTGTTATTTTGCTGTAGGTTTCCTTGCTGTGCTGATCACTTTAAGCAGCTTCCAAAAGTGCATGGAACAACCACACTAGCACCCATCTTGGATTCCTATAGCTTTTCCTCTCACCAGGCAAAGAAATGGAGCCATTGAATTGTTTTGGGGATGGCGAAACTTAGGTTTCTGTTAGTCCTTTACACATGTCATCACAAAAAAAGTACATGTTTACACATGTTGTACTTTACTTGAATGTAAAATTATGGTAGCAATACCAACTGCCCGTTAAATTGTCAGAAGAGTAATACATATATTCATTCAAGGGAACGTGCCTAGGCTTACACAAACAATCAGCCTCTTGTAAGCAGAGCTGTGCAAGAAGTATTATATATCCTGTATCTCCCCTCTTTATGCACCTGGAGGGAGGTTTTGCTCTGCCTGCTAACTATTGAGGCACAAGGTTTCACTTTGACTCACAATTCCAGAACAGAAGCATTTTATAGTAGCAGAAAGTGAAAAAGTCAGTGGGTTGGGTATTTCAGACAAAAGGCTGAATGATTTCTCAGAGCTCCTGTGCAACCAGTAGTATACACAGGCAGCATTATTACTGGTAGTTTAGCTGGCTAATTGTTTTCAATTCAAAGTGCATGAGAAGGTAAGGAAAAATGTCTGCATGCTATGGGTAATTTGTGACATGTATTTTTTCCAGATGGACATTCTGTCTTGTACATGCCAATCATGATGCTGGCTGATATGTTCAGAATTATGGGTGACTGAGGACTCAATAGAAGAATTGCATGTTGTTATTAAAGAAATGGTGTGTTCTACCTGCACCTATAAGTATGTGAAAGGCTGGTTAAGGATAGCTTTTCATTTAGGATATATTAGGTTTACGTTAAATACAAATACTCCCTCTAGTTTTACATGACAGGGGGATCCACTCAGCACCCTGATAACTTAACAATATTAAATTCTTAGGAAGCATTTTGATCATCAGACCCTTTCCTTCACAGAGAGAGTGGTTATTTTCTGCATTATTGGAATTGTATAGCTTCTATTCCCCAGGCTGACAGTTTCTACAAGAAGCCAAAATCCTTCATACAAACACATCGCAGAGGGTGTTGCATCCTTCTCCTGACCAGATTTTGCATGTTAGCCTGTCCTTGCACAGTGTCTACATCATGCAGAAGGCTTTTGCAGACCAAACTGAAGATAATAATGATAGTGATATGATCTCAAAATAGCATTGTCTAATGCAGGGACCATGCAATGTAATGTACAAAAGCAAGATATAATTCGTAAGACAACATCGAGTTGATAAACAAAATTCCACTTGAATTTGAAAAACCAGGCTGTATGTAGCCAAAACACCTTGCAGGACTTCTCTAGCAACCCCATTTTTATGGAGGAGCCCTATAAAGAGACTATCTTATTTATTTAATTACTATTTAAAATGTCATAGCATCTAGGAATCTGTAGCATGATCTAGGAGTCTAAAAGAGCATTCTGACCCATCTTTGTTCTCAATAGGCTACAAACATTGAGGGCTTTAGATGCATTCATTTTTTCCTAGATATGCTCAGGGTGTCACTCAGAAGAGGGGAAATAGCAATGATTCCCTTTCATCTGATTGCCTACTAATGCAAGTTGACATCCAAGACATAGGAGATACGAATCACGCCTTGGCTAGGTGACATGCTTCACCCTCTTGCTGGGAAGGTATTCCTAACCACAGAGTCTCCAGCAGCATGGTGGAGTGTTCAGCTCCAGGGCAGAAGTCTGACCTCACCTGGCATTGTGCTGGACCATGATTATCAATATTCACTGGTCTGGTTGGGAAGCAGGATGCTACCACAGGAGCTGGAGTGCTTCTCTGAAAGTGAGGGGCTTGGCTGCACCTTTAATGAAGTCGTACATCTTTTGAAGAAAACTTGATTAGGCTGAGGATGAGTTTGGTGTCAATTTAGTTACCAAGTTGGTGAGATGGCTGCTTGGGCATGGAGCTGGTGTGTTCAACTCTGCTTTTCACAGTGCCACCTGCAACCTTAGCTCTGCATAACCCATTCTAAGGATGGGTGTGCTTTATTTTTGAGAGAAGAATACTTTGAAAGATGAAAGTTAAGCTCCTGGGAAGCTCAGGTTTTACTGTCTGTGATTTGGTTCAATTGTTTCTTGGGATGACAATACAGGGCAGGGCACTGGGGAGTATATCTGCCCATTGCAGGTCTGGGAATAGTGGTTAAAACTGACAAGAGTGAGGCAAGAAACAGCAACACTGACTTACTGCAGAAAAGCTCAGCTTTCCTAATGGACTATCACCTTTTCTGTGCCTGAATGTGAACATTGTCCACTTTATTATCTCTGTCTGGAAAGAGGAATTGAATAAAAGATAGTCATAGACCTGAGCCTTTTTGAGTGATTTATCAAGTAGTAGAAGAATTCTCAATATGAGGGTTAAATCTGGAAAACAGCTGTGTTATGAGCTGAATCAATGCAAAACACAAATTCCTTGTTCTCTCATACCCTATTTGGTTTGTTCATTTTATTTCAATGTAGTAAATGGGGATCCAATTTTGCATTCCTTACTCAAATGCACAATTAATGTAAAAGAATCCCCTTGTCTGAAAACAAGTTGTGAAAAGTCTGAGTTAAAACAGCAGGACCAGGCAGTAAGTCATACACTGCAGAATAATAACTTCTTAACATAATATCATCATGTGCCACAAAAACTAGAAACTAAAATATTCACACTGACCATAAAAATATCTTTCTACACTTCACCACATCCTAAGGTATGTTTTCTTTTGGAAGTAATGTATAATATATTCCTACCATTAATATTGCTTGGTGAAGTGGTTCTTGCAAAGTTTACTATCTGCTGATGCAAGGTGGGGGGAGGAAGTGGAGGGAGAAAGAGCTTGTTTTAATTTTAATTTTGAGAGAAACTAGATTAATATGTCAATAACTTGCAGGAGTTATTTTACAGATAGCTTTACTTTGGCAACAATGTTGTAATTTTTATATCAGAGCTAGTAATTTTTATCAAAAGCAATATATGTTATCTTGGCACTGCTCTATAAAAACCCTCTTTGACCCTGCTGTTGCAGGTAATTGCTATCTAGTCATAAAACCTATTCTGAAAATTATAATCTCAAACTTGGCTGTCAAAACAGGTATGGTACTTGCTTCTACTATCTTTAAAGGAAAGTAGAAAGGAAAACTCTCCTTCAATGTCCCTTTTCTAATAGTTAAAGCCTTTGAAATAGAGCTAGATTATAAAACTATTTATTCTTGCACTAATTTGGTTTTAAAGTTAATGAAGGTTTTTCCATTTTGAGTATAGAGAACCATTTTAGCAGACTTCACTCTATAGCACCACACAAACCTTTTCATTCTCTTCTCCAGAGTCCTGTCAGTACTGCAAGTTTTCCCTTTACTCATTCAATTGTGAACAAAGATGAATTTAAAATATGGGCTAATGTGAACAGTATTCCAGATGAGGCTTGAACAACACCTTCTCCAGTGTTATGAATGTTTGCCTATTTCCACTGGTAGTGCCTCACCTCATATATTCCAGGATCACTTTTGGCTTTTCACAGCTATATCATGTTGGCAACTCAGTCTTTCCATGATCAGGTAATACCTCCTGACCTTTTATTTTTCCTTCAGTGGTTTCCAGCTGATGAGAATTATTGGTCTCATCTTAGTCTAATTTTAATTCTTGCTATTAGTTGCTAAACATTCTCTTTACACATTACTTTTCATGCCACTAGCACACTCTTGACTGCCTCTCTCTGTTGGATACTACAACCCTCTTGACTTTTTGCTGTCTTATGAAATGAGATGGTCACAAAACTGATCACTGTGAAATTACAGTAGTAATTTCTCACCCAACCAATTTCTCACCTCTCACCTCTGACCAAATATTACTTCTTTCAGAACCTTTCCCCTAGCAAAATCCTCATCCCCCTCACAGCTTCCAATTCCTACCTTCTCTACCTTAACTAGCAACACCTACAAAACACAGCACCATGTGCTCCACTGCAGGCTTTTCTGTGCCCAGAAATTCTGTTATTTCTTCAAAACAAACCATCATGAAGTGCCCCATCCAGTCTGATACCTTTACCATGAATTCTCAGTGGTAGAACTGAGCTTCATATGTTAGTTCTGTACAACATCCTATGAAACAATCCTTAACTTGTTAGGAAAAAATTAAAATGCTTTAATTTTAAGTATGGGGATGGTATTGTTAGCAGCCACAGCTTTGTGATACATGAGTGCAATATTCAATAGCTAATTCCTTCCATAACAAAGGGGACAGAATGCAGAAGCAGGAGGATAAGACTTTTTAAATGCTTGTCTGACTTGCTTTTTTTGTCTGTCTCTCTACTGAAAATCAAAATGATTACATTTTCTCAAAGTGGTTGAAAAACATTTTTGTGACTACAGTTGTGCAAAAAATCAACTTTATTTAGTGATTGATTAAATCTTTAGAAGACAGATGTGGCATAGTTGATCTGTCCTAATAGAAAAACAAGATTCAAGAAATATTAATACTTTCCTAGTTACACAGAGATGATGTATATACTAACTTCTTAATATAAAAATTAATGCCTTCAATTCTGTAACATTTTATGACTTTACATTCTTTTGAGATCTAGATCTTTGTGAAGCACAATGGAATGGAGGAAGAAAAAGAAGGATTTTCTTTTTTTCTGGTATGGACAACTTCAAGCAGATATAGTTGCCTATATAAAGCTATTTATATATTATTTTAAAAAATAGAAATTAAATGTAGAGAGGCTATAAAAAGTTTTCATGCTTGGAATCTCTTGTAGAATACCTTCTGTAATTTGTATATTAGACATTCTTTTAATAGTGGAAAAGATTTATAGTTCTCAGATATAGATTCCCAGTTCTTGTTTATTCCTACATATTTTTAAATCAATGACTTATTAATATTTATTTGGAAAAGGGAATAAACAGGTGGTTTGGACTCATATTTGGTCAGATGACAATTACATTTAGCAAGGCACCAAAGTCTTTTCCTTACAGAATGGAAAGAACCCATGAGAAATAGGCTTTTTCTCCTCCTCAGAAAACAAACCAACGAACAGAATTAAAACCAAACCACAAAAAAGCCCAGAGAAACAAACAAACAAACAAACAAAAAAACAACGGCACTTTTATAACTACTGAAATCCAGAGAAAAATTATAAGGTAAACATTTTTGCAGATGACTTCACACTCAGACACCTGGTTTTGCAGCACAGAACCACCTGTGCAGCATTAAAGAGGAGAGGAAGGAAGTACAGTACACAAGGTAAAAAGTCCAGGGCAGGGCAATGTGATGTCTCCCTTAGGTCAAACAAGAGGCTGTTTGTAAATGACCCTTCTGAGGCAGGGTATGACTTCCCAAGACTGGAGCTCTCTACAAAGGGATGCATAAATAGCAGTTGTTCACAGCAAGGGTTATACTATATGGCTATTAGAGTGAATAGAAGCAACTCACTTCTTGCCAATGACAGGAAATAAGGTCAAGCAAAGATAACAGGTCTTTGAATTAGAGGTTTTCAAAATATTAGTCTTACGCCTTTAGTATGGAGTGAATGAGTGGTTCTCTTTAAAACGTCCTGCTTCTGAAACTCAGGGACATTTGAAACCAAGCCTATGAAACAGCAGTCCTGAGGTTTTATATCTGCCTGACCCAGCTTCACTTACTCCAGGAGGCAGTATATTTAATAACACAGTTGATCTGAATGCAAATAATTTAAAAGGCAGCTGAGGCCTTTTGGGATGTTTTGTTCAATCTGCTTGTTCTCTCCAAAAATGATAAGAAATCAAGTAGTATGCCAATGCTGTAACAGCACTGTTAAACATCTGACTTGCCTGAGAAAATAAATGTTTGTATAACAGCATCTTGTTTACTATTAATCTTTGATACCTGTATGTGCCGCAGGAATAGCTATCTTTTCCCATAACTCCTTAATGGATTAACTATATAATCAATTTCCAGAGTGGCCAAGCCTTAGCTGTCTTCTTAGACATTTGTTAATGGAAAACTGATCTTTTCCTGTTCCATGTTGCCGAGTGTGACTCATAAATCATCCTCCAAAACCAGTCATTATCATGTTTTACAATGTAAGCATTTAATATCAAACTTTTTTAGGGCAATAGTTTTCCAGTGATTTCTAGAACTTTTGTCTGAGCTACCGTCTCTTATCTCTTCAAATCTTACAAAGTATTTTTTCCTGCAAGTGTTTTAAAAACATGAAGCAATGGGATCTGTGACAGATACAAAATTAAATCACAGACAAAAGCTTAAGATAATTTTAACCCTTATGTACACATATTATATTTAGCAATCACACAATAGGTGAACCTATATAAACTTGTTCCATAATGGGGGGAGGTCAGTAGAGGGGATTCAAAATTAGTGGAGCTGCCAGCAATTGTGAGGATATGGGCAAAACATGAAAAAAATTTAATATCGTTTTTTTGGGGGGAGCATCTCTAGTAAAATAGTATCTCATATTAATTTTGTGTTGATATTTTGTAGTCAAAATCAGAAATTAGACAATAATCACACACCAAATTACTTCTTACAGATATACAGCTATAACAGTTTTTGTCTCTGCTGTGTATGTGTTTCCTATGTTCAGCAGGTATGTAATTTGATTTTGCACATATGTTGTTCTTTCAATAAAATACAAATCACTCCTAAATAATTTCTGATAGTTAGTAAATTCACATAGCATAAACAGATAGATTCTGTATTTTGTTCTAGTATTTGTGTACACATTTGTGTTTCAAGTCAAAAGTACGAAGAACAATGGATAAGGTAATTTTTTTTTTTTTTTAATAATAGAAAGTCTTGTCTGTTATTCTAAGAAGAAAGGGTAAAAACTCTTGGTGGTCACTTATGTGTTAGTTGAGTTAAGCATTCTTTCTTATTCTCCCTTAATCATAGGCAAGTTCACTGATGCAGGGGTTTCATACCTTTCACAGGGATGCCAGAATAGTAGATCTAAGTAGATCAGCTGCAAGGCAGGGGAAGAAAAAGATTTCACACATTTGTGTTCCTTTTGTAATGTTGCAGCTCCTTCTTTAAAATGACATAAAGCATATTTCCCCTTGGAGTTTTGCATTTAAGTGAAAAATCTTTCTCCTTTTACACCGTATGCTTTATTCAGTAATAGAATGCCTTTGTTGTTATTAGATGGATGAAGGTTGTTAAATGAGCAAAGTAGTTGTTTCTGGTAAAAATGTGCTGTTTAGGCAGAAGAAACATGAAACATTATAAAATAATGATTATAGATACATTTCATTCCTACATGACATTCTTCAGTTTATAGAGTGATCTACAACCAATAATGAGATCTGTAGTAAGGAAAAAATGCTAAATATTATTATCTTTCAGCTACGTTTTAAGAACTGCTAGTCCTTAAAACTATAATAAGATTATGTAGTTAAAAATGTTTTCTTCTTTACCATATACCTCTTTAAATGGTGGGAAACAAGAGAATGTTGTAGCCCTCATTAGGTATGTCACATCACAAATCTGTCCAAAATCTGAATATTCAGCAGTCTAGTTATATTAAGATAGAATCAGGAATAGTGGGCAGCTTTTCCCAAGGCACATGCATCCAACCATGCAGTAGCAACCAGGATTGGTCATGTTACTTCTGCTCCTCCAGCTCTGGAAAGGTTTATCTCATCCCCATTTCCCAACAGGAATTTCCATGTCTCCAATTCTTTTTGGCCTGATTGAGGAAGAGCTAGAGGGAAATAAATAAACTTCTTTTTGCAAATCAACATCTGGATTCTTAGTTATTGTTGATTTTTTATAGTTCTCTTAATGTTTACAATAATGTTACAAATAATGTTTACTCTCTCCTTTTTTTCCCCATTCTAATTTCACTTATTTTGAATAAAGGCTTTATTGTGTTTTCCTTTAAACAGTGTGCAGAGTAGGATTAGCTCTGTGGTTATATATATATATATACATATAAATATATACATAAGATTATCCCTCACATTCGTCTTTTCCTACTCTTCATTAATTTTAATGATTGTATATTTCTACCATAAATTCTGAGCTCCCTGAGTGGTGCCAATCTCCGAGTGGTATTTGGTTTTCCTTCTTCCTTGGGTCTTTAGCTTTTATTTTAAAATGTTTAAGAACTGGTGCCACATGTCCCTGTGTTTGTCCCCTTGAAGTATTCCTTACTTGCCTTTTATCCCAACGTTCACTGACTCTGCTCAGTCTTTTTTTCATCCATTATTCCACAAAGGGTGGAATTTTTCCAGGATTAGAATATTTTTTTTGATAACTGTTTAAAGTTAAATATTTTATATGATCTTGAGAGGTTTGCAACTCCTCCACATTTGCCATCTGTACCTGGAAATGTATTAACTCAGAGAGCAGGCTGTGTTTCTGGGTGATGACTACACAGACCATTTGCAATTTTCACTCCCAAACTAGGAAGTTTCCTGAGCAGCCCCATCTGAGATGTAGATTGAGATTGGTCTGTCCTGTGTAGAGCCACTATCAATGTAATACCTGAGTACTGCAGTCCTAATGCATTTTTTCTTTCTGTTTTTATTAATGAGGAAAGGAATTGTCATTATTCTTGTTTCACACACAGCTCAGCATGCTGCAGTTTATGACTGCCTGCATACTTCAACGCAAATTTTCAACTCTTCAACTTATGTCCTAACTGCTGCAGGTTTAGCATGGTTACTGTGCTTTTTGTGTGGTTTCTTACTCAACCTTTCAAAGGAAAACTCCTAAGAATGAAGCATCCTACATAGTCTGAAATTCCTGAGTTTTTGGATGAAAAATGTTCATGCATCATTTTACAAATTTGATCATAAACTTAACTCCTCCTGCTTTGTCATATTTTCTATCTATACAGGTGCATGTTTTTTTTCTTCTCTGGCTTTACATGTATGGACTTTCTCTGTCTATTGTAGTGACATCCAAAAACATTAATTTTGTATCTGAGGTGCCTGCTGAGCGTTTGGGACACTTGCCCTGGGAGGGGCGCACATGTTAGTAATGATATCTCCAGCTGCTGCTAAATAAATCATAATGCCATCTTAAAAACATTGACAAAATAGAACCAGATTCCATATTGAAAGCTGGCCAATCTTTCATATCAATGTCTTTTGCAGAAATTCCTGGGCACCTGTTATAAGACTTACTCTTCACTTTTAATTAAAAGATATCCATAAGTATTTTTATTAAATACCTAAGCACACATGGTCATCTCTTTTTATCTTTTGTTTCTTTTCCATAGAGTGTAAAATCATGTGCCAAGTATTGTACTCTGTGCAAAGTTTGTGGTTTGGGAGTCGTGTTCAAATGAATAACCAGAAAGATGAAAAAAATGGATGTACAACTGTGAAACTCTATTTGTATATCCAATATATAAAATGCAGGCACTTCTCTTTTATTTGTCTTGTGCTGCTCTCTAGAAATGAAAACATAATCATAGAATAATTTCCTGCTGGATTATGTTAGAGAAGACGTATTACCCATGTCTTAATAATAAGGAATGAAAACATATATGGGATAGGATTTTTAAATAACTCAATGGTACTTCTATATCTTTTGCATGTAGGTACACAAATTAAATTAAATTCAGCAACATTTAAGGTTGCTTCACTATTTTTCTGGTTTTCTATTCTAAGGTGAAGGGATAGGCTTCTGCCTTTCTCTGTAGGCTATTCTTGTAATGTTCTCTGCACTTTTTTGTCTTTTATTCTGCATTACCTGACTTTTTTTTCACTGAGGCAAAATGCACAGTTACAAAATTTACCACCAGCCTGGAGCATTCAAATTTACTGGTAATTCTTAGGAGAAAGTCTCCATGCTGCTTTAGTGATTTTCTTTCTTGGGGGCTAAGAAATCCTTTTTAATGGTCTCTTTCAGAAATATGACTTTGAGACAATTTTCCCCTGTGTATCTGTAAACTCTGCAGAACACAGCCTGCTTTCAATGCGGGTTTTCAGGAAGTCCTGTGTTTTAATCCTGCTCTGTCCTTTTGAAACAGTTTACTCCTATCGTTTTAGCCTAATGCCATAACAGAAGAGTGATGGTAGTTGTCCTAAGAGGAAATAAATGAGCTTCTCAGGTGAAGACTGTGGAGAGAAGAATATGCAGGCCAAGGGAGGTACTTAAACCATTGCCTGATCTGCATAGCGGGGGAAGTACAGTGTATGCAGAGGAAAACAATGCTGTGAATGTAAACCCACCATTTTCAGCACTCAGAGTTCCTGCCATGCTGAAATTCTGTGTCAGACAAGAGCTATTAAGAGCAAACTTAACAACAGGAACTGGTGGAAATTTACTTGTCTATGTTCTGGTAGAAGTCACTAGTGACTAGTATGCACGTTAGCTTGGAATAATTCCAACACTATGTTCTGCACAGCAAGAATCTTATATTGGGGTGGTGTACCACATATCTGTTAATTTAAGCTTTGTAAAAAACATTGCCAAACCAGGAGGGCCTGCATGCCTTTTGTTTAACTTTCTGTATATATTGCCTAACACCTTAAAGAAACTGTTAAAACACTGTTTATGCAAAGAGAATCCCTGACACTGAGTGCCAAGTTCAATGTTAGCATGGTTTGCAGACTATTCCCATGCCCACAGGGCTAGAAATTCTGCCCAAGGCCATAGGAAGTGTGTAATCTAGTTTGGAGTGACAAAATATGAGGCAGGATGTGATATAAGTACTGGCTACTAGAAAGTAATAAGGCATTTTAGATTAAAGGTAGAATTTATATGCTTTTTTTTTCTAGTTTAGATGTATGCAAAAGAATGACAAGTGGGGGGGGGGGTTTGTTGTTTTTTCTTAGGTTTTTTCCCTTAATCTGGTTCTTTAAGCTATTTTACTTTGTTAGTATTGAATAGGCAACCATCTATATGTTAGAAGCATATTCTGTTTATTAGTCTCTTTTCTTTCAGTAAAATACTGAATAGCCAGCAGTTTAATTTAAAGCTCATTTTAAATACATTGATAGTGTAAAAGAAAATGAAACTAGAGCTAAAATTTAATGGATGAACCACTGAGATTATTAAAACAGTTCCATATAATAAATAAAAAAGGGGAGTAAAAAGAGTCTGGGATATTGTCATACACAAAATACGCAAAACATCTCATCTGCTTTCTGGCAGTAACCCAGCTGAGACCTAGCTACCATGTAAAAAACAGATTAAACTAACATCCATCAAGGTGAAAGATAATTATTGCTTGTGTCAGACAACACCTGTTTTTGCAGCATTCCTCAACTGAGTTAAACTAGAGACACGCTGAAGTTTTCCACTGAATTTTACATTTGACAGTTGCCTGAAGCAATTGTGTCTGTGAAACACCTTCACCTTTTCCTTTATTTACTTTTTGGATAGACTAAAAATGGTAAAATACTAAACAGAATATTTCAAAAATTAGGCAGAAAATTCAGCAGCAAGATATGTAAAGTTTTTGATGAATGTTTATTGAAAAGTGTTGCAATAGTCAGTCTTTTGTGAAGTCTTCATACAGATCTGTTGAAAACATTCGTTTGGTAATGAACTCTGCTTACATTACTCAGGTGAGTAATCCCACTTACTTCAGGGGAAGTCTGCAAAAGTTCAAGTAGCAGTTCCTAGATAATGCTATAATGTACTCCTGCTATCTTTAAGCAACGCTGCATAGGTTGTAAGGCAAGATATTCACCCTCTTGCATAAAGTATTTCAGGCACTAATTTCACAACAAAGTCCTGCTTCAGTTGTGCCAAGACAGCTTAGAATCCATGGATCAAAGTGAATTCTGTTACATGAAATGCAATGATACATATGAACAGTATAGCATTCACAGGTCACTTCACAGAAGGATTTGGAATTTTTTTCTGAGTTTTTGTTGGGGTTTTTTTTTTGCCTTTTTGAGAGATGTAGGATAAAGTTTTATTTTGTGGCCGTCTTTTGAAATAGACCTCTTAAAACAGAACTTATTTTACCACTATATAGGAAAAAACCATTGAAAATTCTGTGTCATTAACTACTCTGCAAGGTACAATCTAACTTGATCAGGTTAAATAGTAAATACTAAGAGGTCCAGTCCAGGATTCACTTAGGTCATATAGGGTTATATCTGATAGAAAGGCCAGGTGGATGAATATGCTAAACAGTAGCCCCTAAATTAATTTGATTGGTCTATGAATATGAATTGGTGCAAGTAATGGAGCACCAATCATCCCATTAAAATCAAAACTGCCAGAACAGGGTAAACTATGACAAACTGTGTTCAAAAGGTAAAGAAAATCCCTCTGCAATAATCTGCTTCCCAAGAGAGAAACACAGAGGTCCACAGAAGAGAATGAGCTGAGGTCACAGATGTGATGTTTATTGGGGCAATAGATCCAGAGGCAGCACAGCATGGCTCATTGCAAAAGGAGGCAGCAGTTAACAGTGTTTGGTACTAGCTGCTTTTAATGGCAACTTCCAAAGATTGCACACAGATTTGAAAACAAATGTGATCAGATGGAGAAATGTGAAACAGATAAAATGTGTAAGCCAAAGGCCCTAAAAGAAAAGCCACTGCTACAAAGAAGTTAGGGTAGGCAGTTGTATCAGTACAGAAAAAAGATGCAAGACCATCTTGTGGGAAACCTTTGCTGAATGATCAGGCAGAGAAAGTATTTGTGCTACCTCATCTTTTCTTAAGAGTTTATCTGCGAGCATATCAGAGCAGTATGGTCACAGCAAGGGCAGGGCTGACACCTTAAATAGAGGGTTTGAAGAGACTCCAGTGGTACCTTTTCCACTGAAAACTCATTTGGAGGGCAGACCCTGGTCAGCCGAATATGTCCTTAGAGAGTAACCATACTCTCCTAAGAGAGAATTAAGAAAGCAGAAAACAGAACAAAATCAGCAGAGGAGACCACAAATTGGCTAAAGTCAATGGTCATTTCACCAGAAACTTAGTGACCCGTAAAGATCCCTGAGTTCTTATTAAGATTGTTATGCAAGAGTAGTGTTAGGTACTGACAGAGGAAGGACAGCTAGTAACAAAAGAAAAAAGCATGAACATTAAATAAAAAGGATGCTCTGCAAAAATCATGGTCTTACAGTGTGTGTCAGGATAACCAAGAAAATATTTCATAATACTTAATCAACATCACCCCATTAATTTTCTAAGATGGACAGAGGCCCAAATGTAACTTGACAGTACAGTAACCAGAGGCAGGAGTTAAGAGTATGCAAACAGTAGGATTGTGCCTGTGGAAAGTGTTTTAGAGATGATGCCTCAATAGAGGATGAGGTCAGTGGAGAAAGCTGTCAATTATTTGAGCTGGAAATCTACATTGCTGTGAACTGTATTAGCAATACAGCTGGTACTGATTACATAAAAGCACCACAGGAAATACCAGAAAGAGTAGATAAAAAAAAAAAATCCTTTGGTTTTAATGTATGAAAAATACATCTTAGTAGTTATAGTGGTAACTATGGATGGTTTTAGTACATTGCTTTACATATTTCTTAATGTATTGATTATGTGCTGTAGAATAATTGACTTAGAGCATGATTCAGGTACATCAAACCCATCTGAATAAAAGGTGTAATTGGTGATTAGAGAAGTGCAATGAGATCAGTGGGAGGAACCAAATAATTAGCCTCCACACAATATTTTTCAGAGTTTAATATTCCAGAAAAGTCTGAGCACAGACCTAACACACATTCTTTCAAATCCTAGCCATAAAAACATCATTATGGTTATAAAACATAATATTCTTTGCCCTGGAGTTTATAGCCTTGAACTATTTCCACACCAAGCCTGTATTTCTACCTGTGTTAACATTTTTACTTCTACTACTGCCTGAAATAGTTCAAAACTGGTAGAGAATAAACAAATGCCATGGGCAACATACAACCTGAAGTACAAGTCATTGGGACTAGCTGCCAAAGACATGATCACAGCTGGAGTCTGGTCCGAGGAACTGCTCTACAGACCCTGTACACAGCTGAGTTCCATGTAAGCAACCCTCACCCTTTTGTCTGCACATCACATGCTCAGATTAGTACCAGTGTTGACCATGGTGTTATATTTAACTTCCTGATCTGTGACATCCAGATGCCTACACATCTAAAACCTATGAAACTCTCACCCCCTCCTATCAGTTTGTAACGCATCTTTTTGTCTGAGGTTCACAAATTCAGTTCTTCCCTATGAATTTCTGCTCAGAAAGATAGCTAAAATAGTGTTTTCTTATACTGTTTTTCATTCACCTGTCTCACAATCATTCTCTCCACAATCTAAGTCAGCAGAAGTGACTAGTCCTTTAGCTTATGTAACCTTCTCATTCAGCATCTAAAGGTTGACTCCTATTTTTAACCTGTTAATGATGCCAGTGTCTATTTTCCACTTGTTACATTTTCAAAAGAACACTGGAGTGCTTTCATCCATATATTTGGCAGAAGTTCCATTGAGAACGTCTAAAGAAATGCAACCTATTTATCTTCATTGCCCTTAGATACAATGCCTACAAAAAATTTGCCAACAACAGACTGCTGGGGTCCTGAGATGCCTGCTCATCAAGCTGATGAATATTGTTCTGGTGTTCTTTTGTGAAGCCCTGTTATAATTTGTGCTCTTTTATTTAATGGTATAGCTCTTTGGGGCAGGCACTCAGGAACTTTTTCTGCTTTGCATTTATGCTGCATTGCTAGGACCTGCAGTGATGCCAATAGAAGAACAATTAATAACACTTGTACAAAACTTGTACACACAACAGCCCAGAAATGGAAATACTAAGTTTTGCACGATCTACTGGCTCTCTGGAATTGCCTTCCATACCCAACCTTACTTCAGCATCAAGCAGTGAGATTCTGCTTGATTAAAGATGTCATGTCTAAACACAGGCTTTTAAAAAGCCTGTGGCATTTACTGCATAGTTCCAAATACTGTATTTTGCACACATTAGCTACTTTGCTTCTGCTTACTCCAGAGTTAATAAAACTGGTCCCAGCCTTTCAGTGGCACTGTTTGCTTCTAACTTTCTCCCTCCAAATCTCTTAAAAATGCATGAATCAACACAGCAGTCTGACAAACCATTTTAGGAGCTGCTTTGATTGATGCTTCTGTAATAGGTTGCCAGTACAAGTTCTACAACAAATTAGAAAGAAATGGGAGAGCAGGGGCACACACAGGGTCTACAGAGCAAGGGTCAACTTCCTAAGTCTCACACAGGATTCACTGTTTTGGTGGGGGAATGGGCTTGATAAACTCTTCTGAGCTTCTCAGAAGAAAGACATGGGGATCCAAGGGATTAAACACATATTGGTCATCCACACCTGTCATTGTGAAGGTAACAGCAGCCTCAGGGGTGCTGGCAACAAAATAATTCCTGTTACCATTCCAGATGCCAGAGCTAACTTTCTCTCTGGGTCACAAGCTGGATGCCAACAGCCTCTCCTCCAGTTCAGAGAGGGGCAGGAAGCAGCGAAATTACTCCCGTGTATTTGAGATGAAAGGAAATTCTCTTCTTGCATGCCAAAAGGCTTGACTGGAAAGCTGTGCCAAACAAGGCTCATTTAGCAGAGCCAGCTTGGAAACCATGAGGTAAAAATCCACGATGGCACAGTTGCAGGGTGTGCATGCTGCACCTGGGGCCAGACTTGGTGGGGTTTGTGGTTCTTGACAGGGAATGCTCAGGGTGTTCGACACTCGGGCAGGGCAAAGGAGAAACTCAACTTTATCCCTCGGAAAGTTCAGAAGTGTAATTAATAGACCATCTGGGATGTCAGTTTAGATACTTCATGGAGAATATACAGAATTAATCAAGTGGTAATTCAGGTGATTCTTTTTCCAATCTCTGGTAACAATAATTAGTGGTGTGTACAAAACGTTACTGCTTTAGATCACATCCCTATGTATGGAATTTCAGCTCAGTGTTGCCCTTCGGCAGTGCCTCACTGTCAGCTACTTCGCGTATTTTAGGAGCACAGGTGGGTTTTGAAAAAGAAAATAGGTAAGTAATACTAAAGAGGATCCTCAGCCATCACCCTGGTTTTTAGGGAGGGCTGGGTTCAAGGCACAATCCTTTCCAGGTGACGCTGCTCANTAGTGGTGTGTACAAAAAGTTATTGCTTTAGATCACATCCCTATGTATGGAATTTCAGCTCAGTGTTGCCCTTTGGCAGTGCCTCACTGTCAGCGTATTTTAGGGGCGCAGGTGGGTTTTGAAAAAGAAAATAGATAAGTAATACTAAAGAGGATCCTCAGCCATCACCCTGGTTTTTAGGGAGGGCTGGGTTCAAGGCACAATCCTTTCCAGGTGACGCTGCTCAGGCCTCACCCACGCCGGGCCCGGGGTGCGGGGCACCGGCTGAGCGGCGGGGCCGGGCCGGGCCCTGCCAAAGCCCGGTGGGTTCGGTGCTTTGCGAGTGCCGTGAGAAGATGCCGGGACCGTGATTTGAAGGTACCTCAGGGCATCCCTGCGTTTGGCTGCTTGGGATGGAGCGGGTCCGCAGTCGGCTTTGGGAGCCGGCTGAGGCGCTTTCTCATGATTCTCTGCATTGCGTACCCTGGTAATTGCCCGGCCGGTAAGGCTCGCTGGATTGACGGGGAAGGGAAAGGCCCCGGCGGGGCCACGCACTGGGAACGGCAACGGGAGCGGGAACGGGAGCGCCCGGCGGGGGCTGCGCT